>CM054062.1:25060535-25405657 GCA_028641055.1 Alopecurus myosuroides
CCACCGCTACGAGGCAGTGGGTTCCATAGTGGATATGGCTGTGCAGCAGGCAGCTTATGTGAGTCTCACCGTCCTTCGTGCTGACTACTGGGGATTTGACGATTCTATCTATCGCCATATCCCCCGTGGTTACATCACTTCGGAGGGAGCTCACTTCACTCTCTACGACAACCTGGATGTCTACGAGCATGATAACTCCAGGCTGCACACCACCGCTCAGTTTGTGAGGCACAGTGACGCAGTTGCCAGCACACTATCTCAGGAGTTGGCTTCAGTCAGAGAGCAGCTCTACCTTGCTTTGACTCGTCTGGCGACGTACACCACAGACTTTGTTGGAGACGAGCGCTTTGCACGTTTCGATCAGCCAGTTGGTCGTCGTTTGCCAGATGCTGGAGGTTACGAGCCGATCAGAGGTCCACTCCTCAACCTCGGTGCTGGTTACATTGGGATTCCACGCTTTGGAGCACAGGGAGTCGACGCTATGTACTTCACCACACCTAGAGTCGCTCTCAGACCACGTCAGGTCTATGTGGATCGTCGTTCTACCTACTTTCGTGGGCGTGCTCCTCACCGTACCTCTCGTCGTACTACTCACCGTCGTCCTGCGTGATGAGCATGGGAGTACCGATGTATCCATTCTTAACTATGTTTAGTTATCCTTTGGCTTTCGAACCATTTGTGGTGTGTTGGATATTCTGATGTATTTGAACATGTGATGATGTACCTGTTGGTTATCTATTCATGTGTCGGAATAATCTCTCTTTCGGTTTCCAAGTCTATCCTTTTCTATTGTTGTGCTAAAATGCATTTCCATTCAGGATGCCGCCAACAAGGAACACCCCGCCTGAGCCACCGCCAATCACGGAGCTGTTGACTCAGATGACCCAAGTCATGGCACATATGGTCCAGTTTCAGACTAACCAGCACAACAACCAGAATGCTCCACGAGTCAGTATCAAGGATTTTCTCAGTCTGGGCCCAAGAGCTTTCGTGGCCACACGCGAGCCTCTGGATGCCGATGACTGGATCCGTGATATAGCTAAGGCTCTGGAGATTGCTCACGTCGCTGAGGAAGACAAGGTCAAGTATGCCTCCTATCTCCTGAAGGGTCAGGCAGCTACTTGGTGGGAAAACTACCAGACAATGAGAGTTGGCTATCCAATCACCTGGGGTTGTTTCAAGGAAGCTTTCCTGAAGCACCACATTCCAGATGGTCTCATGGAAAGGATGCGTGAAGATTTTTTCTCTCTCAAGCAGGGCAAGCTGGACGTCATTGGCTATCAGAGTGAGTTCAATCGTCTCGCTCGTTACGCTGGTGATGAGGTGTCCACTGAGGCTAAGAAGATGGCAAGGTTCCGCAGAGGTTTTAACCCGGAACTCAAGTACGCCCTCACCAATATCAAGGCCAACAACCTTGAGTTCGCCGCATCTGGGTGCCAAATGGTGCTGTCACTCGGGCTCCATATGCCCAAACTTCTCCAGGATTCGCTCCCCGCCCACCCAACCCTGCTCAGATGCATGATCAGAGGGCTTCAATGGGGCAGCCAAGGCCAGGACCTCCTCGTGTCGTCACTTGCTACAAGTGCAAGCAGACGGGGCACTACGCTGACAAGTGCACGCAGAGGCAGCTAACTCCACCACCACCTCGTCCCAACACAAACCAGGCAATGGTGCGTGCTCCCCCGGCTAAAGCCTTCAACTCCAACAACAGGCCTGTTGCGAGGACCGCAAGGGTGAATCATGTCAAAGGTCGACAAAGCTGAGGAAGCTGCTGACGTCGTTCTCGGTATATTCCCCGTAAACTTTATTCCAGCTAAAGTGTTGTTTGATACCGGAGCATCACATTCTTTCGTGTCAAAGACTTTTGCCGCAACAAACAACTTAAGCGTGGTTCCACTAAGCAATCAAATCACTGTTCACTCACCGGGTTCTCAAATGTTGACTTCCAAGATAAGTAAGGATAATCAAATCCTAATTGGAGGCCACATATTCCTTGCATCCCTCATGTTGCTGGGAAATTCTGACATTGATGTCATTCTTGGAATGGATTGGTTGAAGGCCAATAAAGCTAGAATTGACTGTGCTCAAAAGTCAATAACTCTGTTCCATCCTTCTGGCCAGATAGTCTATTCTCCAAATGAATCAAGTTCTGTTCAGCTATTCACCCTCGATGCAAAACCTCTACCTCTACTTGAAAATGTTCCGGTGCTTTGTAAATTCCCTGACATATTTCCAGAAGAGTTGCCAGGGATGCCTCCGGACAGAGCAGTTGAGTTCGTGATCGAGCTTGAACCAGGTACTGCTCCAATCTCTAAGCATCCATACAAGATAGCTCCTCCTGAACTGAAACTGTTAAAGGAGCAAATCGATCTGTACATGGAAAAAGGTTACATTCAACCTAGTTCCTCGGCTTGGGGTTGCCCAACTCTGTTCGTTGCGAAGAAGGATCAAACAAAGAGACTCGTTGTTGACTATCGTCCTCTTAACGAGAAAACCATCAAAAACAAGTATCCAATTCCTCGTATCGATGATCTTTTTGATCAACTTGCTGGAGCCTCAATATTCTCCAAGTTGGACTTGAGAATGGGTTACCATCAAATAAAGATCCGAAAGGAAGATATCCCAAAGACAGCTTTCACCACTCGCTACGGTCTATATGAATACACCGTCATGTCCTTTGGTCTCACCAATGCACCGGCGACGTTCTCTCGACTCATGAATTCTGTCTTCCATGAATACCTCGACAAGTTCGTTGTGGTATATCTCGATGACATTCTGGTCTACTCAAAATCCGAGGAAGAGCATGAAGAACATCTTCGTCTCACTCTCATGAAACTTCGCGAGCATCGTCTATATGCCAAGTTCTCCAAATGTGAGTTCTGGATTCCAGAAGTTGCTTACCTTGGTCATGTCATCTCAGCCAAGGGCATAGCCATTGATCCAGAAAAGGTTAAGGCAATTATTGATTGGAAACCTCCTAAGACGGTGAAGCAAGTAAGAAGTTTTCTTGGCTTGGCTAGCTATTGCCGTCGTTTCGTCCAAAACTTTTCCAAGATTGCCAAACCTCTCACTGGTCTCACAAAGAAGGACAAGAAGTTTGTTTGGTCTCCACAATGTGATGAAAGTTTCAATCTCCTGAAGACTAAACTCACTTCTACACCAGTTCTGGTTGGCCCAGATACTACCAAACCTTTCCAAATATTCTGCGATGCATCCCTCCAAGGTCTAGGTGCAGTTCTTATGCAAGAACGTCAAGTTGTGGCTTATGCTTCACGTCAGTTGAACGCACATGAGCAAAATTATCCCACTCATGACCTTGAACTTGCAGCAGTTGTGTTTGCCCTCAAGAAATGGAGGCAGTACTTGTTGGGTAATCGCACTGAAATCTTTTCCGATCATAAGAGCCTGAAATACATCTTCACTCAACCAGATCTAAACCTCAGGCAAAGGAGATGGATTGAAAAGATTAAAGACTTTGATCTCACCATTTCTTACACTCCAGGCAAGGCTAATGTTATGGCTGATGCTCTCAGTCGCAAGTCGTATTGCAATAATCTCATGATCATGGAAAGCCAACCTCCACTTCATGAAGAATTCCAGAAGCTGAACCTTGGTCTTGTTCCTCAAGGCTATCTTGCAAACTTGACAGCCAGTCCAACTCTCGAGGACAAGATTCGTTCTGAACAACTTCGTGATGCTGAAATCAAGAAGATGGTAGAACACATCAAAGAAGGCAAGGAGAAATTTAAGTCCTTCTCAATCGATGACAAAGGAACTGTGTTCTTCGAAGGACGCATTGCAGTTCCTCAAGTTCAAAGTCTCGAAGATGTCATTCTCAAGGAGGCTCATGAAACTCCTCTCTCCATACACCCTGGTAGTACAAAGATGTACCAAGATCTCAAGACACTGTATTGGTGGCCTGGCATGAAACGTGAAATTTCTCAATACGTTTCCGAATGCGACGTTTGTCAACGTGTTAAGGCAGTCCATCAGAAAACAGCCGGTCTACTCCAACCTCTGAAAATCCCTGAGTGGAAGTGGGACATGATTGAAATGGACTTCGTCACTGGTTTTCCAAAGTCCAAGAAGGGCAACGATGCAATCTTCGTTGTCATTGATCGTCTCACTAAGGTAGCTCACTTCTTTGCTGTCAAAGAAACAATCTCAGCTAGCCAGTTAGCAGAGCTCTACACAGCAAAGATCGTTCCTCTTCATGGTGTTCCATTGGAAATAAGCCCAGACCGTGGAAGCATCTTCACTTCTCATTTCTGGAAAAGCTTTCAAGAAGCTTTGGGCACCAAACTTCTGTTCAGCACAGCTTATCACCCTAAGTCTCAAGGGCAAGTCGAAAGAGTCAATCAGATTCTCGAGGATATGCTCAGAGCATGTGGTCTATCCTTTGGCATGAAATGGGAGGATTGCCTTCCATATGCTGAATTCTCCTACAACAACAGCTTCCAGGCAAGCCTAGGCATGGCACCATTTGAGGCTCTGTATGGCCGCAGATGCAGGAGTCCAATCAATTGGTCTGGAGCTGGTGAACGTTCACTCTTAGGCCCTGACATTGTTAAGGAAGCCGAAGAGAAAGTTCGTATCATTCGTGACAATCTCAAGATTGCTCAGTCTCGTCAGAAAAGCTACTATGACAGCAAGCACAGGGATATGATCTATGCACCTGGTGACAAAGCATATCTCCGTGTAACTCCCCTCAGAGGCACTCATCGTTTTGGTGTGAAAGGAAAACTTGCACCAAGATACATTGGTCCTTTCAACATTCTCTCAAGGCGTGCGGAAAATGCCTATCGTCTTGAACTTCCAGAAAAGCTATCCAAGGTGCACGATGTGTTTCACGTGTCACAACTCAAGAGGTGTTTCAAAGATCCAGATCGTGCAGTTGATCACGATTCCATTGAACTGCAAGATGATCTATCTTATGAGGAGAACCCTATTCGTATTCTTGATGAGACCGAGCGTAAGACTCGCAACAAGAGCACCAAGTTCTTGAAAGTGCAGTGGTCCCATCATCCCGATAAAGAGGCAACGTGGGAGACCGAAGAGGATCTTCGCAAGAAGTATCCGGACCTTTTCTCTTCTCAGTAGGAATCTCGGGGCGCGATTCCTTCAAGGGGGGGGGGGGGGCGTTTTGTAACATCCCAAGTATGAAACCACCCCTAGAATGTTTGTTTCTTGCTTTATTATTGTTTTGCATCATGGCATCTTAATCATTGCATTTGTTTTCCAATTGTTTTCCATTTGTTTGCATCTGTTTTCAATTGTTTTCTATTTCAAATTCAAACCAATTTCCAAATCAAATTGTTCATACTTGTTATGTTACAATTTTCCAAATAAAAAGTTCAAATAAAACATCAATTGTTTCCATTAAACCATAAGGTTCAAACTATTTAAAATTATGGCTTTTAATAATTCACTTAATTCAAATGTTGTTCAAAATTAAATTCCAAACAACAACCATTTGTAAATTATGGAAATTACAAATCACTCCAAATCTATTGTTTCAAATAAACATGAATTTTAAAAGGCTTTTAAATTGTTTAAGTTCAATTAATCACTTAATTCAAATATTCAATTAAATTCATTTATTTTTCCAAACAGCAACATGAATCAAATATTTTGAAAACAAAAGCTGATACAATGTTGCTGTTGACCTAATTAACTTACACAAATTTTACCTAATCTTTCTAAACCCAAAATCTAGCCTTTTTCTTCCTATTTCTTTTTCAGCAAAAAAAAACAGAAGGAAAAAAAAACGCTCAGCGAGGGGGGGGAGCAGGCCCAACCCAGCTACCCACCGGCCCGATACCCCTTCGCGATCGTCTTCCTCCCGTACGACAGGGAATCGGGAGTGTCCACGTCGGCGCCGTCGCGATGGGACGGCCACCGCGCGCTCCTTGCCCCTTTAAAAACCCTACCGCGGCCTCTGCCCTAGCCCTAACCCCCCTCCTTCCTTCCACCTCGCGCAGCGCCGCCATTTTCCTTCTTCCTCTGCACCTGCTCCACCTCTCTGCAACCCCGAGCGCCACCGCACTGCCCGCCGATGATCACCGCCGATTCGACGCGCCTCCGTGCAGGTTGAGTACGGGGATCAGTACCCCGTACCCCCCTCTTCCACCTCGGCTACTCCACGGTTGCTGGGAACCCCTACGTCGCCGCCGCCATCCTCTCCATCACCGGCGACCATCTCTGCTCCGAGTACTGCCTCTCCTTCTGTCACTCGAGGTGACCATCACCTCTGCTCCACCCTCCACTCTCTCTGCATCCTCTCACTCGCGCGCACGCCCACAGTCCACACGCATCCAGCACACCGCAGCGAGCAACCCCATCGCTGTCGCCCGCCGCCGGCGATTGCCTTCCGTCAGGTTCAGAAAAGGCAGCAGCTTCGTCAGTTTCAGTTATCTAACTGAAACTGAACAATAACCTGTCCGCGCGTGCGTTACTGACAAAACTGAATCGCCACCCCAGTGGCAACGCAGCAGCGCACGCGCACGGGAGACCAGGGTTCGATCCCTGCTCCCGCAAATAAAACCCCACCTTTTTTTCGCGAGGAAGCACTGACAGGAGGCCCCCCCTGTCAGCTGCTGTGTGCGCACACACGCCATGTTGGCCCCAGGTCCCACTGGCAGTGACCTAGGTTAGTTCACTGTGCGGTGTAAAAAGATTTCAGCTTTTTCTTTTTCAGTTTAAGTCCATTTCTTTTACAGTTTGGTCCCTGATTTAAAATTGCAAATAACTTTTAATTTCTAAATCCAAAAAACATAAATAAAATATGTTTTCTGCACCAAATTAAATTCTCTACATGTTTATATCATTTGTTTTATGTTTTGAATATTTCAAATGTATTCAAATTTCAAATTCAAACAAATCATCTTAATTTTGTTTAATTCCATAACTAATTCAAACTTAATTCAAATAACCCAAATAAAATATGTTTTCCATGCCATTTTAAACCATCTTTCCAAATATAAATTTTGTTTCATGTTTTGAATAATTAAAATTGCTTAAATAATTTAAACCTTGTTTAAATCATTTAAATTTGCTAAATTCATAACTTGCTTAAATTAAATTATTTTTTGAACATATAAAATATGTTGTCAAACTAGAAAAGTATAAACTTTTCAAATATGAATTTGGTTTAATGTTTTGAACAAATAAAATTTCAAATAATTTCATACTTGAATTAAATTCATTTAAATCTTGTTTAAACTTGTTTAATTCATAAGTAACTCATTTTAAATCCTTTTTCAACAAGTGAAACATGTAATCCACCCAAAATTTTATGTTCTTTTCAAATATGAACTTTATTATCTGTTTTGAACATGTAAACTTGATGAAAACAACAAATGCTTGTGTACCACCTTTAAGGAACCAAAATTTCATAACTTAATAAATAAAATCCTAAACTTGGTAAACCTTATTTCAAATTGTTTCTATTGTTGTTTTCTTTCTGTTTTCTTCATCCATGCATCATGCTAATCCACTTTCACCTGTTGGGTAGTTGTAAAACAATTATTTCAACCATAATTCATGGGCTTTCCATATGCAATCCCAATTGCATGTGGGTCCATTTAATCATGTTATGTTACCATGTCAACTAGTTTATTTTGATGCATCAATTAAATGGTCATGCATCATCCCATGATTGTGCACTATGCCATGTTATTGATTGTTTATCTCTCTGCGTTGTTTGTTTGCTTCTTCTCGGATAGACGACGACGTTGAGACAGACGATACTTACGACACCCCTTCTGAGGATCTAACTCAGTACCAGGCTGCTGAGTTTGCAGGCAAGTATTCACTCACATGAACCATTGTGCTCCTTTCAACATTTGGATACCGATACTTTCCGTTGTCTATTCTGCTAGCCCTATGAATCGTTCCTTCTGTTACGAACCTATCACATGTTATCCCTTAACCCTGATATAGCCTCACCTCCACACCTATAACCCCATTGCTTCTTGCCCGTGTCTTACTAGCAATGCTTAGGGTTGTTTATGCTCGAGTCTGTTGCCCGTTACTTTCTGTTACTATATTTTCTATTATGTTCTGGGATCGCTGTTAAACAACAATCATGTTAATGCTTTGGTTAATAATAATTTAATGATAAGGCACCGGCAGGAGGCCCGGCGTGGTTTTGAGGCCTGCTAGTGTCGACCCTAATTAGGAAAAGGGTCTTGTCTACTGATCCATGATGAGCGCACTATCCGCATGTGGGAAGCGTGTATGGGCACCCCCCTCAATTTGATTCGATTCGCATCTCGTCCAAATCGCCTCATTTAGTTCGGGTTTTCCATTTGCCGCATGCATATGCAGGTGCGAACCCTTGGTACCAGGGTGGAACTTTTGTAGTCGGCATTTAGGGAGACACGTTCTTAGAGTGCTATGAGGGTCCCCCTTTCTTCGTGGGGCTTGATTAGCCGTGCGCTCAATTGCACGGGGTTCTTTGGGCTTGATGCGAAGAAGAGTTGAGTTGTGTTGAGTGCCCCGCTTGGTGGGAGGCATTCCATCTGGCGGGTTATTCTTACGTGTACGGCCAAATTGGTGCACCCCTGCAGGGATAAATCTTCTCGAGAAGCCGTGTTTTCCGCGGTTATGGATGACTTGGTGAAAGTACTGGCTAACAAGTACTCAGAACAACTTACACCTAACTAATGATAACTTGACTAGTAATAGTCTTATTGACACAATAACTTGAACCATCATTAATCCAACTGTGTGAGTTATCCTCGGATTGCTTCTTTGGATAAGGGGCGAGATCTAGGATGGATTTGTTTTGGAGGTTAGTTATAGTTGGTTACGATACGCTATCTTATCCCCCTTTCTGTTAGCCGGAAGTTGTAGTATGTTCTGTAGTTGGTTAGTGCAGTCAGCTGCCGTATCTTTTGTATCACCCTTTCTTCCGTTGAACCCAAAGCATCTTTGCTTGATGTTGTGGGGTACATTTTGGTGAACTGTGAGTCTTGCTTGCCAGTACGTTTATGTACTGACCCCTTTGGGGCTGTGGTTTCCGCAGACTACGCTTACGAGGATCCCCGTAATGGCTACTACGTGGAGTTTGACGAGGCTGCTGACGAGTAGATAGCAGACCTGGGCAGGATCCGAGACATCGTGGATGGGCCCCGTCTTTTCGTTTCCGGTCTCTTAGGCCTATTTGGATCTTGTCTGTACTCAGACATTTTGGATGCTTCCGCTGTGTTGTAATGATGATATGTTGGGACATGTGTCCTCTGGATGATTGTATTTGCTATCTCTGCTCTAGTGAGAGCTATTTGCAACTTATTTCTATTTATTTGTGTCTTAGAGATCTGTTGTGCTATCATTTTGTTAAACGCCGTTGACGTACCATGTGTGTATGGTATGAAGTACGTCAATGGTAGTATCCTGATTTCTATGGGATGGTTTACGTAGACGATGAACAGTAGGGGTTGGTTGTCACACATACGTGTGTTGGCCTACTCGTAAGAGATGCGGGTGCCGGTAAGCCCCGTAATCCAATCAACTACTGTTCAACGGAACTGCGAGTATCCTCTAGAGATCCGGGTGCGACAGTTTGATGGAGTGAGAGAAAAGGGCCGGGAAGCGGGAGGCTAGGGTTTCGTTTTCGAACCAGACGTCGTGCCAGAAGGAAGTTGATTTCCCAGATCCAATTCTCACCTTGGTGATGGCGCGAAATTTAGGAAGATAGGAAAGCAGGTCTTTCCAAAAGATGGAGTCGTTGCGTTGTTGATCCCCGAGATCACGAGACCCAGACCAACCATATGAGGAGCGAAGCCAGGCTACCCAAGGAAGAGTGCTGTCGGAGTGTAATTTAGAGAGGAATTTCATCATAAGGGCAGAGTTGTGGGTGGAGAGGCAACGGAAGCCTAGGCCTCCTTTATCTAAAGGAGCACAACATACGTCCCATGCAACTTTGCATTTGCCCCCGGTTAAGTGTTCATCGCCCGCCCAAAAGAAGGCACGGCAGGCTTTGTCGAAGTCTTGGATGGTGCCCACGGGTACCCTGATAGCGGAAAGAAGGTGGGAGGCCATCGATCGCAGGGAGGCTTTAACCAAGATAGCTCTACTGCTAATAGGCAGAAGTTTGCCTATCCAACCTGGTATACGTTTCTTAAACTTGTGTAGGTAAGGTTAGAAGGCGGCTAGGTTTAGTTTGTGAGTGGAAAGTGGAAGGCCTAAATAAGTTTGGGGGGAGGAGGCAAGAGGGCAACCGAAGTTGGAGGCAAGGGTGGCAGCGAGAGTAGGTTCAACGTGAATTGGCACAAGAGTAATTTTGTGAAAATTAATTTGTAGACCAGTTGATAGGGAGAATGCATCTAACACTGATTTAAGGTTAAGAATACAGTCAGGAGTGGCTTTTAGGATGATGATGGCGTCATCAGCGTATTGTAGAACGGGGCAGGGCAGATTGGGAGCTAAGGGGTGTAGCAGCCTCCCCGCGTCCGAAGCTGCATTGATCAAGAGACGTAGGATGTCTACTACAAGATTGAACAGATATGGCGAGAGGGGGTCTCCCTGTCTAAGCCCACGACGACATTTAATCCAAGGCCCAGGCACGCCATTTAGAAGAACAGTAGAGCTGCTGGAAGCGTTTAGGTTGCGAATGCGGCGACAGAAGGAACGTGGGAACCCCTTAGCTAACAGAATTTTGTGGAGGGCAACCCAACAGACGGAGTCAAACTCGATTTTACAGCGCGCACCGATAGCGCCTCCGCCGGAGATACTCTAAATCACCTTTACCGAACATTTTCATGAAAAAAAGAGAACTACATATCGTAAATAAAGAAGAGCACGCATCACATGCCAAAATGAAATTCTGCAATACACATTTGGCAGTCTACAGAGGAAATGCACCTAGGGGAGTACGGCTCGAAATAATTGTATGCAAGCCGGCCGCCGCACCGGAGCCGCAGTTCCTGCAACCACGCCGGCGGCCAACACCGGCCCCAATAATAAATAATGCTAGTAGTCCGTGTACGTACACCAACCCCATCCGTATATATACTGTACGCGGTAGTATATATCTGCCTGCCCAGCTCCTTGGTTTTCTTCACATGCTCTCATGTCGTCCTCGTCATGAGCGTGACGCCCGACAGGTCGCCGCCGAACTCCTCCAGCACTACGAGCAGGTTCCCGCTCGGGTTGAGCCAGGAGCGTGGCACGTGGTACCATCGCTGGGAGATGTCGCCGCAGTTGGTCTGGCACTTGGTCTCGCTGTAGGTGCCGGCGTAGCTGCAGCCCCCGCAGCTGCCGGAGGCCTTGTACGACCAGTACCGGCCGGCGTTGTGCCCGTTCACCCATATCTGGCCCTTCCCCATGCTGCCCATGTCCAGCGCCACCGGAGCGCTGCCGGCCGGCGCCGCGAAGTAGGCCTGCGCGCAGAGATCAACAGCAAGAAAGATTCAGAACTGCAAAGTTCAGTGGAAATGGCGAACGGAACAGTGACAGTAGCGGCGTTGTCAGGCAGGCAATGTGGATTGGATCGGCACTGACCTTGTGCCATGTCAGCGGCTGTGCGCCGCTGGCGCTGCTCCACTCGACGGACGAGCTCCCCGTGATCGTGTTCACGCCTAGCGACTCGCCTTTCAGGCCGATCTGCGTGGCAGGGAAATGAAGTTCAGTACAGTGCTAGGAGTACGGGACAAGTTCAGTTTGTGGTGTACTACCTGGTATGTCCATTTCTGGTTGCTCAGGTCCCTCTTCCCCTGGTTCAGCCCTGACAGCGTCACCGGGCCGAGGACGCCCACGTTCCAGTTCTCGTAGTGGGTGCCCACATTCTGCAAGAGATTGTGGATCGATGTTACCAAATGGTCTGACGCATGCGAGAGAGTGGCGACGCCTTGGAACTCTGAATAATCTGTGATCCAACTTACAGCGAGGCCGACGGCGGAGCTGAGGATGGAGATCTTGTTGCTGCCCTGCCACATCTTCACGGGCTTGCTGTAACTCAGCTTCGGGTTGTCGTAACCGCCGTAGGCAGCGCCTGCGACAGGGACACGGCAGAGTTCCATCAGTGAAACATTCTTCAGCCTCGATTTGAGTTCTGACAAAGAAAGGTTCAGACAATACCGTAGGACTGCCCGTTGACGAACACCTGCACGGAGTGGCCGGCAGAGTTGATGGTGAGCTGCGGCCACTGGCCGGACTTCAAGAACTGCTCGCTCGAGTCGATGTTTACGCTGCATCCACGTACGTCAAGGTAATAAACATTCAGATCGGATTGTTTCAGACAGACGTAGAGAAGTTCAGTCAGTCGGCCACTCACTAGGTGGTGTACCACAGGTAGTCCGACTTGTCCCACGTCATGCTCAGCTGCTCCACCAGGCCGTCCTTGGTGAAGGCGCTCGAGTCCAGCGAGCTGGTGTCCTCGCTGTACGACTGCCACGCGAAGCCCCCCGCCGGGTTCATCTTTGCCGGCGACGACGCCTCCTTCACCTGCAGGACATGTTGTCGTTCAGGGCTGTCTAGTGTTTAATTAGTTCCAGTGATGATTGTTTCTATCTGTCGCACGGACGCACCGTGGCGGTGTTGAAGACGGCGGTCTTACAGTCCGGCAGGATGCTGATGGACCAGGCCGGGAGGTCGTACTGCCGCCCGTTGTACACCACTCGAGCGGAGGAGCTCGTGTGGTAGTTGGATAGGAACGCGGCGCAGGCGCCGGTGCTCGACTTGAACACGTACGCCTTCTCGTAGCTCCCGATGGACTGGACGGTGGGGTCGCCGGAGATGAGCGCCGGCTCCGCCTGCTTGATGGCCTTGTGCAGGTCCCTCAGGTGGCCCCATTTCGGCTGCCTAAGCAGGCCTGGGTATCATACAACAATGGGTTCAGACGATCAGAGCAGAATGCTTCGGAGCACAATGGTTTCAGGCGAATCGTGAACTGAATCTGTCACAAATGCCGTATGCGTTGTGTACCATATTCATCGATCGGCGCATCATAGTCGTAGCTCGTGGCGATGAAGGGGCCACCGGCGGTCCGGTCGAAGTTGGTGCCTCCATGGTACTGAAAGAGGGAGCAAATGTTAGGTGCCACTACCCACTGAAAACCCAAAGTATCTGAATGACGCGACAACCCAGTTTCAGTGGATCACTGACCATGTAGTAGTTGACGAAGGAGCCGCCCTTCTGAACGAACCTCGCCACGGCGAAGGCCAGGTCCTCCACCGGCCGGTGCCGCACCGTGCCACCGAAGGCCGTAAACCTTAAATTACCAGCATATAATCGATCTCGTCAACAATGTCGTGACGATCTTGAAATTTCAGTGCTGTTTGTTGAGAAGTTTTGACGCGTCAGGCAGGCAAGCTTACCAGCCGCTCCAGGCCTCGGTCCACATGGAAGGCTTGGTGTTGGAGTTGGGGGTGAAGCTGTCGCAGTAGAAACCGTTGCAGGTGTCTATCTGCCGCCATCATCAGTTCAATCACCATCCAAAGTTAAGACAAGAACAAAAAAACGCGAAAAGAAACGATTTAGAAAGAAAGAAAAGAAAAGAAATCTGCGGTGCCAATGCCAGCCTGCAAAGCTGCGCTCTGCTGGAAAGCAGGCGATCGGTGATTCGGTGATGTGATGTCCTAACGGAAGGGTGTAGCGAGTGCGAGAAAGCGAGGTGGTTAAATTAGTTGGTACCACCACAAAGAATTTGCTCCCTGGCGCATCATGGCATTGGATTGGCAGCTAGGGTGAGATAGATTTGAGAAGGAGATGGCAGGAGAGGGAGTTGTTTGGAGGTAGGTGGTGGTTAGTGGTTACCACTGGGTCGGGGGCGTCCTCCTGCTTGCACATCACCCACGGCACGCCGGCGTCGGTGGCGATGGCCATCTTGGCGGCCCAGTTGGCGTAGGGCTTGGCGCCGCCGCCCATGTACGGCTCCATGGGCCCGTACTCGTTCTCCACCTGAGCCAGGATGATGGGGCCGCCCTGCCACTCGAACAGCCCCTCCGACTTCATCATCGACACGATCTTCTCCACGAACGTCTGCATCGCCGCCTGCAGGTTTTTGCTCGCTCGTCCGTAAGTAAGATACAAAATTCATGCAACAGTGGACGAAAGGAAGAGACCAAATTACTCGTTTGACTGTGAGTACCTTGAACGGGCCGTTGTCAGTTCGGAAGCTGATGCCGGGCACATACTTGAGCCACACAGGGAATCCACTGCGGCAGCGCACCCAAAACAAACAAATCAAAATTGATTTCACCAAGGAATTAGAGAATGGATCGGTGCTGTTGCATTGAGTGAGTTTGGTTTACTGAGTAATGAGTGCTGACCCGAAGTTCCACTCGGCGCAGACGTAGGGGCCGATGCGGAGGTGGACGTAGAGGCCGGCCTGCTTGGCGAGCTTGACGAAGCGGACGAGGTCGTAGCGGTCGCCGAAGTAGTACTGCCCCTGCACCGGCTCGTGCCCGTTCCAGAACACGTACGTCTGGATCACGTCCAGCCCGCCGTCCTTGGCCTTCTGGATCAGGTCCGGCCACATCTCCGGGGTGCTGCGCGGGTAGTGGATGGAGCCGGACATGAGGATGCGGCGCTGCCCGTTGATGACGATCGCCTTGTGGTCGTACGACACGGCGGCATTGGCCGGGGAGGCGAGGACGCCGGCAGCAACGAGCAGGACGACGAGGAGGAGGACGCCGCCGGACATGGTGGCGCCGCCTACCTAGATAGGCCGCGGCTCTGTTCTCTCCGCCGGCCTCTCCCTGCTTCTCTCTCTCTCTGTTTCTCTGCTAGGACAGTGTGTACACTACTACAGTAGTTGGTGGCTTCTTGGAGAGGCAATGGAGGAGTGGGAAGGTGTGGCGCGGGGCTTATATGTGCCGATGACGAGCCTATCGATTGTGCGGCGCCAGTGCGCAGTGGGAACGTGTTCTTGATTTTCCGAATCTTTTTTTGCAAGTTTAACTGCTCCCTGTTGATCTCTTGCCGTTCCTCTTTGGTGTTTACCACTTCAGGAGAGGAAGAAGCGGGGTGGAAATGGTGAAACTGGGATGCGGAAAGCAGAGGAAGCGTGTGCCGTGACGCTGGAGTGGGCGGAGCGGTAACGGGATTCATTGGGAGGGTGAGGAAGACGAGAGATGGAGCCCACGTCTTGTAGTTGTAGAGTGGTACGAATCTCTCTTCCTTCCCGTGTGTTTTTTCTTTCTATTTTCTTTTTTCCAATCCATTTGATTTCCTTTTTTTAAAAACCTTCTCATTTAGTTTTATACTCCCTTCGCCTTAAATTATCTGTTTTTGTCCAGCTTTGTAACAGTTAATTTGAGACGGAGGTTTGTGTTCGAGTTTCCCACGATGGATCTCTCCAAGGTATGTACATTCTTCTTAACTGAAAGTAATTTGTAACATTGCATGATATATCATCCCAGTTACATGCCGAGATGGACGCTGTTCATGAGCGGTTCATGAATTCAATTAGCGGTTGAAGCAGTTGTACTCACTTCCCGGATGACATTGAATATTTGGGGGGTCAGGGAAATCTATACCGAAACGTTGATTTGAGGGCACTCTGTAGTCTTGACATTTCTGCACTTCGTAATCTTTTTAGAGGTTCGGGATACCGGTCCTTTTCCGCAACTAACCAGTTTGCTAAATTATGTCGTGCTGAAATTTGTTGTTTTTCCTACAAATAAGACGAACGCGTATTTCAAGATAAATTTTTACCGAAAATATTGAGCAACCAAATCTCAACTATATATAGGACATAATTGATATTGTTAGATTCGTAGTGAAAAACATTTTCCAGCGATGTCCACATGTACCAAATATTCGTTATATATGTTACACGCAATAGCAAAACAACGATGAAATTAAACAAAATCGAACCAGCGGGGACACGAGATTTTAACGTGGAAAACCCTTCCAACAAGGAAGAGAAAAAACCACGGACGCCAGTCAGCAATACTTCACTATTTCGAGTGAGGTTACAAACGCGCCGGGATTTACAATGTGTGGCTTATCCCGTGCGACGGCTTACAAGATGTATATAAAGGCGGACCTGACCTAACTAGGTCGGTAACGGTGAATCCAACTCGAACTCGGTAACAACTCGTACCGTACCGCGGGGGGCTGCCGGCCCCCGCACCCCCCTGCCGGGCACGCCACGCAACAGGTGGGAACCAGGATGGAAAAATTCGGTCCTAAGCCTCCGGCAACGGGCCTCGCGTAGCGGAGGCCGAACTTTCCTTTATCTTCATATGAATTTGGATCACCTTAAAATAACACTCCACCTTGAGACAAATTCCTTCATGTAGCATAAACGAAACCTTCACCCTGAAACACACAAAGAAAATACCTTCGGCGCCAAATAGCATCTTGGGCTAAGCAGAGATACCAACTAAGCTTGAGCAAAGCTCAAACTTAGCAACATGAACTGGTTTTGTCATCATATCTGCAGGATTATCATGAGTACTAATCTTGCATACCTTCAGTTTACCTTGTGCAACAACATCACGCACATAATGGTACTTGACATCAATGTGCTTTGTTCTCTCATTAGAACATCTGATCCTTAGTAAGGTAAATAACACTCTGACTGTCACAAAATAGGTTAATGCAAGTATCATCTCCACAAAGCTCAGCAAATAGACCATTCAACCAAACTGACTCTTTGCATACTTCAGCAATAGCCATATACTCAGCCTCAGTAGTAGATTGTGCAACAACACCCTACAAGGTAGCCTTCCAGCTAACAGCACATCCACTAACTGTAAACACATAACATGTGAGGTATCTCCTCTTATCCAAGTCGGCAGCAAAATCTGAATCCACATAGTCTGCGAGTCCCTCACCAGTCTTGCAAAACTTCAAACAAGCTTTGGATGTGCCGCAAAGGTACCTGAAAATCCACTGAACAGCTTTTCAATGTTTTTTACCAGGATTAGCCATGTATCGACTGACCAAACTCATAGCATAAGATAAATCAGGCCGAGAACACACCATGACATACATTAAGGAACCAACATCACTAGCATAGGAAACTCGTGACATGTACTCAATATCTTTGTCAGTAGTAGGACATTGCAATGCTGACAACTTGAAGTGTGAAGCAATAGGAGTACTAACAGACTTTGCATCATGCATATTAAAACGATGAAAAACTTTCTTAATGTAATTCTCCTGACTAAGAAATAGCAATCTAGATTTTCTGTCTCTTCAAGATCCTTTATCTCAAACTCACTACTCAACTGTTTCTTCAATATAGTGATTTCTTTCATGCTCTTGGCAGCAATTAACATGTCATCAACATATAGCAACATGTATATAGACGATTCATCAACAAATTTAATGTACACACACCTATCATATTCAGACCTCTTAAAGCCATGTGACATCATAAAAGAATCAAACCTTTTATACCATTGTAGAGGAAACTGTTTCAAACCGTAAAGGGACTTCTTTAGCTTGCACATGAAATCCTCTTTACCGGACACTATGAACCCATCAGGTTGGTCCATGTATATCTCCTCCTCAAGTTCTCCATGCAAAAATGCAGTCTTCACATCTAACTGCTCAAACTCAAGATCATGCATAGCAACAATACTAAAGAAAGTACGAATAAAACTATCCTTGAAAGTACGAATAGCAAAACAACGATAAAATTAAACAAGATCGAACCAACGGGGACACGAGATTTTAACGTGGAAAACCCTTCCAACAAGAAAGAGAAAAAACCACGGGCGCCAGCCAACAATACTTCACTATTTCGGGTGAGGTTACAAACATGTCGGGATTTACAATGTGTGGCTTATCCCGTGCGGCGGGTTACAAGAGGTATATAAAGGCGGTCCTGACCTAACTAGGTCGGTAACGGTGAATCCAACTCGAACTCGGTAACAACTCGTACCGTACCGCGGGAGGCTGCCGGCCCCCGCACCCCCTGTCGTGCATGCCACGCAACAGGTGGGAACCATGATGGGAAAATTCGGCCCTAAGCCTCCGGCAACGGGTCTCGCGTAGCGGAAGTCGAACTTTCCTTTATCTTCATATGAATTTGGATCACCTTAAAATAACAATATATACGGATTAATTCTTATTCAAACGTAAATCTCAAAAAAACGTGTGGGCCTTATCCGTTGAACGCCTTATCTGTTGAAACGGAAGTAGTATGCCTCCGCATCATTTGATGCAAATAGCCATTTTTTCAGAGTTATTATTCAAAACATTACATCTCTAGGATCACAAGAATTAATGTTCGAAAGGAATCTAACAAAATGAACCTATACTCTCTCCATTTTGTAAAACATATATAATTTTTTTGGAAAAAGTTAAACCAAGCAATGCACGACCAGATTTTTTGAAATAATTATCATCCTATACAATAACAATTAATTCTTACTAGATATATCATTAAATATATTTTCATAGTATATATCAATAGAATATTATAATTTTGATATTTTATTTCTATAAATTTGATCAAACTTTGCATTTTTTGACTTTAAGAAAAATACGCCTTATTTTCAAGAACATAGGTGGTACTGTGTAATATATTAGTGGACCGAGAAATCTATATTTTTTAGTAAGAGTTCGCCTAAAGCATACTCTCCCATCCCACAAAATAAGATGTATTACAAGAGTGAGATCAAGATCGAGGTAGCCATTTATTTAGACAAAAAAAAATCTGATTTATAGTTTAAAAAATAAAAATAAAAATCTAGGTGTGTACATTGTTGTATTCTATCAACGTGTAATATCTCAACTAGAAATATTTGATAGTTAGGCTGTACAAAAATGACAAAATCTGACATTTGAAAGTACCGAATATCTGCCAAATTTTGTTATTTTTAGCGAGTCTACAATATGAACTATTTTGAGTTGGGATTTTGCACATTCCTAGAATGCATCATTCTCCACACTGAGATTTTTCTTCAGTTTTTTTAAAAAATTTGAAATCTGATTTTTGATTTTTTTTCTTCAAAATAAAGCCCCCCCCCCCCCCGGCTCAGCCACCATTTGTGATTTCTGGTTGTTACAACCAATATACTCCTAAATTTCTTGTAATAACATCTTAAATTATGAGGAATCGAGAGTAATTTTTTAGTTTGTTGTTATTGAAGTTTGTGTGGTGCTGAATATCTAGTAGACTATTGTGAAAAAATGGCATTCCTTTTGACAAATTATATTGTACTAAAGCCATTAAACGCTAGTTTTTTTTCATTTATTTAAAATTCTGTCTGCACTATTTCATTATCTCGAAAAAAAACACCTAAAATGGAACAAAAAATGCCTATGTCTCCTAAATAGGGGAAATATTTCCATGTAGGAAAACAAGACACTGATGCATTCAACTCGATTTGGAATGATTTAAAAGCTATAAATCCCAAACAGAACGTCGAAATTACGATCCATTTGTGCTATCGGATTACATGCGACGAGCTATTAAGTATTAGAACCTAGTTCCACACGGTTCAATTGATGTTTGTAAAAACAACTCTACCGCGAGATGAAGTAAATTTATAATACTAGTTGCTTTTCACCATCGCTAAGTCGCACACTATTGGTTCTTTGTTGTATAGAGTGATGTGAAGTTGCTCAACGATTGTTGCTAAGTTTTCTACCACGAAACTAAGTTCCCTATGATGCTAGAAATTGATGTAGACAACCATTAGTACGAAGTTGCAAATTTGAACACTAAATTTGTTTTTTGGTAGTATTAAGTTGCCTACTGCTACAATTTTAATCATCCATAAATTTAGTAAATTTTGAGGCATGCAACCTTTGTTGTACCGGTTGTTTTTCAATGTTGCTAAGTAGGCTACACGTAGGACACACAATACCTACTGAATTCATGGGATCTTAGTTGTAGTTAAGGGAACTTTTGCAATAGCAAAAGGGAATTTAAGAGTAGATGTAGCCAAAATTATGTCGTTGCGGCGCTTTCCCGAGTACACTATGAAGAAGGGTCAAAACCCTCATCCACAAATGGGGAATGCTTCCGTCGTGACGAGTTTGTCGCTGATTTGGAGGTTTGATGGGCAATGGTTATACACCATGTCACCAATGAGGCGGGAAACTCAACACCGACATAAGCCGTCCTATGTACGTTATTGATTCAAGTAGTGCATCTGTAGCAATTAATTTTGTATCACCGTTTGCATTAGAGTTAAGTTGGAAATGGCCTTACGATTTTGAGTGCTTGCAATGAGCTTCTTGTTCTCCATTATATACAAGATCAATTACATATTCAACAGCACAGTGACTAAATCGAACACAAAAATTTCATTCATAACGCATACACATGCCATCTCTACACGTCCGATGCATCACATTGATATTCATTAGAAAACTACATACATATCTTGGTGCCAACTCTATAGTCCAATGTATCACATTGTTATTCATTAAAACCGAGGAGGTTTCCTTTTCACCATCGGTAGCATATACAATTTTCGCTTTAGACAGATTTACAGAATTTTAATTGTTGCAACATTTTCCTGTAGAGGTTATTTGAGTTTTAGTATTGCAATATTAGGAATTGTTCTATAGACCATTAGGTCAAAAGGATTTATTTTTTCTCTTTCGAGTATAACCATTTGGAAAAATATACTGTGGTTTTGAGATCCTATGTATTTCCTATGATGCAATCAAACTATTTTTTCATTTTTAATAGCTTTTAATCCATTAAAATATAAGCGAACATCTCACTGTGGTGGTAGATGTCATGGGACTGGAATAAATAAGTAAGACGTAAGATCGACGCTTGTTTAAGATGCCGAAATTATATTATCCCCACAAACTCATAGTTCACGATAGGGATAAATACACGTGAGCATGAACATAGAGCGACTTGACTATAGAATAGACGATACCGAGAGAGTTCAAGAAATATATGACGATGATGATATTGTTATTACTCCCTCCGGTCTGATTTAAGTGTCGCAGCCTGTTCATAAGTTTGTACGCAAGTAGTTCATTTTTTACGTCACTAATTTCGGATCAGAGGGAGTATTAACAATAATAATGATGAAATACTTTTTGTGTTGGTTGAGACCTGAGATGCACAATTTTGAACTTGTTTTCTATATATAACCAACAAAGATGTATTTAAAAACAACTTATACAGTCATGACTAGTACAATCATGGGAGGACCGCTGGTCCATCGAATCCAAGGCTGCGGCTTCTCAAAAGGTGCAACAACTCCGAACCAACTCCACGACCCTCGCCGCGAAAACGAGCGGTGAAACTGAGCTTTCATAAAAGGAAAGGCGAAAGTGCACGTAAGTACGTTTAATAATTTACGTACTTCCGAGGAAGAAACCGGTGCTGCGACGCGACGTGGTGTGGATTTTTTCCCTTTGCTCTACGAAATCACCGATCATTGGAACCCAACCAAATGGCTCCATCCAAACACGCGATGCCATGCCAGAACACAACGGATCGAGGAATCAATGCGCCGTCCGACGCGCGTTGCCGCAAGCAAAGCAAAGCACAAATGGACAAACGCGTTTCTGGCTGGAAGCCGCACGGTTAAAGTGGAGTACTACGTGCGCGTACCAGGTCTGGAGCTGGACGAAAATGCCGATTAACGTGTAGTGACATGATCGAGTAACAATAAGGGATAGATCACACGCAAGCCTATTATTCCCTGGGACTGTACGAGTGAGTGATCAGGGGAGACCGTGTCAATGATTGCCCAGCGTGCGCCTTTCGATTCACGTGCACTTTCTTAACGAACAGCTTTTTAAAAACAAAAATTGTGAAGAAAACAGCTTTAAGATGTCAAAGACAATGTTTAGGCACTAATTAAGCAAAGCCAGTTAGAGGCGCTCGTGTCGTAACCATCATTTCGAGCCGGAATCATGAAATTCATTTGAGTAAAGCCAGTTAGAATAATCATAATCATGTTTATTTTCTACCTCTATTCATGTCCCGTGTTTTATCGAACCGATTTTCATAAAACTTTACGCGGAAGATAGTTGCGTGCGCTTCAACCAATACAGAGGTTACAGACATTTCCTCCTTTTTGAGAAAAGCATATCCCCTGCTATTCCGGGTGTCTCTTAGAACATAGAAACGGTTGAATTCACTTCGGTCTCTTGACTCCGTATATTAGGTTTGTCTTGAGTCAAACTTCTAAAAAAAATTTAACCGATTTGACAGGAAAAACTACCAAAATCTATAATATCAGATCAATACAATATGGAAATGCATTCCATGATGAATCGAGTGATATTTCTCTTGTATTGTGAATGTTGGTAGATTTTTACTACGAAATTAGTCAAACTTTAGAAAAATTGACTTAAGAAAATCATAATATAGGAGTAAAAAGAAAGGAGGGAGTATCATGAACTAATGCTATGGTGCTTTGAGTACAATGTACTTTATTACGAATAAACCTAATTTTGGTCCCGAGTCCCCGAGTCTATTTGTAAGTTCTAAGATGGTCTCTCCACTCTATACGAGTTATTCTTGGTCCTTTCAACTATCAAAACCATCTAGATGTCATTTGCCAAAAAGAGGTTTTGACGAACATGGCGACGATTTCACATATGTGGTCCTTACCTACATGGTAAGTGAAAAAAAGATAAAATGTCTAATATATAAATATAAAAATTAAGTGAAGGGTACAAAAATAAATGAAAAACATATATATTGCAAAAACTTATGGTGGTTTCAGGAAGCCTAAAAAATGCACAACATTTAGAAATGTCTCGTAAAAGGCTTAAATTTCCACAAAATACGAAGATTTCATCCTTCTAATTTTATTTTTAATTATCAAAATTTCTAGTATTTTTTTATGAAATGTATGCCCTTTTCTAAATCCTTGTTTTTTTAGTAATTTTTATTTTAAAAATGTTTTCAGTAAGAATAATTTTCAACTTTCCTAGTAAATTTTTGTTTTTCAGATTTCCACAATTTTCTTCATTATTTTAGCAAAAAAATAATATTGCGCAGCCATAACCACGTATGCAAATTTCCATAAATTCATCACGAGAACACCTTTCAGCAGCGTAAATCAATTCTGGAATATTTTACTCTGGATGGATCAGCAATGCATGGATTATATAGTCGAGAGAAGCTTATCCTTGGCAGAGTAATTAAGGGACTAAAAGTAGGCGTGTTCCTTAATTTTAGTATAATATACACGCATGAACAGTTGTTCTAAGACTATGTACCTGTAAGTTTGCGATGGAAATGAGCGTGCGATTAGTTGGTAGTACCACCGAATTAGCTGTTACGGGTAACCTTTCGGCAATTTCCATTCGGGAGTGTGGCACTTCGGTGCATGATTGGGCGTGCCACGGCCTGTCCTGAGCAGGATTTCATCACTGATCCCTCCACAAAGCTTTAGGTGATACTATCATTACCATGAACATGATTGATCTGAACATGATCTGTGACCAACCAGACGTTTAATTTCGATAGATCTTTCACAAGACTGCACCGACAGTGCTACGGTACGCGGAGGGTAGAGTTTGCTTAGTAGGTGGCGTGATAGGTCCCATATATATGACATCTCGAATTAAACCCTCAACAGCCCGAGGAGAGCGCATTAGCTTGGTATCATTAGCGTTCGTACGTGCACCTAAACAAATGGGACTGCAAATATGAGAGGTACGACACACTAAGATCGGATCGAAATGGGCTGGGACCCAGCAACAGCCAATACAAGAAATGCGATGCCCTGGGTTAATTAAGCCATAGTCAGTCGTCCATAGGTGCAAGTTGCAACCACTCCAAGTCTCCAACTCGTCAACTATGCTATATATGCTCCATCCGTCTCAATAAACTTGGACAAAAATGGATGTATCTAACACTAAAATATGTTTACATACATCCATTTTTTCTAATTTTAAGACAGTTACTAGGAAACATACCCGTGCGTTGCAACGGGAGAGAGAAATATCCTCTCACAAACACACAATATAAGTCCATATTAATAGAAATGACTTGGAAATACATATTGTTTTGGATAGTAGACACTTTATGTGCTCTAAATACAAAAATTCGTTCCCTCAAACCAACAAGACAAACTAAGAAATGGACAAAATTCAATAAAAAATAGAAAATCCATCAATCCGTTCAGCAATAAAAAAAGAGACATTGCCGTGCTCGAATCATCTCTTCATGCCGCCGTCGTCTCAATGAAGGATATCGCTGTTATGCGGTTCTGCCCTGGTCGACATTTTCACAGTCTACCTGTTCTACCAACTTCGTCGAAACTCGTCCGTTGCACTCCAGCCAAGATACGAGCTCAACTCCAAATTGCTTAGTATTCTTGATGCATAAATAATGCTACATAGGATGTGAAATATCATTATTTTTACTAATCTATGGCATCGCACTGTGTGCACACAACAAACTTAACCAATATAGAGTTGTGTAGATTGGCCACATGAAAATAATTTCTACGTAGATCGGCCACATGAAAATAATCTCAATAAATTCTAGATATCCCATGCGGAGCTTCGAAACCACTGAAACCGTACAGGACCGTCGTCCCGCCACGCGCCCTACTGGGCGATGTCTTCGTCTGAACCGCCCAACACCGCCCCTCTAGAGGCACCACCTCCCATGAAGCCACCGCCATCTTCCCCACCCCGAGGTATGGTCTCCCATGCATGTACCTTTTTCATACATCCGTACAGACTCCATGAGAAACTTCGTGTAAAGTTCCCGACGGTGTAGCTAATCCCAGGGATTATAATTTAATGGTGATTAAGTGCAAGAGAGTTTGGATCTTGTCAGTAGATTGTTTACCAATGCATACAACTACAAAAATAAATGACCGATTCTAAAGTAATTATAAATTAAATATAATTTATATATGTAACCATTGACACTACCAGATAGGTCCCATCAGTTGCTTGTAATATTTGAGATTAGGATATGGTGTTTGACCATGGCTGTCAGAAACAATAGTTTCATGCTTATAGGTCAGAACAGATGAAAACCAGCATGTGAAACTTGAGGTTTAACTGGGAACTTGAGACAACATGGAAAACCGTACTTGTATTCTTAGTTTGATCAGAGGAATATGTGTCTTAATTTGCTTAAAATGCTGATCATTCAAGTAGAGTGTGATAACTGATTTGAACATTGTACTGTCTTCTGCTTTCATAAAGCTAATATCAGGTAACTCTTATCTATACATGCATGTAAAAGTTGAAATTGTAGTGCAAACAACGGGTAGGTTATCAAGAAAACTACCACTCTCACCCCCAGTCAACAAAGACGGCTCATATTTCTTGATTCCCTAAACAGTACCATCATTTGTACAACAAACAGAGACTGTACGAAAATAGGAAAATGGTTTAGTGATATAGTACAAATGAAGTTTTATACCGTACGCCATTGAACTGACAAAACTTTCCATTGTACCATATATCACAAACCAATCGTACCAAAATTCTGTTAACTATGGTTCACCGATACCAGTTCATTTAAATTTTATTTCAGAGTAATCCTAAAAATTGTTCATTTTCTCCACGTCTCATGATAAGCAGTTTGTTTCGAGATGGCCAATTTTTTCTGCAAGTTTCTTTATGTGTCTGCTTTTACTACGCACTATTTATTGTCCCCCATTACCTCTCTGACTGTTTATCTCTTATAAGCTCTTCCATAAGTCAATTTTCTCGACCAATATTATTCTCGTATTTATGCTTTATTGTTTCTACCTCCAGGTGGGGTTGTCGACATGGAATATAGAAAACATCAAACTTCTGGCGGCAAGCTCTGTTAGTATGGTGCCCCTGGATTTCCCAAACCAGGCTCTTGAAAAGGTTAATTCTGCGAATCAAGTAATTCAGCAGATATACCATGTGAGGCTCCCATTGATACCGATATGTGGGAGCTTTACTTTCTCATCATGCACTTTTTATCACATGGTCCATTCAAGCGGACTCTTAGAGAACTGTGCAATGAACTCCAAGAGCACCACCTGCTACCTAGAAGATACCATGCTTGGTACTGTATTCTCGTGGTAGTTTTCATAGTGGCGAAGAAAATGATGATGGTGTATCATCCCTTTGGATTATCTAAAATTAGTTGAGACTTGAGAGGTAGAAATACGTAACTCTACTTTATGTTCAGTTTGCATCCATCATTTCATTATCAATAAAAATATTTTCGTTGCTACTAAACAATGATATATAGTTAACTATTTAGGTTAACTCCAACATATCTACACGCTAGATTAAATACAAAAAATGGCCACTGAACTCTGCTGCCTGTTTGAACTGAATCTATTTGTAGCAAAACTGCATCCCACGGTTTCGTTTGCCGACAATTTTGCCCGTACTTCTAAATGTGAAAGGCTGGCTCATGAGTAGGAACAAGCACTAATTGGAACAGGCTGACCTTGCAGTTGAGAGCGCATAAAATCGTCCACAATCTCTGTCGAGTAGCCTCAGCCGCCAAGTGCATTGCTGACTTGCTGTCATATTTAGGGATGGAACACGAACTGGAGGGCCCCCTGGAGACCTCTGTTTCTTGTTCCTCTATGTAAGGTGGAGCTGTGCCGGCAGCAGAAACAGACTGCAAATAAAGGCAGCCACGCCACGCCTGATACGTGCCGGTAAGTGGCCGGCAATCTTGGGGTGGAACCACTGCTGCAAGAGGACGGTGGCGTGCTTTTCATCGTCGGCAGGGCCATGGAGACCTTGGCGAGCTCCACCTACAGAGCATCCGCGATGACCTCGTCGTCTCTTTGGGCGCGGTCGAACCTGACCTCTGCGGCCGCGGTGGAGGTGTGGCCTGCCGGCGCATCGCCCGATTTTAGGTGGGCATGTCGTGTCTGTGGCGGCTGTGGGCCGTAGTCGGTGCAGCGCGTCATCCCCCAGCACCCTGCGCCGACGAACTGGCGCTGCGCGCCGCACGGCCATCTAGGCTCGCCGCCCTAGGCAAACACCTGCCTCCTCAGCCACCATGCTCGTAAGCCTTGCCTCCTAGGCTCCTACCTCTCCGGCGCGGCGTCGCCCGGGTCGATGCTAGAGATCAGGGTCAACCACAGGCAGTCGACGGATGGTTGAAGAACAAGAGATTGGGGGAACGGGATGGGGGTCGTTACCGGTGGGTGGGGTGATTGCGTCGCTGTTTACTTTTTTTTCTCTAGCGCAGGTGGGTTGAAGCGGTATCGTGGCAGTTTGCGGGTATTATGTAACTTGGTGGGAGGGTAAATTAGTAAAATTATGTTGGACGAAAATTTTGGCAGAAACCTTAATGTCTTTATTATTATATTAGGTAAAGAATATGAGACGGATGGAGTATATATATATATATAACTGTGGTTTGATCTAAGCCAAAGTGTCAGTGATCGTACATATAATCTTTAAAGATAATCAGTTGATCAGAAACGAAGAACTATGGCTAATCTATGTTTTTTTTTGAAACAGCAGGCAAAAGATTTGCCATTTTCATTAAATAAGAAGAGAGTTTATAGGGTTTGGTTTTAATGCCTAGGACAAGCACTAAGACTTTTCAAAAGCCTACTCTCCCAAAATTACATTTCCCAAATAAGTGGCACCGGCAAACTTCCACAACTTGGCCTCATCTTGGAGATGACTATATTTGTAGGTGAGGCAACATGGCGAAAGATTCTTGCATTACGCTACTTCGAAATTTCCCACGAGACTAGCATTATTAGAGAGGCTATGGCCTTTCACGCTCGATCCTTCTTGGAGACAAGATTCAACCACCAAGATTTAACATTGGGCTTATTGGACCAATTTGCCGGAGATATATCCATGAAGCCGCACCAAGGAAGGATAGCCGACCAAATCCTAGTTGAGAAGCGGCATTGGAAGATGAGATGGGCCGATGTTAATCTATGTAATGTGTCTTGTGTCATGCAGCACAAATGAAGGATTGTGTACACACTCTCAAACGAAAGAGTTATGGGTTTACGTTTACCCAAGAGAGAAAACAACCTGAAATGAGACGCAAGCCCCCGAGGGTATCAAGAAATTGATGAACCTGCAGCCAGGATTCCAAAATGTTACGTAGAAAACAATGCTTGAAGCGCAAGGCTCTATGTAGTTATGGTCATGATGTGAGTAAGACGATTGAAGATATCTCCCAAAGGCAAATGACAGATAGACAGACACACCGACATGATAGCGAGGAATAAATACCAAAGATGGAACTGTGTGTGGGGAGAGGAAATGAAGAGAAACAGAACAGAAAATGTTTTGGAGGAGCAAGCAGAAGTAATGGTAATACGGATCGCACTTTCAGCAATAGGAATCCTCTGCAGCGCAGAGTACACACAAACGCCGGTGGGTCGAAGATGGTAATGCCGTCCAGGTCACGGTCAGTCTGGTTATTCCGTTTGAGCAGGTAGAGAGGATAGGGTTGTGAGAGACGTACCAACTTCTTTGGATTGACAATTCAAGTCGAGTGACAGGGCCTATTGATGTTAGCCACCAAGCCATGTGTTAGGCAGACAAAAGTCCAAGTTGCATGCTTGATAAAAAAGGCATACTAATTTTGGGTATGAGAAGAAGCATCAGTTCACGCAATGTGTCATCATTTATCAACTTGCTTCACACCATCATCTGTATAATCATCAGTTTTCTGCCTTTAAAACATGAAGGTGGCTTTGGTACAGGCAAACATAGAGGTAGGATTTTTTTCTTTTGAAAAAAATAAATTGAAGCTTAAAGACGAAAACTACAGTAAAATACATTACTGAAATTAGTCATCATAATTTTAAATTGCGCGAACAGGAACCCATTTTCAGTTGTTTGGTGGCGCTGGGAAACACGTTAAGGGCATCTCCAGTCGTCCCCCCCAGAGCCCCCCTGGACGCAAAATAGCGCCGTTTGGCGTGAATACCGCCGTTTTTTCACCAGTCGTCCCCCAGGACCTGAAAAAGCGCCGTTTCGGCGGAAATTAGCGCCGCTGCCCCCAGGCGGAACCCAGCCCGTTGGGTTCGGCCTGGGGGGGCGGCGAAAGGGAAAGCGCGCGTGGGCCAGCGCTGTCGACGAGTGGAGCGCTATTTGCCCACTTTCCCCACCCCCCGACTCGTCTTTTCTGCTCGCCCGCCTCGCCGTCGCCGCACCACCGGCCGCGCTCCACGCCGCCGCTGTCGGCCACAATCGCACAGGATCGACGAGACAAACCACCACCGGCCGCGCTCCACATCGTCGCCGCCGTTCGCTCGCGTGTCCGCCGCGGAGGAGGTTGTACCCAGTGAGCCACGTCCACCCGCCCGCAAGGTGTTCGACGCTGTATCCGAGCCATGGACTCCGACGCCGAGGAGATGCTCGCCGAGCTGTTCGACGAGGAAGACCAGGCTGCCATCGACGACGAGGAGCACCTGCTCGTCCTGAGCTGCCTGGCCAGATTGCAGGCCCAGGACGCCGCGCCGCGCCGCACTGGATCGAAGCCCGGTCGCCGCAAGAGCAGGCCGAGACAGCGGTACGAGGGCTACTGCATCCTCTACTCCGACTACTTCGCCGAGGATCCCACCAACGACGAGAAGGTGTTCCGGCGTCGTTTCAGGATGAAACGCACGCTCTTCCTCAACATCATGCATGCCATCCGGGAGTTCGACACCTACTTCAAGTTGAAGAAGGACTGCACCGGCACGGTAGGGTTTACCTCTATCCAGAAGTGCACGATGGCCATGAGGTTGCTTGCATACGGTGCTCCCGCAGATGCACAAGATGACTACCTGCGCATGAGCGAGTCCACAGCCCTCGAGTGCTTGAACAAGTTCTGCCTGGCAGTGGTTGTAGTTTTTGGCCCAACATACCTGCGATCACCCAATGCGCAAGACACTGCTCGTCTCCTCGCAGAGAATGAAGCAAGAGGGTTTCCGGGGATGCTTGGCAGTATCGACTGCATGCACTGGGCATGGAAGAACTGCCCATTTGACTGGCAGGGGATGTACAAGGGAAAGGAGGGAGAGTGCTCGGTGGTTCTCGAGGCCGTGGCTTCGTACGATCTATGGATTTGGCATTCATTCTTTGGTATGCCTGGAAGTCACAACGACATCAATGTCTTGCAGTGCTCGAATGTCTTTTGCCGATCTTATCGAAGGCCATGCCCCCCTGTGAACTATGAGATCAATGGACATCAGTATACAAAGGGGTACTATCTTGCAGATGGCATCTACCCGAAGTGGGCAACATTTGTGAAGAGCATCTCCAACCCTATCCCAGGAAGCGCAAAAGCTTGGTTTACCAAGTGCCAGGAGGCTTGCAGGAAGGATGTTGAGCGGGCATTTGGTGCGCTGCAATCTCGATTCGCTGTTGTCCGGTACCCAGCTATGACTTGGTCGAAGTCCAACATGTGGGAGGTGATGCAGTGTTATGTGATCTTGCACAACATGATCATTGAGAGTGAGCGGGATGACCCGGTGCCTGACAGTGAGACAAGCACACCATACTACCGGCAGGGCCCTCTTGCAGATGTTGATCACCAGGTGCCGGCATCATGGACAGACTTCCTCACCAAGCGACAGGAGATTCGACACGCTGCAACACATCATGCTCTGCAGGAGGACCTGGTGCAGCATTTGTGGGCGCGAAAGGGGAATGGCAATGTTGAGGACGATGACTAGTGTTCTTTTTTTTTTTAAATTGTTGAACTATTCATTTGTGTGGCCAAACTCTATTTATTTGTGTGGCAAAACTCTATTTATTTGGTGGGATTTTTTTTTATTGCCCAAATTTGGCCGAGTCGCCGCTGGGGCGCGGGCTGGGTTCACGGCTGGGAAACGCGCCCCCCCAGTTCCGAGAATAGCGCCGTTTCGCGCCGCGGCGCTAAAAAAGCGAGTGTTTTTGCGTCCTGGGGGGCGCAACGACTGGAGATGCCCTAAGAATGATGAGAGCACACCTAACAAAGCAAACAGTAGCACTGTAGCAGCTACCCCAATCACGCTCCTTTTGTTAATGTGGTAGGGAGCATCGTGCTACCTCTCTCCACCAAATACTGATAACTAACCTTGGTCGAGTCTTTGCTTTTTTTCCAATCACTAACATTATCCAATTGACTATATATCATTGTCATCAATAGTCAGCCTGCAGGAACTAGATGACTGAAAATAATTCAGTAGTTATCAACCTCGAGTTTTCCTTTTGAGATGCTAGCGACCTTTATTTTTAGAGATAATGCTATCAACCTCAAGTTGCAGGGAAAACCAACGAATAACGAACAATGACAAAGCGTGAAAATATAAGTAGTAACTAGATTCTAGATTTATCTGAAGAACAAAATAAAATCTGGTGTTTGTACGTCCTATCTCTGTCTCACCGAAGGGTGTGAGAAAGTGACAGCGAAAACAGGCAACCAAGACGCAGCTACAAAACGTCACCATCCATTTTTTATGAACATACAGCTCTGTATTTTTTCCACCAAAGGAACATACAACGCGTCGCGCCTTACAACCGCGGTGACCCAATCCAAACCTAATCTCTTTATCATCTTAGATCTAGGGCCTAGAGGAGTGCAGACCCAGAAAGATTGTTCATGGCTGGCATACATCATCATGGAAAATGCAGGTGCCAAATTGAGAGATGAAAGTAAAATAACTTGCCAAAAAGTAGTGCGTGTCCATCTTCAGAAAATAGTGAGCTAACTAACCTCTCCTCTCCTCCCTCATTTCTCACTGTTGCCCATCCGTACCGACACCTTTTGTTTATCTTCCTCTCGCAAGAAAAGTGAGCAATCCTTCTAGGTTTTGATTCCACGAGGCATAGCAGATCCACATTTCATTATATATATCTAGCAAAGTAAGTACCATACCTTCAATAAGATAGTGAAAACATGTGGCGTATCTAATCAACAGATCAGATCTACTTAAGAGTACTCTGACGACAAGCTTCAACAGCTAAGACTTGTCGTTATCGCGTCCACGCCAAAATGATTCATTCAACAGCTGCGCAGCCATTGTTTAACACTCAGCAGCACATGGCCAAGCATATACTGGTAGGCTAGATATATAGACACAAGTGGAAGTGTTTGCTTGGGGATAAGACACTTGCTCCATGCAAGTGTACGTATCAGGTGAGCTAGCTAGCAGCTTCCCTCACGCAATCTCCTTGATCTTCAGTCGGTTACAACTAGCTCCATCCCGCCGGGAATTCTGATCATCCTTTGTTCCTATCCGCGAGTTCTCGGATGGAGATCCTATCTGTAAGACTGTAACGAGAAGACGACAGTAAAGAAAGTTGTGATGAACTTGTGCAGCGGTGCTTACGGAAACTGGACTAGGGAATCTGAAGTTTACATTTCTGAACCAGCACTGAGAAAACAGGGTATTAACACTACTCCAACTTCCAGATCTCCATACCAATCATTCTAAACAAAAATCAGAATCCTAGCAATCTGACGCAAACTTTCATGCAGGAGGTGGTTAGCACAAGGGTCCCAATCACACACTGTAATACAGACGTCGGAACACGTCAGGTTTCGACTTGAGAGGCTGATCCCGCGGTGATAGCTGGCGCACATCGCTGGTCCTTCCTGAAGCCGCATACAGACATCAGGTTGGCATATGAAGTTCTGAACCCATGGAGAATTATACCGGTGTCACTCACCTGACCGTGCTCTGTTCCTCCGTGTGCTTCTTTCGTTATTCCGGCTCGCTTCTTCCAAAATTATGCCAGCGATGCATTGGCGGCCTGCTTCATGGCGTAGTCTGAGTGCGCCACTAATAGGAAACAACAAATTCAGAGGGCAGTTTATTTACAACAGAGGCAAGGTGATCCATTATCGCCCATACTTTTCAATATTGTGGCGGATATGTTAGCGATCATGATTGAACGAGCAAAAGAAAGTGGCCTCATTGAAGGGGTGGTACCTCATCTTGTGAATGGGGGACTATCTATTCTTCAATATGCAGACGACACAATTCTTTTTATGGAACATGATCTCCAGAAAGCAACGAATCTAAAGTTAATTCTTTCAGCATTCGAGCAATTGTCTGGATTAAAGATCAATTTTCATAAGAGTGAATTGTTTTGCTTTGGCGAAGCCCAGGAGGCAATAGCTCAATACTCTGAGCTTTTCGGATGTGAGCAAGGTCAGTTTCCTATTCAGTATTTGGGTATCCCAATACATTATAGGAGACTGACTAATGCCGAATGGAAACACGTTGAAGAACGTTTACAAACAAGGCTAGCGAGTTGGAAAGGAAAATTATTATCCCTAGGTGGAAGACTGGTACTCATTAATTCAGTCCTCACTAATATGATACTGTATATGATATCATTCTTCCAATTACCCAAAGGAGTCTTGAGGAGGTTAGATTACTTCAGATCAAGGTTTTTTTGGCAAGGGGATAATGAGAAGAAAAAATATCGACTGGCAAGATGGGACGTGGTTTGCAGACCCAAAGATCAGGGAGGGCTGGGGATTCATGACCTTAAGGTCAAAAACTCAGCACTTCTAGGTAAATGGCTATTTAAGCTGCTTACAGAAAATGGTGTTTGGCAGACTCTCCTAGAGAGAAAATACATTGGCACAAAAGCGTTATCACAGGTTGTTTGGAAACCAGGTGACTCGCATTTTTGGGCCGGCCTAATGGCGACAAAGAAGCATTTCTTTCGCTATGGGGTATTTAGCATCAGGGATGGATCTCAGATACGGTTTTGGGAGGATCAATGGTTAGGAAATGCCACCCTCCGAGAACAGTATCCGGCCTTATACAATATTGTTCGTCACAAAGGTGATACGCTAGCTACCGTAATGCAAACGTTCCCACCAAATGTGTCGTTCAGGCGAGATCTTATCGGTCCAAGACTTCACTCTTGGAATGCCCTGGTTGATAGGTTGGCTGTGATCCAACTTTCACAAGGCACCGATGAATTTCGATGGAGTTTAACTAAGGATGGAAAGTTCTCAGTTGACTCCTTGTATAGGGCGATGGTACATTCAGATGTGCCGGTCGATAATAATAAGAAAATATGGCGTATGAAGATACCTCTGAAGATGAAAATCTTTGCATGGTACCTTCGTAAAGGAGTCATATTAACTAAAGATAATCTTGTCAAGCGTAATTGGCATGGAAGTACAAAGTGTGTCTCCTGTCCTATGGATGAGACGATAAAACACTTATTCTTCGAGTGCACCTTTGCGCGGACTATATGGTCAGCTATCCAAATGGCTTCGAACTTATATCCTCCAACATCCATTGCAAATATTTTTGGCAACTGGTTGAATGGAATTGATAATAGGTTTAAAACCGTGTTTAGGGTAGGAGCGTTAGCCGTAATATGGTCGCTCTGGCTGTGTAGAAATGACAAGATTTTTAATGATAAAAACTTCTCTCGTTTGCAGGTTCTATTCCGTTGCACAGGTATTCTCCGTTCGTGGTGCATATTACAACGGACGGAGTTTCGAGGCCTTTTTACGGAGGCGTGTGTACGGCTGGTGTCGGATATATACCGAATAGGGGTATAGAAGATGGTAGACAAAAGTGCCGGACTACCAGGGTGGCCCAAGCGGTAGTGGGCTTAGGTCCATTGGGCGGCCCAGTAGTCCGACGCGTAGAAGCCGGATTCTAGAAGAACCCGGATCACGGCCCGCGTGATCTGGCTTGGAGGAGAAGACGGATTCCTTACTTTCCAAGTTACAAGTTAAACGTAGTCTTCTAGGTTTCTGGTTCTGTAAGCCCTAATCCGGCTATTATATAAGGCCGGACGGGAGATAAGTTCAATAAGTTCCTTTTAGTCCAAGGTTCTAGGTTCTAGCTTAAGCCTTGCGCAACTCGCCGGGAAGTTCATCCTCGTCGAGTAGCTAGATCTATTCCCTTACATTGTAACCTTATTATACGGGCTTTAGTCCCTCATAGTGAGAAGTGCAGGAGTAGGTACGCCGTACTGTCGCGACGTACCGAACCTGGGTAAATCCCGTGTTCTGTGTTTACTACGCTATCCCGTTACCCCACGTCTCTACCGTAGTCTCATGGCACCCCAGTCTATGAAAACTACTACGATGTCTCGACAGTTGGCGCCCACCGTGGGGCCGACGACGTCAGGCGTGAAGTTCCGATCTGGGATTTTAGGCGGAATCGGAAGATCGATCACGGTCGGAAGCTTGGAATTCGACAACGACGTCGGGCGCTTCCTCGACAACGGATCCTACATCCCGGCGCAAAACCATCTGGTAAGTGCCTGCGTTTTACCGATTGGATCTGCAAATATCTTTATCGGATTAACCGCGGAAGCAATGGGGTTTTGCGATGAAAGCAATTATCTCCCACCCGCCCTATACCCAGTCGAAGACGACTATGATGCCGGATTTTGCTCAGATCGCCGACAAAACAGTGATACCCACTTTATCGGCATGGTGCAATCCGAGATCGCCGAAAACACGGATGACGGAAATCCCGTGCAAGAGGCAGACAACAATACACCCGTCCCAGAGACGGAAGAACCAATACCCGTCACAGAGACGGAAGATCCGACATCTGTCAACCAGACGATGAACTCGGAAACAGAGTTCGTGCTTGCCGCCATTGAGGCGAGATTGGAGTCGGAAACCGGATCGGATAACTTCTCCGAAGACGAAGATGACGATGCCTTCGTACGAAAAGTTAAATCCTTTCAAGAGGGATTCCATGAAGTGCTAATGGCAAAACCAGCCGATACAAAGGGTGCCGATAGCCAGGAAAGCCCTAAAACCCCTCCGCCAGCTGAGGAGAGGGAAGACGGAGAAACTTCTCCGATATTTCCTAATGTCAAGGAGATGACAGAGGATGAACCTGTCAAAAAACCTCCCTCTTCCAAGAAAAAGCACCGTGCTTCTAAAAAACTCCAGTACAAGCTCCGGAAGAAAAAATCAGCTGATCTCGCTGATGAAAACCTGGAAGTTGGAGATATTAGTGGTACAAAGCCTACGGAAAAGAAATCTAAGGAAATCACTGCTCCGCCAATGACAGAACTGGAAGAGCAAGAACTATTACAAACTCCAGTGGGACCCAATGAACCCCCTGAGATGCTGGAAGCCAGGAGACAAGCTTTCCAACGGCAACAGCAACAACTGCTTAGATCTCGGCAACACCTCCAACAAACCCATAATGACATCAAAATCATGAAGGAAGAAATTGAGGAATACGAGAGAAAGCACAGATCTGTCTTAAAACCTACAAGGTTACCCGGAATTACAAAACCGGAAGAACTGCCGCCGAAAGAAAGGTTCTATAACCCATCTTGGCAAAAGCAGTTAAACGGCAAAGATGCCAAGGGCGAACCAATATACAAAACCGCAGCTGAAAACGCGGAAGCAGCGTTCGCCATCTTGAACAATGATCTGTACTCCAACGGGGAAAAACTCCAAGGGGTGTATGCTTTCCTAGGAAAAGCATTACAGCAGCAACAGCGAGGACAAGAGAGATCTGGGAGGCTGCATGATAATTCCGCCCTCTGCAAAACTGTTACTTGCGCTGCTGGAGCACCTGGACCGGAAGAACCCGGAGATTCGGATAAAAAAGAGGATCCGAGAAAAGACAAGAAAAACCCCGACAACCGGGACGCAGCGTCTAAAACCGGACCTCATCTCCCGAAAGATGGATATAAACCACACGATCGGGAAGACAAACACCGGAATGACGGCAAAATAATGCCACCTCCGAGAAACCCAGCTGAAAAAGCTGGAAGATACGATACACCTCACAGACGTGAAAGATCTCGGACACCGCCCAAAGATAAGGAAAGATACAGGAGCAGGACTCCACCTAATCCCAGAGGGCGTGACAACGGAAGAGATAGAGATAACCTCGGAAAAACGCGTCCGCGTAACAATGGGAAAGAAAGGAGTAGATCCCCTTCTGTCCATTCAGCCGGGAGATATTCTGCGCATATTGACAGAGCAGAAAAGGATGATCTATACTTTGGTCCTAAGTGTTTCACTGACAGGATCCGAAGGATAACCCTGCATTCTGGTTTTGCCAAAGTTGGTCCAACCTACCAAAAATATACCGGCAGTACAAACCCGGATACCTGGCTTTCAGATTATTACACAGCCGTCCAGATCAACAACGGGACAGACCTGGAAGCTGTCAAGTTTCTTCCCCTAATGTTACTAGACGGAGCCAGAGATTGGATTAATGGTTTACCATCAAGAACTGTCGACAGTTGGGATGATATGGCGAGAGTATTTACTCAGCATTTTCGAGGAACATACAAACGCCCAAATAGCATCAATCAGCTGAACCGTTGCACCCAATTTGAAGACGAACCATACGTGGATTTCATCTCCAGATGGACTGCAATGAAGAATAGTTGCTCTGGGGTAACTGACGTACAAGCAATGCATGCTTTCGTCAATGGCCTAAAACCCGGACTTGTACCGTTCATGGTTGGCTCCAAAAAGCACAAAGATCTCGGATCTATGCTTACAACCGCTAATGAGCATGCTGCAGCCGAAGACGATATCAGAGCAAGAGGAGGCAATATTGAGTCACTGATACTGGCCAAGAAAACACCTCGTTCTGATAAAAAAGGAACCCCGGAGTCAACAACAAAGCCCAAGGAGGTTAACTTAGCCTTTGGAGGAGAAAAAGGGAACAAGTGGAAAGGCCGCAGTCCGGATCCCATCAATTATACTCCCGAAGAATGGGAGAGAATTAAGTCGGAACCCTGCGCCCACCACTCCCAATTTGGCAAACCAACCCACACGAACGCGCAATGCCGGCTAAACAAGCATATGAAAGGCAATGCAGGATCCGGAAATAAAGGAAAGGGCTCCAAGAGGAAACCTGCCAAACAAAAGCCAGAAGCTGACAAAGAAGACAGTGAATCGGACACTGATAACAAAATCCAGGAACAACAGCGGCAAGGCGAACCCAAATTTCCGAGAGTTGATGGAGAAGCAATGTTAACTTTCCTAGCAACTCCATCAGCAAAGGTGGCCAAAAGAACACTCCGGGAGATAAACGCAGTCATTCCTGCAACCCCGAAATTCTTGAAGTACTCCAATACACCAATAGTCTGGGATCAGTCTGATCATCCTGGAAATATCCCGGAACCCGGTACACAAGCTCTTGTCGTAAGCCCTATTGTTCAAAACACTAGGCTAAGAAGAGTGCTGATGGACGGAGGATCCAGCATCAACATAATGTACCTGGATACACTGAAGCACTTGAAGATATCCGAGTCCCAGCTCAATTACAGCAATATACGCTTCCATGGCATTGTTCCTGGCAGGCAAGCACGATCCCTAGGAGAAATTTCCCTAGATGTCACCTTCGGAGATAAAGATCACTTCCGGCAGGAAAAAGTATCCTTCGAAGTTGTGCCGTTCGAGAGCGTGTATCACGCAATACTCGGACGTCCGGCTTTCGCCAAGTTTATGGCAAGATCTTGCTATATCTACAACAAGCTGAAGATGCCAGGACCCAAAGGAGGAGTAATCACCATTGCCGGTGATTTCAAGCTGGCAAACGAGTTGGAGAAGCAAAACGCCCTTTGCGCCCAAAGAGTTATAGCTCAGGAAGAATTAAAGGAGTTAGCCAAGGAGGTATCGCCGAAAGAAATGCCGGCAGGAAAAGAAACTCGGAAGCCAACAGATAGCTTCAAGGCGTCCGAGAATACAAGGCAGGTAATCCTAGACCCCAAAGATCCGACAAAATTCGTCGTTGTAGGGACTGGGATGACCGACAAATAGGAAGGCGAGCTCATCAAGTTCCTCCGTGAGAACTGGGACATTTTTGCTTGGTGTCCAGCTGACATGCCAGGCGTACCCAGGGAACTTGCTGAGCACCAACTCAAGGTTATTCCCGGATCAAAACCCGTCAAACAAGGTCTCCGTCGATTTGACGGAAGAAGACGGAAGGCTATCGGCAAGGAAATTATCCGGCTTTTAGCAGCGGATTTCATCAAGGAGGTAATCCATACTGACTGGTCCGCAAATCCGGTATTAGTACCGAAGAAAGACACAACTGCACTCAGAATGTGTATAGATTACACAGGATTGAACAAGTTATGTCCGAAAGATAGGTTTGCGCTGCCGCGAATCGATCAAATAATAGATGCCACTGCAGGCTCTGAGCTTTTATGCTTTTTGGATGCATACTCCGGGTACCACCAAATACGCATGAAAAAGGAAGATCAAATCAAGACTTCTTTTATAACCCCGTACGGGACGTATTACTACGTAACCATGCCTTTTGGCCTGAAGAACGCAGGTGCAACATACCAGCGTTGCATGCAACGTTGTTTGCATAGTCAGATTGGAAAAAACGTCCATGTTTACGTGGACGATATTGCTGTCGTAACCAAGGAAAAAGATACACTCCTTGAGGATTTGCGAGAAACTTTCGAAAACTTGCGCACTTACAAGATGAAGTTGAATCCATCTAAGTGCGTATTCGGGGTTCCCTCAGGAAAACTTCTAGGTTTCATCGTTTCTCACAGAGGAATAGAAGTGAACCCGGAAAAGATCAAGGCAATCTTGAATATCTCAAAGCCTACATGTGTAAAAGATGTCCAAAGATTGACGGGTTCCGCTGCAGCCGTCAGCAGATTCATTAGTCGGCTGGGGGATAAAGCCTTGCCACTATACAAACTGTTAAAGAAATCCGACAAGTTTGAGTGGACAGAAGAGGCCGACGCAGCGTTAACCCAGTTAAAAGAAACCTTGATGAACGCCCCCATCTTGGCATCTCCCAAAGATGAAGAACCCATGTTGTTATACCTCACGGCTACTAGTCGGGTCATCAGTGCGGTAATCGTTGTGGAACGGGCAAAAGAAGAGCAAAGCATACCAGATCAACATCCGGTATACTACATAAGCGAAGTTTTTTCTGAATCCAAACAAAGATACCCGCACTATCAGAAACTGGCATATGGCGTATTTTTCGCATCCAGAAAGCTACGCCATTACTTCCAAGGACATTCCATAACAGTGGTATGTAAAGCACCACTAGGAGATATTATAAACAATGCGGAGGCAACCGGCCGAGTAGCTAAATGGGGCATCGAGCTGGCAGCCTTCGACATTAAGTATCAGCCAAGAACGGCAATAAAATCCCAGGTTTTGGCAGATTTCGTCGCCGACTGGACAGAAGCAATGGAAAATACACCGATGCCAGAGTCCGAGTACTGGATCATGCACTTTGACGGATCTAAGATGAAAGAAGGAGCTGGAGCCGGCGTAGTCCTAAAATCTCCCAAGGGAGACACAATGGAGTACGTATTGCAAATACACTTCAACGCCAGTAATAATGTGGCAGAATACGAAGCTTTGCTTCATGGCTTGCATATTGCAAAAGAAATAGGGGTAAAGCGCATCTTGTGTTACGGAGACTCGGATTTGGTACAGCATCAGCTCAACCAAACCTGGGACGCGAAAAGCCCCATAATGGCCGAATATCGGAGAACGGTGGATGAGTTTGCCATCTGTTTCTTCGGGTTCGAAGTCCTTCACATAAAAAGGGAGGAAAACTGGAGCGCGGATGCGTTAGCCCGCATGGGATCAGAGAGAGTAACAACTTTACCACCAGGGGTATTCGTCCAGCATTTGCACGAACCATCCATCAAAGGTGGAGACGTCGATTACCCTTTAGCATCTGAAACAATTGAAGTCATGTTCGTTAAACCGGATTGGACAATCCCGTACCTAAACTTCTTAGTCAATCAGAAGTACCCGGAAGGAGCAGATGAAGTCCTGCAAAGGCAAATACAACGTCGATGCAAAGGATATGTAGTAATCAACGATCACTTATACAAACGCAGTGCTTCTGGAGTTTTTCTGCGGTGTATTTCACCAGAGGAAGGAAGAGAAATATTGCAAGAAATCCATGCCGGCGATTGCGGACATCATGCTCAATCAAAAAGCATAGTCAAAAAAGCATTCCGTGCAGGGTTTTTCTGGCTAACAGCCAAGACAGACGCCGAACGCATAGTAAATACATGCGAAGGATGTCAATATTATGCTAAGCAGACCAATTTGCCGGCCCAAGCATTAAAAACTATCCCTATCACTTGGCCGTTCGCGGTCTGGGGGCTAGACATGATGGGACCGTTCAAAACTGCAAGAGGTGGACTTACACATCTACTTGTAGCAGTAGATAAGTACACAAAATGGGTGGAGGCTAAACCCATCAAAAAGCTGGATGGCGTAACTGCCAGAAATTTCATTATTGATTTAGTAATGAGGTATGGCGTCCCACACAGCATAATAACTGATAACGGGACAAATTTCTCCATTGGAGAGTTGGCAAAATACTGCCAACAAACGGGAATTCGCTTGGATCTTGCATCTGTGGCGCACCCGCAATCTAATGGACAGGTTGAAAGAATGAACAGCTCAATCCTGCAAGGAATACGCCCAAGACTCGAAACTCCTCTTCATAGAGCAGCCGGAGCATGGGTAGAAGAACTACCTTCCGTGTTATGGAGTATTCGAACGACGCCAAACAGATCAACCGAGCAAACCCCGTTCTTCCTAGTTTATGGTGCGGAAGCCATGCTCCCAACGGACATGATCCATGATAGTCCAAGAGTGCAAAATTTTGATGACTCAGATGCCGAAGAAGCACGACAGGATGCTGTCGATCTCCTAGAAGAGGAAAGAGAACTTGTGCTTCAAAGATCCGCCATCTACCAGCAAGGTTTACGACGTTATCATAGTCGGAAAATCAGGCATCGCTCTTTTAAAGAAGGCGACTTGGTGCTGAGATTGGTGCAGCAAAGAAAGCACAAATTGGCCCCAGTATGGGAAGGACCATTTGTCATCAGTAAAGCCATGAAGAATGGATCATATTATCTTGTCGACATTCGAGATACGGAGGATGATCCCAAAAAGCCGAATCGCAAAAGAAAGAGAAAAATAGATGCTGAACTAGGAGAGACAAATAGGCCTTGGAGTATCCAGCAATTACGTCCCTTCTACACTTAGTTCAATTTCTATGTAAACATCTTTGAGATCATGAAATAAAGTTATCGGAATTCATATTCATTATAAGTACAAAATATTTCCGTTTTTTCTATTTCCCAATGATCTTACAAATACTCAATGTTGACCCGAATTGTGCCTGCGTGCTCGGTGTTTAAAAGCTGAATGATTCGACCTGTTAAAGGTTAAAGGAAACTCGGATTGTGCCTGCGTGCCCAAGTTTCAGAACAGTTCCTTATTTTCTCTAAGTCTTATCTGATCGTGCGTATGCTGGGTTACTGGAACTAGTTAGTAAAAATGCCTTTAGCATGATTCATGTTTTCGAGTTTCAAAACTGCTTGGTTCGTCCCCAGTTACTCGGCATAACGATTCATAGTGCTATTTGGGTCATTTCAAACACTAAGAACAGTTAAAGCATGTATACCAGATTACTTAGAAGATAAAGGAGCAGCCAAACCCGGAAAAACTTTGCAAGAAGTTTGAAATCGCAAAAGGCGGAGTTCTTGTTTCGACAAATGACATAGAAGTATTACAATATGAGTTACATTGTAAAAAAGCTACTATACGCATCCATCATCCAGGTTAAAGTGCGCCCCCTTTTAAATTTCTGAGTCTTCATCACTGCCATCATTCTCGGGGGCTGCGGGCACCTCTTCTTCCGGATAAGTAATGGAGATATTTACCATGGAAGCAATCTGTGTGGCATGGCCTTCAACTTCTTTAAAGATTGCATTCATTTGTGCTTCTGAACATTCTTGAGGAATACCGGATGCTACTCGCCAGGATTTTGCATCAGGGTAGTGTAAGCGCATGAGGCCAAGTGCCATTCGCGCACCACCCCGTGCGGCAGAGCGAAGGAAAGATTCCTTCGAATTTGCTACTTCCATAATGCCATCCGGAAGTCGGTAAACTTCTGAGAATTGTATACTGCTGGTAGGCAGGAATTTATTAAGTAAATGCATCCCTGCATTTCTGATTGAATTCCATATCTTCCCAAAGGCCCGGATCTTTTCCGTCCGAGAAATCCCTGGAAAATTTCCTGCTTTTTGACAAAAGGCAAAGATTAGATAAATAAGAATATGACATGAAAGTATTGGTAAAAGAAGATAACTTACCAAGAACTGCGTCAATTTCATCGCTTTCTTTCATACGAGGAAATAGCATACTTTCTAAATCATTGATAATGGATTTATCCTCTGCTGCCTGCAAAGAAGCCTTGGATTGCGCAATCCCAAGGGCTAGATTACTGGCTTCCAGTTCTTCTCGAACTTTTGAAAGTTCTCTTTGAAGGTTGGAGTTTTCTTCACGAAGTTGAGAAAAATAAGCAGCGTTCGCTGTAAGTTTCTTGGCTTTGGTTAAAGCAGCTGGAAAGCAGGGACAAAATAATCCGACATTACGGTAAGGTTTAGAAAAAACTTTCCAGCAAAAGTCAACAAACACGAAGAAAAATACCGGTGGCTTTGGATAATTGCTTTTGAGTCGACGCCAGTTCGTTGCTCTTTGACTCAATAGCAGATTGAAGTGTTTTTACTTCTTTGCTTTTGAGGCTAAGTTTTTTCAAAACTTCCACGTTTATGGCGTCTGCGGAATGCTGAAACATGGAAATGAAAGCCAGATGCTTAAGTTTGAACAAGCATACAAAGAATCATTAAGAGGAATTTAGATTTTCAACTTAATGCTTGGGGGCTAGAGGTATTACCTGGCTCATTTCTCGCAAATCAGTTAAAGTCTCCTTGAATTCTCGGGCATATTCCATGAAAAGAATTCCTACGTGGTGAAGGCCATCGTGTATGACCTGCCGGGGCGAGAATGCGATATTGTTGCGGATAACTAATCCATTTTGCGGCCAAGGGCGAATCAGAGGCGCAGGAGCAAAAAACTTCTTAGCTTCCGGACGAATATATCCGAGTTCGTCGAAAAGTTCTTCTTTCACTCGGATATCATCTGGAGCGGGAATGGATTCGTTTCTGACGGGTGATTGAAGATTTCCGCCCATCGGCATATTCGTTTTCCCCTTTTTTCCTGCAGCTGCAGAAGGGAATTCTTCTTTGATGGTAGTTTGCCTCTTGCGCTTTTGGGTGTTGTAAAACTCGGCGTACAATTGGCTGATTTCAGCATCAGAAGCAAGATCATCTTCTCCAAGTTCGTCAAACTAGGAAAGAATCGGCAGTATGTTAAAGATAAAGAGAGAAGATAATCTGAGGAAACTCAGAAACAAGGGAAGAGAAGTACCTTAGGAACCAGATTTTCCGCATGATATATGGCTAGACTCTCTTCAACCTGGCTATTAGCAGCAACTATCTGATGAAGGCGTTCGACAAAATCCTTCTTGCTAAAGGATCTATCAGTGCCTCTCATGCTATCTTCCGGTCCCGTGTACTCACAAAGAAGTCGGGAACGAAGGGATAAAGGTTGTACGCGACGCCCAAACCAGCATAACACGATATCCTTCCAAACCAAAGGTGGTTGAGAAGAAGAAAGTTTGGCAATGCGACGCTTTATTTTCATCAGGCTTTCAGGCAAATCCTCTGTTATTTCAAGTGTCCAATTTTCATGAGGAATGGCAGCAGAATTAACGAAGGGAGGAAGTCCGGTTTCTTTGTTGGGGAACGGAATGTCTTGATGATAAAAGAAAGAACCTAGCCAAGATTGGTCAGGTTTCGGCATTCTTATCCTGGGGTACCATTCTTCCCTAAAGTTTCTAAGGATAAAAGATATGGTACCGCAGATGGGTGAGACACCGTTTGTGATATTGTGTTTTACCTCGAAACAATAATGCCAGAAGTCTAAATTGGGAGTTATTCCAAGATACCCTTCGAAAAGAGCTTGGAAACTAGCTAATTGGAGGATGGAATTTGGAGAGATATTGTGGGGTTGGACACCATAGAAATTGAGGACGTCTAGGAAAAAGGCGGAAGGAGGGAAACCCATACCTCTCGTGATATGAGAAGTGAGGAGGACGCGTTCACCTTCCCTTGGCTTGGGCTCTGGCTCATTCTTCGAGATCCGCCATTTGCCTTTAACTATTAAACCGTCCCTGGACATCCGACGAAGGAGGACGAGTGAAGTATCACTCTGATTCCAAATTCCGACAAATTCTGCTTCTTCGTCAGATCCGGCGGAGAAGCGCTCAGTGCCACGAGAGTGAGTCTTGACCTCCGCCGTTTCCCGTGTGAACGGCGGGGATGTTGTCGTGCTTGGACCCGCTACGTCCGCGGCGGCGAAAGCGTTTCCCCCGCCCGCCGCGGATGCCGTGGTTCTTTCCGGCCCGCCGCCGGCATGCTTGGGCGACCCCAGCTGTGGATCCAGGTCGCCCAAAGGCTCGTTGATGGAGGCACGGGCCGGTGAGGACGACGGAGAGGCCATCGTTTTCGGCGGTGACGCAGCGCTCCGGTGTGCAAAGGGCTCGTCGGGGTAAGGATTTGTTCTAAGCTCTCGTGCTCGCGTTTGCGTCAATGGCGTGGGCAGAAGGAATGAGGAAAGATTTTCGAGGAGGAAGGAGATGGCTATTTATAGCCTGTAAACCCTCTAGATACGCGCCAACGGCTCTTTTGACCGTTGGATGTTTGACGCGTGTCGCTCGCCGGAAAATCCGGGAAACGGAACGACAGAGGAATGATGGCTATCTCCTCGTTTCTCGTGAGAATCTGTCAGAGATACGTTGCAGGGTTTCCCGCGTGAAACCAAGCGGCGCTTGCGTCAGCATGATTAAAGCGCTGATGTCACGTGTTCCTTTTCCGCGAAGGATCGCGAGAAGAAAAGCCGGATTTTCATAGTTCCGAGTTTTATGTTACCATCTCCTTTGAAAGGAAAGAAGAAAGAATCAAGACTGCTGAATCAAGTTTCCCGGACAAAATGTATTTGACGAAAGGCGGAGTTTCAGAGTTTTGATCCTTCCTGGGGGCTACTGTCGGATATATACCGAATAGGGGTATAGAAGATGGTAGACAAAAGTGCCGGACTACCAGGGTGGCCCAAGCGGTAGTGGGCTTAGGTCCATTGGGCGGCCCAGTAGTCCGACGCGTAGAAGCCGGATTCTAGAAGAACCCGGATCACGGCCCGCGTGATCTGGCTTGGAGGAGAAGACGGATTCCTTACTTTCCAAGTTACAAGTTAAACGTAGTCTTCTAGGTTTCTGGTTCTGTAAGCCCTAATCCGGCTATTATATAAGGCCGGACGGGAGATAAGTTCAATAAGTTCCTTTTAGTCCAAGGTTCTAGGTTCTAGCTTAAGCCTTGCGCAACTCGCCGGGAAGTTCATCCTCGTCGAGTAGCTAGATCTATTCCCTTACATTGTAACCTTATTATACGGGCTTTAGTCCCTCATAGTGAGAAGTGCAGGAGTAGGTACGCCGTACTGTCGCGACGTACCGAACCTGGGTAAATCCCGTGTTCTGTGTTTACTACGCTATCCCGTTACCCCACGTCTCTACCGTAGTCTCATGGCACCCCAGTCTATGAAAACTACTACGATGTCTCGACAGCTGGAAAGAGTGGCGAGGGATATTTTTATCCCACATGGATGGCCGCTTGATTTACGGATTACGGCTCAATAGGCGACAGTTGATTCTTCATCTTGATTGTAATCGATTTGTTGCGTTCCGATATACTATTATTTTATACTTTGTCGGCTGTGTGCATCATGTTATGCAGAAGCCGGGTGTAATACTTTTTCTAAAGTAATAAAGCTCATTATCAAAAAAAAATTACAACACAGGCCACAAGCTATCTTTCGGTCGTTTTTTTTTTGGATAAAGGGAAGTATATAAATATCGCGGAGATACAAATTACACCCGGCCTCTGCAACAACGCAATAGATGCACACAGCCGAAAGACAATAAAAAAAGAAATAAAAAGAAAAGTCTCGCTACAGAGTTACAGCCCTCGCGGTATCCGCACAACCACCACCTAAACAACAGTTGATGTCCATCTCTTCGAAAACAACGTCTCCAAGAAGAACGATGGCAGGCATAACCAATTAAGGCCAGACCTTGGGTTTTCACCCTGAAGATAATCCTCGCTCTCAAAACAACGGCTCCAAGAAGACCAGTGCCAGGCACAACCAATTAAGGCCAGACCTTGGGCTTTCACCCTGAAAGGTAGGACTTTGGACTTCACGCATGTTGTCGCCCCCTCTTACATACGGCTGCCACGAATCTTGTAACTCCAAGCAAGTCCCCCATCGATGCAAAGACTCCGAACACCGTAGTCCTCCAATCTCACCTTCGATGACTGAGCATTGTGACCGAATTCCACCGATCCAGCAATCTCCGGGCGTGGGGAGTTCGCCGGCGGAGCCTTTCGGGTCGACACCCCGGCTTGATCAAAGAGAAGCTACATCAGTATCTTCATCTTCGCGCGATGGGAAACCCAAGGACCACCCGCGAAACGACTCCCAGCAGGGAATTTGCGGGAGGGTTCCGCATCCGCCGCCACCGGGAGCCCTGCCGCCGACAGTCCCTAGCACCACCGCCTCCCGCCGCCAAAGATAGAGGAGGCCGCGCCGCCCGGGAGCCAAGCCAATGGCGCCGCCGCTGCCACGCGGCCGCCGCACCATGGCCGAGCCACCCAAGATCCCATCGGCGGCGCCACCACCCCGGCCAGCGCCGGCTGCCCACGCAGACCTAGCAACTAGCCGCCGCCCCGGCGTCCGTGCTCCGCCGTCCACGCAAGCCGTCCAGGGCCGACTAACGCATCTGGCCGGAGGCCTCCCGCCGCGTTTGTGCTGAGGAGGCGAGGACCCGCCGGCCTCCGTCCACCACGCGGAGGGTTGTGCCTCCGGTGGCTTCCTCCGGCGGCGGCGGGTGGATGGGGAGGAGGAGTGTGGGGGCGGCGGCGGCTAGGGTTTCGCCCGTGCCTTTCGTTCGTACTGCGCCAAAAACCTGCAGACACAAACCAGCAATGTAATGTAAACCTTAATTACACTAGTAGTATTTCTTGGAAGAATGTGTAGCAAGTTTCCGGAATGCACCAATTGAAATTGTCTTTCTTCCCTCGTGTTCTTACTCACTGGATCCGTATTGGACAGCAGGGAGATCTTATAGTTTTGGCCTCGGGCTCTAATATTGTGACTAAATTAATTTGATGGATGAGGCAGACACTTGAGCTACCGGTGCATTACAAGCCTACCATAAGGGTGTACAAGTGGCCCATCTCAAAGCTGTCACAACAAAACGTAGGGCCAGTGACTGGGACTAGAGTATATCTATCAGGTCAGTGATAACAAATCCATTTCAGCAGCTCAGGACCCATGAAAGGGGATAAGAGGGCTGCACAGGAGCATGCTTGCTTTTCGTTCATCAACTCTAAACAGTTGTGTTCTTCGACAAGTCGGTGTACAAGGCGGAACTTGTCAAGTTGGCATTTAATTAAGGGCATTATTTCAGGGGAAAAAAAATAACATTGAGAGGGCATTTTTTGTTCTCCTTATCCATTCTTGGAGAACATGTAAAGATACACTCAAAGCTTTGGTTCGTGACAAGGATGTGAGAAGTTATTGCAATCTTATCTGTCAAGCTCCGTGTTCTATGCAAACTTCGACGTCATTGCGATGTTGCGAGGGGAGAATTCATGCGGATATTTGATGACTTGCAGGAAAGGCTGATGATCCGACAACAGCGTAAGACCAGAATCACCTCCAGACGAAAAAGTTGACCGCGGCTACATGACGCCGTGAAGCGGAAAATACTGGAAAGTGACACTGTAATCAGTTAATGCTAGGTTTCAGGTTGAGAAGAACAAACTAGGATAATACGTACTTACTAGAAGAATACGTACTTACTAGAAGATTCTCGAAAAAAAAATACTTACTACTTCCTCCGTATCAAAATATAAGATATTTAACTTTTTTCTAGACAAAATGTATCTAGACATGTTTTATGTGTAAATTCGTGTGCATCTTGCGCTAAAACATGTCTAGATACGTGTTATCTAGTAAACAGTAAAACATGTTATATTTCGGTTACATTTCGGTACTGACTGAGTAGAAGTTAAATCATTGACAAGGCGTGATCTCATCCCGCTCTTATCTCCGAGGAGATGTACAACTAGGTGTGGAGCGAGCAACTGCGGATTCAAACATAGCGATACTGTTTGGCCGTGATTGCACAGAGAAATTCCGTTATTTCGTCAGGACCAACATACAAGCATGATAAATTCAGTTGAATGCCTGAGTTCGTAGAAGGATAAATAACCATCCAGCGGAAAAAAAAAATACACACACACAAACTAAGACTGAAGCTTCACACTGGGTTCCAAGGCGATAACAAGTCCAGCCATAAACAGATCTGTCTATGATCATCTGCTAGCTGAAGTGAAATGTCTACTTAGTTTTCAGGATTTTAGATTTATGAAAATTTCTAGGGAACAAAATGGAGTTGCCCATTGTTTAGCTAAGAGCATGTCTAACAGACCCCCTATATGGCCCAAACCCGTATAATAACCGCTGATATACGGGTTTGGGCTCTACCCGGCCATCTAGCAGACCCCGTAAATGGACCACCCCGGACGATTTTTTACAAGTTTGGGTAAGGGGCGCCCCGTCGACCCCTACATGTGCGGGTCGGGAGGAGATGTACAGGGCCAACCCCTCACCCTTTCCCCAACTGCGCGCGAAGCTCCCAACCGCCGCCGCCGCCGCCGGAAATCCGCCTCCTCGCCCTCCCCGGCCACCGCGTCGCCAGATCTCGCCGCCATGGACTCCTCACAAGCCCCTCCGACCGCCGACGACGCGCCACCCATGTCTGAGGTGGTGAATGCTGCCACCGTCGACGCCGCGGCCTCCGCCGATGTGGCGGCCATCATCTCCGCCACCATGCCGATGAAGAGGAAGAGGATCCCGAAGCTCTTCTTCGACACACCGCCGGGGCCTGCGGTAGCGGCAGCGGCGGCGACCACTACTGCGCCCCTCGTCGCGAAGAAGGTGAAGTCATTCGCGACGAGGGGGCGGCCGCCAAAGGTGAAGAAGGTCGCGACGCCTGCAGCGGACGATCCGCCCACGCCGGTGGTCGCCGAGGTTCCGTCACCGGCCGTTCCGCCAGCTCCCACGCGGTTGCCCACGCCGCCGCCGGCTGGTGCCCGCCAGGTGCTCGACGAAGTGCCTGCGCCTGCCGTCGCGACATCCTACATGGATATGCTCAACGATTCTGCGGTGGACTTGGATTCGGGCATTGCTGGCTTCGACGACGAGTACGCTGACTATGGCGAGGATGAAGAGGCGGACGAAGAGGTGGACGACGACGTGGTTGAGGTGGACGCGGCTACTGCGCGGCGGAGCAAATCGGGGAAGCAGCCCAACTACACCGAGATTGAAGATGTTACATTGGTCCGTGCGTGGGGCAAAGTGTCCATGGATGCTGCCACCGGCACCGATCAAACCGGCAAGCGCTATTGGCAACGCATTGAGGATCTTTACCACAAGCTCAAGCCTCGCACGAAGACTTTGGCGGATCGATCCTACCGCTCCCTTGAAGGCCGGTGGAACACGATCAAGCCAGCTTGTTCTCGTTGGAGCGCTGCCATGGACCAAGTGGCGGATAATCCACCAAGTGGATGTGTGGCATCGGACTACGTAAGTTTTGTGACAGATTTCTTGTGCAAACTATGTGTTCTTGTGTAAACATCACACTACATTGTTGTTGTGCAGCCCAAGTATGCTCAATTGCGGTACAAAGACATGGCCGGCTCCAAGAACAAGGAATTTCAGTTTGAGCATTGCTTCAACTTGCTCCAACACCTTCCCAAGTGGAAGTTGAGGGACGAAGAGCCAAAGTGCAAGAAGGAGGCAATGCTCAACATGGATGATGAAGAGGAAGACATGGGTGGTCGCAACGTAGGCAAGCCCGAGGGCACCAAGAAGGCGAAGGAGAGGCAGAGGCTAGAAGCCGAGACAGTTAGCTTCAAGGACAAGATGGATCAGCACATTAGGGCAAAGGAGGAAATAGCATACAAGACATTGGAGACCAATGTCCTCATCACCGAGAAGAAAAAGGAGGTGAAGCTTGCCAAGGTGGCTGCAAAAAGAGAGGAGGCTATGCGCAAGGCCGAGTTGGATGCCCAAATGTTGGCTCTCAAACAAACCAAAGCCATGAAGGAGCTCTTGGCCGAGGAGAAGGAGATCATGATGATGAACACCAAGGACATGGACGAGGATCAGCTGCTGTGGTGGAAGGAGAGCAAGGCCGAGATCATGGCGAGGAAGTTGCAGGCGCGTCAAGCTCGCGAGGCATCCAACCTTGGTGCTTCAACTTCGGTGAGTGGTGGTGCCGACGGTGGGCTCCAAGATTGATGTGGATCGCGTTGGTGGTGGCAGTACTTTTGGGAACCTCTATGCCTAGAACATGACCTATGAACTTGTTGATCTATTTGTGATGTAAAACTATGGATTATGTATCACATATCTTGAATCTGCCATATTTGATATGCTTGTGTAGTTGTGCTAAACCCTGCAGAACCCTGTTTTGTGAGGGGTGGGGGTAGGGGCTCTGCTAGCTCGCACGAGTTTTTGGCCGGCGAAATATGTATACAGGGCCCTCTACACGCGTTTTAGGGGGCGAAAACATAAGGGGTCCGTTAGACATGCTCACCGCTTGTTTTTGTGTGCCATACACCAGATTTTGTTAAAGAGCTTGTATTAGCTGACTGTAACTCTATTGTGACGGAATAAAATCCCCAAGTTTACCCGCAAAATCTTGTTAAAAAAAAAGTTTACCCGCAAAAAAAACGAGACAACACGGCGAGACGGTCCCACACAGTGAGGACGGCATGAGCAGCAAAACACCTCTCTCCAGGCCCGCGGTGCAGGAGACCGGGAGTGGGCAAGTGAGCCGAAAGAAGAAGCCTGTTACCTTATTTTTTTTGAAAGCTAGAAGCCTGTTACCTGAAAACGATAAACGGAAGCCTACAAAAGACAAGTACGCTAGATCAGCCCATGCTTCTCATGAAAGGAAAAGAAGTGACCAGGTTTCGAACGGTGCACAGAGCCTGCTGGCCCGATCAACTTCAGCTAGGTTTTTTTTTTATAAAGACTTTTTTTTTGTTTTTTAGCGAATGAAAGACTTTTATTACTTAACACCCGGCCTCTGTATAATAGAAATGCACACAGCCGCACAACCAAGTAAAAAGAAAAGTAAAAAAATACGACAGACTGAAATAAATCACATGACGTAAATTGTCGCTTATGGAGCTGCTATCCGTTGATCAAGCGGTCATCCATGTGGGATAAAAATATCCCTCGCCAACGCTTCTTGTCGTGCACACGTCTCCGTAAAAAGGTCTCGATACTCCGTAGAAACTTCTTTCTATGTCAGAGCCAGCATAGAATTTTTTCTTTGTAACCAAATTTGGAATGAGGCCTTTCCTCTCTAAGACCTCCTTTGACGTCATTTGGATCTGAAATCATAGAATTCATTAATCCTAATATTGTTCGCTATCCTATCATTCTTGTGGATTTTTGCGAACCGCCATGCCTCCTCCGTACATCTTGGCCGCCAATTCCCCCATCTCAATCCTCTACTCCTGCCCTACCAACTTTGCTCCAACTGATCTGATCTGCTCCGTACCTACCCGCGGCCCCGCGCGTCGCCTTGTGCCTTCTCCCTGTACAAAGCGCAGCCGACCCTTACAGCCCCCGCACCTCTACCAGCCGGCCATGCGCTCTATCTTTTTTCGCAAAAATGTAAAAGCTTTGCATTTCGATCCACTGATAGAAAACGAGAGTTTATATACAAGGCTGGAACCATGCAACCCCACCATATACAACTCAACCCACGAACCGTAAGGGAGAAATAGAGCGATGCCTCGTGCCCCTACGCTCACCCTAGAACGAGTCTTTCCATCCAAGAGCCAACCGAGGGCCGCGCGTTGTCGAAAACAATTGCGTACTGGTGCTTCCAAATCCACCACACTGTTAGCATCAGCGTCTACCAAATCCACGAAATCGTCCTCCACAACCGGAGAGTTCGCCGTGGATCGAATCCTAGATAACACCTCATGCCAGATTGTCCAAGAAAACGAGCATCCAGTGAGAATGTGAGGCATTGATTCCAACCCTTGGTCACACAACATGCAGGTATCCTGGTGAGGTAGGCCTCGACGAGGGAGTCTCTCCCCAGTCCAGCAACGATCCATGCATGCCAACCATATGAAGAATTTCACCCTTGGCGACGCCCATAATTTCCAGTTGATTTTCCAAGACCTCGAAATCGCCCCTTGGAACAATGCATGGTGTCCAACACCAGACTAACGTGTTCGGCGCTACAGGTAACTGCACCACCTCGACAGAGGCCCAAACCTGCACATACTGCAGAAGTGCGAGCGAGCTCATAGCTCCTGAAATGTCCGCAGCCCATCGGCGCTCAACCAGCGCCTCCCGAACCGTCATGCGCTTCCTTATACGTTTGGGGATTAGAGCCACCAGGGCCGGCGCCACGTCCTCCATAGATTTACCCTATGTACATTTATCCTTCTAGAAGAGAGCTGTGGAGCCATCACCCAAGCGCATCTCCAAGGAGACCTCGAAGATCCTACGCTCCACCCCTGAGAACTGCATATCGAGTCCTTTCCAGGGGCACGCTTGGTTTATGTGCATCCTCTACAACCAACGCACCCTAAGGCCCACCGACGTGCGAATCAAGTCCGGTATACCCAGACCTCCTAGCCGCAGTGGGCGGCACACCCTCGACCACTTTACGTGACAATGCCCACCATTTTCTATTGCTCTCCCTGCCCATAGGAAACCCCTAAAGATCTTTCCGAGCCTCTTCAGAGATTTCTTGTTGGTGCCAAGGACCATTAGCTGGAGCAGAGGGATTGCCGCCAGCACTGCCTTGATTAGCGTTAGCCTCCCTGCCTTTTGGCATAATGACAGCCTTCCATATAGGTAACCTCTCTGCAACCTTGTCAATTACCGAGTCCAGCGCCTCACTCGAGAGCTTGCGCAGTCCAACAGAATACCCAAGTATTTCACAGGGAAGGGGGCTAGCTGATAGCCCATGGCCTCTACCGCTCAACCGCAAGCTCCTCATCACATCCGACTGGGGATACTGAGCACTTGGCGAAGTTCGTGTGAAGGCCCAAAGTACGACCAAATAGCACGAGGATGTCTTGTAATCTGCACAAATCCTCCTCATCAGGATGCCATAAAATAACCATGTCATCCATCTAGAGCGAGACAGTAGTCATGAGGTCCTGCCGAGACACCGTATGCAGGATCCCAAGCTCTACGGCCTTGGCCAGAAGCTTGTTAACTGAGTTTATCACCAGTACGAACAATTGGGGCAATAAGGGACCCCTGTCTCAACCCCCGCCTATGCTAGATCGAGGGGCCAGGCTCACTGTTGAGCATCACCCTTGAGCTTATGGTGGATAGGAGGATAGCTACCCACTCGCAGAATCTCGGCCCAAACCCCAGTCTCTGCAAAACATCGAAGAGTAACCCCCACGACACCGAGTCAAATGCACGCACAATGCCCAGTTTAATCAACACCCTAGGCTCCTTGAGACTGTGTAGCAGCCTCACCGTTTGCTGAACCAACATGAAGTTGTCTTGGATACAATATTTCCTGATGAAGGTGCTTTGATTGCAGTCCACGCATGGCCAGGATCTTCGCCGCCAGCTTGTCGAACAAGAGTATCAAGCTAATTGGTATGTAATCTCCCAGAGCAGCCGCGTCCGACCGCTTTAGCAGGAGAATGATCAATGCCTGGTTCAGACCCTGGAATCCCCTCCCACACATAATGAAGAATTTGTCAAAAGCCGCCATGAAATCGTCCTTTACAATGTCCCAACAGCACTGAAGGAACTCCGAGGTGAATCCATCTGGGCCTGGCGCCTTCCCATGGGGAGTTTCCTTACCACCTCGGATTTTCCTCAGTTGAGAAGGGTTCATCCAAACCAGTGAGATCCTTCATATGCAACCCAATGAACTCTAGGTCCAGCGAGAACTCTCTTTCATCAGCGGTCCCCAACAACATCTGGAAATGCCCAAACGCAGCCTCGGCCATGGCGGCATGGTTAGAGACCCCCATCCCGTCCACCTGAATCTCTCGGATGACATGGTGGAAGAATGTCGTGTTGGCGTCATGCTCTACAAGCCAGGTGATCTTAGCCCGATGTCGGGCCATCGTACGCTCTAGCGATGCAAGACCGAGATGGGCATGCTTTAGCTTGGCGCATAGTGTGCGCTCATCAGCCGAGAGCGGCCACAACTGCATTGCCACATACAGCCTAAGCACCACTTTCCATGCAGTCCAGAGCTGCAGCTTAATGCACCCCACATTTTTGCCGCTCCAACTCATTTGTTGCCGGGACGTGCGCTTCATCTTGGCGTGAAGATGCCGGAAGGGGTACGTATCACCGTCGATGGCCCCCCCACGCAGCCTCGACGGCCTGCCGGAAGCCCTCAAGTTTCAACCAAAAGCGCTCAAACTGAAAACGCTTCCTTACGATTGCTTGCTAGGTGCAGTTAAGAAGCAGTGGACTGTGGTCTGCCACCACTGATGCAAGATAGTGCATCGAGCAACTCTCAAAAAGGTCCTCCCAGTGCACCAAGTTGAACATCATGTCAAGCCTAACGAGCGTGGGGGGCTCTCTCTCTCATTCGGCCATGTATACCAACGACCATTGAGATATACCTCCTTCAACTCGCAGTCGCTAAGGAAGCGCCTTAACCGTCCCATCATTCTCCTATCCAGATTGTTGTTGTTTTTGTCCTCATCACTGTAGATCATGTTGAAGTCCCCGCACAACAACCAGGGACCCGGCCGTGCTGCGAGTACCATGCACAACTCGGCGAGGAAGGCCACCTTAGCGGTGTCATACTATGGACCATAGACCCTAGTGAACCACCAAGAAGATCCCCCAACAACCGGGAGGACCCTGGCGGTCACCGAGTTGACGTCCACACGGACATCCTCGAGGGCCAGGATCAATCCCACCCAAGCAATGATAATGCCACCCCTCTTACCACAGGCCGGCAAGCACAAGTAACCATCAAATTTCGCGCTGAGCCTTTCCGTTACAATAGAAGGGGTTACAACCGCAATCTTAGTTTCCTGGAGGCACACGGTAGAAGTGACAGTCGATCTAGTGATACTACGTACATTAGTCCTCCGCGCGCGGTCGTTAAGACCTCACGCGTTAAACACCAGCACCCTGGGATTGTACGACATAAAAGAGTATGTACACCCTAAAGATGGCCCGAAGAGGCTAAATCTTCACCAGGCGACCACCTGAGCATTCTGCCACCGATGAGGAGCCTCTCAGAGACGTGAGCGTCCACTCGTAGAGCTCTCCAATCGCGCTGACCATCTCATCCTCCAAAGGGACCTCGAACAACATGTGGAAGGCCCAAACCGCCACTATGGAGGGTCCCTATTTGTCTGCAATCAACCCCATCTTGCGCATGAGGTTGTTGTGCCCTCTTCACCGTATTGAGCTCACCCGGCTGCTTGGCAATCTGTGCGCTTCGCCAGGGTTGGAAGTTTAGCTCCACGAGACGGCTGCGAACTGGAGGGGCCTGAAGGATCACATTCGATGGCGCCTTGGCAGTTGTCAGGAAGCCCCCAATGGTGTGAGGGACCTCTACAGCCAATGTCGTAGGCGCACACCCTTGATCTCTCGAAGGTAATTGGCAGGGAGGATAAGAAAGTTGAAGCCAACGGTCGCTCCCACGCTCCATCCACGTCACCCGCCCTCTCGTCCTCCCGGGTGCCACCCGACGGAGTGGGATCCGCCTGAATGGAAGCCGGGGAGGACATGTCCGAGCAAACCCCCACAGGATAACCCGAAGTGGGTGAATGGAGGACAGGAGAGAGGGCATCCCCACTCCACCCCTCACTCCTCCCAACACCGACACCATGCGATAGAGGGATGATAGCCCCCGTCGGCCCAGCCGCAACGGCATAATCCAACACCTCAGGAGGATTGCGGCCCACCTTCGAGCACCCGGAAACGCCAGGGGACGGGCCCTCCACGGAATGTCCGTAGCCCAACTCCACGCTCGGAGATGGAAAGCCACCTGTGCTAAGGTGCAGGCCCAAGACATGGCCCGCCAGCGGTGTGGCCACATTGCCATCCACGCCATGGGGGAGGTCCCATCTCAGTCAAATAGAGGTGCATGCAGCTATGGACTGGCCAGGTCTTGGGCCAATGTGTCACCGCTCCCCGTCAGTGTGCGGACGTCACCCATGACCCAGGCCCTGCAGTCCCGAACGCACCCGTCGCCCTCCTCCTCTGTACGACGTCAGACAGAGGAGAGCAAGCACTCATCTCACACCTTCCCTGCCTTTGGGAAGATGACAAAAGGCCCAGCTTCGGCGCCTAATGGAAACCCTACCACCCCAACCACCACGATGGTCCCTTCCTGTGCGCTTTCCGCACGCTCCTTCGCGACTTGCATGGCATGGGAAAGACCACCTGATATGTTGCAGACGTATCTATTAGTTTTGATGCTCCATGCTTGTTTTCTACCCAATACCTTTTGTTTTCCACATGTTTTTTTTATCGTTTTTCTTCGTTTTCCAGATGTTTCCATAGACTAACCTATTAATAAGATGCCACAGGCTAGTTGCTAATTTTCTATTTCAGAAAATTTCTTAAAGAAATATTCTCGGAAAGGGCTGAAAATCCATGGAGATTGTTTTTTACCCGGAAGGAAGGAGTCCAAAGAAGAGCCGGAGGGGAGCCAGGGGCCCCCCGGAGGGTGCCAGGCATGACCCCACCCTAGGCCGCGCCTAGTGGCCCCCTGGGGGCCCTGGCCACTGCCTCTCGACGCCTCTTTGCTTATAAATTTACTTTAATCCTAAAAACGTCGGGGACGGAGTTATTTTCCATGAAACATATAGAGATATGATGTCACCTCAAAATTCCAATTAGGGCTTCTGCAGCCCTGTTCCGGCACCCTGCTGGAGAGGGGAATGGTCATCGGAGGCCTCTACATCGCCATGATTGCCTCCGGACAGATACGTGAGTAGTTCATCTTGGGACTACGGGTCCAAAGCAGTAGCTAGATGGTTGTTCTCTCCCCTATGCCTCCTTGTTTAGAGTCTTGTGAGCCGCCTCACATGATTGAGCCCACCATTATGTAATTGTACATGTTGTGTTTGTTGGGATCCATTGAATCATGAGATTATGATTATTTTTTTCATGTCAACGTGAGATGCTTCACTTATATTCGTAGAGAGTTTTAGCCGTGTCTTGCAATGCTCTCCGGTGTTTATGATTACCTTGGCCACATAATTCTTTTCCCCTCCAAGAGAGAGTTTATATGCTAGATGGTAGGTTCATGCCTCCCTTACATTTGTGCTCGAGTGATAGAAACATGACGGGTGGGGATGTGTTTTTGCTACTAGGTAGAAAACAATGCTGCTCTTGTCTACGGATGAGGACCATTGTTTACATTACGTATTATTCCTAATGCATTTGTATGTTGCACACAAAGCAATCACTTTATTGCTGTAACTTAATAGCAGAGAGCTTTGCTGGATAGCTTTCTTAAGGTGGACTTTTAGATATGGATGCATGCTGGTCCATATGCCTTGACGTAATGCTTACAATGTTAGAACCCATGAACTATATCTTTTCATAATAGTATTGTTATACGTTCATGATTTGTCAATTGTCCAGCTGTAATTTGTTCATTCAGCATGTTTGTTTTCTTTGGAGAGACACCACTAGTGAACCTATGGCCCCCGTTCATATTTTACTCATATTTGCAACCTTCTTTTAAGCACTTCCATAATTATTTCCTTCCTGTTCTGTTTTTACTTTTGTTACTTTTCAGAACTCTATACGTTAAGTTCTCTAGTTTTCAGTAAGACCGGAAGATTGAGAACCTTCCGGAAAGTTGGGGAAAGAGAGAGCTTGTGTTTTGTGTGCACGTCCATGTTTGTTGATTCCATGTGCAATAAGCAACCTTCTCCAAGACTACGAAGTCCTACTGGTTCGATAAACTCTGGTTCCAAAATTGAAGGAAAATTTTCGCTCGACTGCATCATACCTTCCGCTTGGGGTCTCCCAACGAGCGTGTGGTCACGTCAACATCACCAGCGCACCTTGTATCGGCTTCCCTAGGACCATATCGAGCTCCAACGGTAGGATAAGATGCAGCCAACTCCCGACGGCAGCGCTTTTTCGCTTTGGCACGCATGCATGCGCTCTATCTCATGCTCGAGGTCCTAACTTTCGTGTATGTGCTGCCGGCCTCCATGTATGGGAATGAACTAAGCTGGAAGTTGGGAATCAGTGTGCGCTGAGAGGCACTAGGTGTGACTTATTTTAAACTTCTACTTATGCAGAAGAAAGTATCTGAATTTTGGTGGGGAGAAACTGTGGTGGGCAGAAACTCCTAGAAACTGCTCAGGAGACTTCTTTTGGGTTATAATGTTTTGCCTTATTTGGTAGAATGAGTTGTGAGATGTCTGTTATGCCCCTAAATTGATATATGCGTTTAATAAAGCAATGTATATGATAAATATACTAATATTTAATACAAAATAAGCTATAAATATGATGAGAAGGTAAATGATAATTAAAAAAAATGATTTTGTAGTGTAAATAAATACATGCCAAAATAATACAAATGTCTTAGTAATTTTGAAATTGCAATGAAAATAATAGCTCAAGATACTATTGCTTAAGAGACGCTGTCTCGTCGTGCACCCATGATGCTATTAGATGAAGAGGGGGCGGATCCACCATCCAAGATGCGCTTTACTCGTGAACATAAGGGCCTCGCTCAAAGCTTTTGAAATGTTGATCATATAGCTTACTGTCACAGATGAAGTTATTCAAACACATGCATGCGGTGATGATCTTGTTTGCGTCAGAGTGTCATGGAAATGTGGTATTGCAAGAAGAATGCGTCACTTCATCTTCGAAATGTCGAATGCTCTTTCAACAACATTTCGTAGACATGAATGAAGTTGGCCGAATATCTCCATCATGTTTCTTGGAGGTGCATTTTGGAACTTCGGCACATGGTAGAGCTGTTGTTGAATGGGGTGAGATAACCGACTCTGTTTGGATATCCAGAGTCAACAAGATAGTATTTTCCTGCAAGAAGCAAATATATCAGAACATAGCACGGACGACGAGAGACCAAGCGGCGTCAGTGTTAACCGCCGGCGCCATCCCGACCCCTTGTCCATGTTGGTGTTAGTGCAATCGAATACTGGTAATGCCCAAATCCACTACTTGCAGGAAGGGGTTCCGGGACTCGAAATAAATAAGAAATGTATATTTGTTATTAATTAGTATAATTAATAATTAAATAACATTTTATTTTATTTAAAAAATGTATTTATTCTACTAATGGGCCTTCCGGTCAAAAGAGGCCCATTAGGGGGGAATGGGAGAAAGAAAAAGGTAAAAAGGAGGGGAGCCCACATGGGCCAAATGGGGCCCATGTGGGGGGTGCGGCTGCCCCACCTTGGCCGCGCCATGCCTTATGGGATTAGTCCCACATGGCTTGCCCAAGGGGAAAGGTCCCCCTCCCCCTTTATATAGTTGGACTCCCCTCCCATTTTCACCCAATCAATCAATACAATTCATCTCTCTTCTCTCTTCTCCAAACGTGCTTCTCTTTGGAGCTGTGCTAGGAGTTGAGAATTCTTCACTATAAGCATACCGCCGTGCTATTAGTCTTAGGTCCATTCTCTACTTCCGCAACCTTCGCTGGGCCGGAGACCGGGAGTCATCGTCTACACCGTATATGTGTAATCCCATGAGGTGCAACACTTGGGGCACTAGTCATGGAACCACTCCTCGACCTTGAGGTCGGCTTTGTTGTCTTCATCGACAACCCTTGTGCGGGAGGGTAATCCCCGTTTTTGGTCTTCATGGGTATAATCACCGTTCCTTCTCCGTTACTCTATATCTGCATAGTAATGTTGTTTTTCGGTTATCGTTGTTAGGAATTTTTTTGTTTTCCGCTATTTAACCCTTCAGTGGTATCAGAGCCAGGTTTATGCGTAGATATAGAAGTACAGTTAGAACTCATGGTGGATGAGGGCATCGATCTTGTAGTTGTTACCTCCTCGTGTGTACTTGATTATGATGTTGGCATTGTTTGATGATAGCGGCCCGAAGCCAACCATACGTGTACTCCGTACGCGAGGCTGGCATTGCGACTGACATGTGGCTTGTACCACATAAAGCAGCTATGAGGGTGTCAGTTTCTCTTAAAATTTATGTCATGGAATTTACAATGGGAGGACCAAAAGGGATATGTAACAAACAACTAGTTGATCGGTGTTCTGGTTGCAGGTTCGTAGGTAAGAAACAGTTCTTATTGCAACAACCCCATGATCCACGTAAAAGTTGCATAAAGATAAAGTAGAAACATCTAACTTTATGTTTCAGGGGGCAAAGGATATGATATGGTAAAGGTGAGCTTATGAATTTTCCGGACTAACTTTCTCGTGTGGAGGCATCGAGTACCTGGTGCCGTTTCGGAGCGCATGATGGAGATCAAGGCACGACGACCATATCATATAATTTTCACTATTTCATTTGATGTTATTGTGTGGATATTATATGCATCTGTATAGCTGATAGTATATTATGATATATTCGGCGGTAGCTATATAGGATGATCCCTCTTTTATTTCCAATGGAAGTGTTTTCTCCCTTAGTGTGGCACCGACAAGAAAATCTGCAGTAAGTGGGTCATGACGACCGGGTACTTCCTTCTGCGTTCACATATACAGCGGGTGCAAGCCATGTTATGCACAGCCAGAAACACTAGGGTTAAATTGGCGAGCCTAGAATGCACAAACATGGCCTCGGAACACAGAAGACCGAAAGGTCGAGCACGGGTTGCATGGACGGTGCAACTGACATGTTTTGTCTACCTCTTAAGCTACACCAATGGCCATGACGATCGGGAGATGCGTGGTGGAAGGGGATCGTGTAATCACTAAACAAAGTGAGGGATGTTTGTTTGAGTGGTAGTTCCTGTTATATTTATGTATGTCACATATTTCAAACTGAAAAACATGAACCCAGTATTATGAATCCATTATTATATCTTGCAAATACCATTGTAGATGTATCGCCCCACCTTCAACCTAGGCTTATTCCTTGAGAAAGAAAATCTTAAGACCAACGGTTCAAACTTCATGACATGGTTCTGCAATCTGAGGATTCTCCTCACTCCTACAAGATGGCCTACATTCTTGAGGCCGCGATATGTGTCCAGCCTGCTGACTCGGCCTTTGAGGACGACAAGAAAGTCTACCAGTCCAAGGCGGATGACTCCGCTTTTGACCAGAGTGGAATGCTCTATGCCATGGAGGCTGACCTTCAAAAACGCTTTGAGACTATGAGTGCATTTAAGATAATCATTGATCTCAAGAAAGTTTTTGAACCACAAGACAAGGCTTAGAGGTATGAATCCTCTGAGACATTCTTCTTAGCAAAGATGTAAGAGCACAACAATGTTAGCGAGCACATAGTCAAAATGTATCGCTACGTTACTCGCCTCAATGCTCTGGAATGCAAAATCCCATATGAGCTGGCTATAGACAGGGTGCTGCAATCGTTGCCACCCAACTATAAAGGGTTTGTCATGAACTATAACATGCACGGGATGGCCAAGAAGCTATATGAGCCATTCGTGATGCTCAAAACTACTAAGGTGGAGATCAAGAAGGAGCATACGGTGTTGATGGTCAACAACGCCATAGATTTCAAGAAATATGGCGCCAAGGGTAAGGGCAAGAACTGGAAGCCCAAGAAGAGTAGCAAGCATGTTGCTAATCTGAGGGCTCCCAAGTCTGGACCCAAGCCAAAGCCCGGCGTGATATGCTACTACTTCAAGGGAGATGGTCACTGGAAGCGCAACTGCACCAAGTACCTAGCAGACAAGAAGACCAGAAAGTTTGCCGATAGAGAGAAAGGTATATATATGATATACATGTGATAGATGTTTACCTTACCGGTGCCCATAGTAACACTTGGGTATTTGATACCGGTTCTACTGCTCACATATGTAACTCACAGAGGGAGTTGCAAAATGAACGACGCATGATGAAGGACGAGGTGACGATGTGCGTCGCCAATGGCAATAAAGTTGAAGTGATGGCCGTCGGTGCTCTATCTCTATATCTACCGTCGGGATTAGTTTTAATGTTTAATAAATGTTATTATGTGCCGGCATTGAGTTTGTACATTATCAGTGGGCCTTGCTTGTTACAAGACAATTATTCATTCAAATCAGTATCAAATGGTTTTACTATTTCTATGGATGATATTTTCTATGTTCTCCGGCACATCTACCCCACCTCACCATCTGGGATTGCGAAGCCATGTTGATCCAGGACGCTCGGAATGCCCTCAGCCGTGGAGAGGACTGGGTTGAATCAACGGCAGATACTTCATGGATTAGACCCTGGTAAGCAACGTTTCCCCTTGAATTGGTGTTCTAGCTTGTAAGTAAGACCGTATTTCACATTTTAGCTTGAATAATTCCAATTCCTCTCCTTTGTCCCGTGCCTAACTGCAGACGTATGTTTGAACTAAATAGGATTGATCCTGCGCTGGCTTTCCGGCTGGCAGTTAAAATGGAAAGTAGTGTGCTGTGTGGTACTAAACTGCATTTTCTTCATTCGTTTTTCTATCCGGTTGTGATAGAAAAAAACGTTTGCTTCAGAGATTTTCTCACTACCCTCCGTTCAGCCTATCCGTGGAGCGATGCCGATGTTGTTGAATTGAGTTTTTTCAGCAGTACGGAGCAAAGATTTCTCCCAGTAACTTGCGACGAGCATATCGGGTTGTTTTTTACTCTGAATGCTGGCAGCCGTTTCAGTAAACTTCATATCAACGTGCTTCAGCCACACGTAGAACCATTCAAGGGGAAGGGTGTTCGACAATCATCTGTCTCTGCTAATAGCCAGCACCACGAGACTCCTCGTAGGTCGATACCAAATAAAGCGAGTGGTTCGTGGAGCCACAACATGTGTGCTGCTGAATCTGCTGCCGGTAGTGTTGCTTCTTCTCATGTAGCTGCTATGGTCGCTGTATAAGAAGATGCAGAACCTGACGAGGAAGTGCCTCGAAATGATGATGAAGACGAGATGATGTACCCTGAACTTGTAGATAGAGCCAGTCAGCAAGCAGTGGATGATGAATATCCTAAGGAGCCCATGAGCCGAGCTAGGTTTGATGATACTAATGATGAAGAGGATGCAGAGAACAATGATAGCTTAATTTTGGATGAATGCGATGGTGACGACGTGCCAACAATTGAGTGGAACAGGGAGAATCCTGAGCTTACTGAAGGCACCATATTCCAATCGATGGTGGACTGTCAGAATGCAGTAACTACATATTGCATTCTTACTGAAAATACCTATAAGATTAAAAGGAGTGAGCCAAGAAGGTTCAAAGTTTATTTTCCATATGATAGGTGTATGTGGAGGTTGCATGCATCCCATATGCTAAAGAGCAAACTGATTCAGGTACTCCAAGTTAATTGATTATTTTATTTCAGATCATTGAGTAATGTTTCTTATCCCTTATTTTTACCATTTTTATTTTGTTTCAGATAAATAAAAACCCACACAAGCACACATGTCCACCTGGAGGGAGAGGGGGGAAGGCAAAATCCAAACTAGCAAAAACTCGATGGGTGGAAGATGCAATATTGGATTGGCTGAGGGAAAAACCTGGTCTTGGTCCAACAACACTCCAAGGGAAGCTTTTTGAGAAGTATACGATTGTGATTCCTTACATGAGGGTTTTCAATGCTAAAGAAATGGCTTTTGACAGGATTAATGGTCGATGGAATGAAAGTTTCCAGTTGCTTTACACCTTCAAAGTTGAAGTGGAGATGTCTAGTCCAGGTAGTGTTGTAGAAAATGACAATCATACAGTTCCAGAAATAAAATGGAAGTCATTTGAGAAGGAGTGCGTCAGAAGGGCTTTTGTATGTTTCAAGGCTTGTGATGAGGGGATAGTAACCCGGTAGACTAACTCCCGGGTGTGATCCGGCCCAAGCGACGGCTGGGCCCAATCTGGCTGGAGACAAAGAAACTTCTGGAAGGCCCAGGGCTTGTAAGGTTCGTAACCCGGATTGTGGGTTACGGTAAGGAAAGTTAGGATTTGTATGTAGAGTTCGAGTAGGACTCAGAGAGCACTCCGTAGGGCAGGCCAAGGGGGGTATGAGTGCTATATAAACCAACCCCTAAGCTTAGCCTGAGAGATTCAAGTCATAGTTGTAACACCTGTTATCGAGTATCCAGCATTATTGATATCGAGATCCGGCGAGTTATTCTCCGGTTCTTAGATCGCTTTCGCCATGTCTTCCTTCGAGCTAAACCCTCTCCCGAATACCTGTGTCGACTTGCCCCAAGATCAGTTACCCCAGGTAACATCTGCCGTGATTATCCCACGACAGTTGGCGCCCACCGTGGGGCCTGCGTCCAAAGGTGTTTACATCACGGGAGAAGCTCGGAAGAACATGAAGAACTTTGTCATCGGCGAGATCTACTCCAATGACGAAGGAGAAAAGATAGTGGACAATTCCGGATGGGAGTTGGAGCCGGATCACTTCGAATCCGGATCCATGGTGTCAATCGGCCAAATCAGTATCTTCATCGGCATGGTACGTACGCTCAATTTGAAAGGACAATATCATGTGCATGTTACAGGGATTTCCAGCAGGGACAAAAGGGCGTTGAAACAAACAGTGAATCCAGCCTTCTCGAGCCCTCCGGGATACTTGAGATGGGCAGAGCAAGAGGTAACGTGGAGCAGGAGAGATCATCCAGAAGGAAAAGAGCGCCCCGGGACCTTGGCGTTAGTAGTTTCGCCACAGGTCAACGGTTACGAATTGAAAAAGGTGTTGATGGACGGAGGAAGCAGCATCAATATCCTATATTGGGAAACTTTCTTGCGCATGAACCTCAAGGAGTCCCAGCTACAAAAAAGTTCGACGGTGTTCCACGGGATCGTGCCGGGTCATTCGGCACGCCCCGAAGGAAAAATTGCATTGGAAGTAGCCTTTGGAGAATCGGTAGATAACTATCGGGTGGAGTGGCTCACGTTTGAAGTAGTCAAGCTGCATAGCCCCTACCACGCTCTGTTCGGAAGGCCGGCTTACGCTAAGTTCATGGCTAGGCCGTGCTACGTATATCTGCAACTAAAGATTCCGGGCCCCAAGCAGACCATCACTATCCACGGAAGCCGGGATATAGCAGCCGAATGCGATGAGGGAGATTCAGTAATGGCCGAGCAAGCCTGCAGGAAGGAGGAACTTCAGTATTACCGGTCTCAGGTGGATCCGGATGATGGTACAGCATTGAGAAGACCAGATGCCGAAGACGAAAGAGTAAAGTTTAAGGCGGCTCAAGACACCAAGAAAGTAGATTTTGTGGAAGGAGACCCCACCAAACAGTTCACTATAGGGTCCAATTTAGAGGATGCGCAAGAAAAGGCTCTAGTAGAGTTCATCCGTTCAAATGCGGATGTATTTGCCTGGACACCTAGCGACATGCCGGGTATCCCCACCGAGTTGGCGGAGCACAGTTTGCATGTGGATCCCAAGGCCAGGCCTGTGAAGCAAGGTATGAGAAAAATGAATGAAGAAAGGAGAAGAGCTATAGGGGAGGAAATAGCGCGACTGTTAACCGCAGGCTTTATCATGGAAGTATTCCACCCTAACTGGTTAGCAAATCCGGTTCTTGTGATGAAAAAGACAAATGAATGGAGGATGTGCATCGATTTCACGAGCCTCAACAAGCATTGCCCAAAGGATCCGTTCGCGCTGCCAAGGATAGACCAAATCATAGACGCGGTAGCCGGAAGCGACTTGCTATGCTTCTTAGACGCATATTCGGGATACCACCAGATTAAACTCAAGAGGGAAGATTGGGAGAAAACGTCATTCATAACCCCATTTGGGGCCTTCTGCTACAAAACCATGACGTTTGGATTGAAAAACGCGGGTGCAACTTACCAGCGGTGTATCCAGAAGTGCTTCGAGGATCAAATTGGGCGCAACGTGCACGCATATGTAGATGACGTGGTTATTAAGACCCGGAAGGCAGAGACATTCATTGATGATTTAAAGGAGACGTTTAAAAACTTGAGAAGGTATCAGATGAAGCTCAACCCAACGAAGTGTGTATTTGGAGTTCCGGCCGGGAAGTTACTCGGCTTTATAGTCTCCGAGAGAGGAATCGAGGCAAACCCGGACAAGATCAAGGCCATCCAGAGTTTGAAGAAACCGGAAAATTTGAAGCATGTTCAAAAGCTCACGGGCTGCGTAGCAGCCTTGAGCCGGTTCATATCCAGGCTTGGAGAAAAGGCAATACCCTTGTACCGGCTTTTGCGGAAATCAGATAAGTTCGTATGGGATCAGGAGGCAGATGAGGCGTTCGAAGCACTAAAAAAGCAATTATCTGAAGCACCAGTACTAGCGGCGCTAGGTCCTAAAGAACCTATGCTATTATACGTGGCAGCCGGTCCCAAGGCCGTCAGCGCAGTAGTTGTCGTAGAAGGTAAGGAGGATGGGAAGGGTTACCCGGTCCAAAGGCCGGTTTATTATGTCAGCGAGGTGTTATCGGAAGCAAAGCAGCGTTACCCACATTGGCAAAAGTTGGTGTTTGGGGTCTTTATGGCCAGCCGGAAGTTGAAGCCATATTTCCAAGAACATCCCATAACAGTGGTTAGTTCAATACCAATGTCGGATATCATCAGAAACTCGGATGCAACGGGAAGAATAGCCAAATGGGCGATAGAGATGGGGGATTATCATATCAGCTACGAGCCTAGATCGGCAATCAAGTCACAGGCTTTGGTTGATTTTGTTAACGACTGGACGCACACCGGAATGGCTACCACAGTTCCAAAATCCGAGTCATGGACCATGCACTTCGATGGATCAAAGCAGTACGAGGGGTCAGGAGCTGGAGTGGTGCTGACGTCGCCAAAGGGGGACAAACTAAGTTATGTGCTACAGATTCACTTTGATTGTTCAAATAACGTGGCCGAGTATGAGGCTCTACTGCATGGCTTGAAGGTAGCCAAGGAGATGAACATTAGAAGGATACGATGCTTTGGGGACTCAGATCTTGTGGTGCAGCAGGTATCAGGAACCTGGGATAGGAAGGATGCCACTATGGCAGCATATCGCAGGGAGGTTGATAAGGTTGCCGGGTGTTTTTCCGGGTATGAAGTAGAGCACATAGACAGAAGAAAAAATGAGGCAGCGGACGCACTCGCCAGACTCGGCTCGCGTAGGGAGCCGGTTCCACCTAATGTTTTCCTGGACGAGCTATGGCGACCATCAGTAAAATCCGAGTCTGAGGAAGAACTCGCGAATCGAGACCCGGATGTGGAGTTTGTAGCCACAATACGTGCTGTGCCCGAGTGGACAGAGCCATATCTGGCCTATTTATCACGAGGCGAACTGCCAGAACAAGAAGTACTAGCAAGGCAAATCCTGAGGCGGGCAAAAGGATATACTATTATCAATGGGGAGTTGTACAAGAGAAGCGCAGCAGGAGTCTTTTTGCGCTGTGTGACACCGGAAGAAGGCCGACAGATCCTTAAGGAGATCCATGAAGGCGATTGTGGGCACCATGCGTCCACAAGATCCCTTGTGGCCAAGGCCTATCGGCATGGGTTCTTCTGGCTCACGGCTCTAGCAGATGCGGAGCGGATAGTGGCAAGGTGCGACGGATGTCAAAGGTACGCTCGCCAAACTCATGTGCCGGCTATGGAGTTACGGACCATCCCATTAACTTGGCCGTTCGCTGTTTGGGGTATGGACATGGTTGGTCCCTTCCACATGTCACCTTGCAAGAAAACACATCTTTTAGTGGCTATCGATAAATTTACCAAATGGGTGGAGGTTATGCCGGTCACCAATTGTGAAGCAGCCACAGCAGTCAAGTTCCTGAAAAGAATTATATACCGGTTTGGATATCCCCACAGTATAATCACCGATAATGGAACCAACATGTCCCTTGGAGAGATGGAAAAATTTTGTGGCAGCAACGGAATCAGGCTTGATGTAGCATCAGTGGCACATCCGCAAGCCAACGGGCAAGTGGAGAGGGCGAACCAAGAGCTACTTCGAGGATTGAAACCACGACTGAGGGTTCCTTGTATCAGGGCCGCCGGGGCATGGGTTGAAGAACTTCCTTCCGTGGTCTGGGGTATCAATACTACGCCTAACCGATCCACCCAGATGACACCTTTCTTCATGGTCTACGGCGCAGAAGCAATATTACCAAGCGACATCATTCATGATTCACCAAGAGTGACAGCCTATGTCGAAGTGGAGAACGAGAAGAACCGGCAAGACGCTGTGGATATGTTAGAAGAGCAAAGAGAGCAAGCCTTGGAAAGGTCAGCCATATACCAGCAGGATTTGCGAAGATATCATAGTCGGCGGGTGAAAAGCCGGGTCTTCCAGGAGGGAGACTTGGTCCTGCGCTTGGTTCAGACAAACGAGGGAAAGCACAAACTATCGCCACCGTGGGAAGGACCTTTCATCGTAAGTCGGAGTCTACATAATGGGTCATATTACTTGATAGATGCAAGAGAAGAATCGGCTACAGTCAACGATACTGCCCACACTACTGCACCTATGCAAGAAAGAGATAGACCATGGAACGTGGCTCAGCTACGTCCGTACTATACTTAGCAGAAAACGATGTAACAGGCAGCAGGTTTCAGACGCACTCTTTTCCTATCCGGGGCACCCTTGGGGACTGGATGGGTTTTTAATGAGGCGGCTTGCTGGCCTAATTTTCTCATATCAAATAAAAAGGGGATTATCAAGAAAAGAGGCAATTGTTATTTATACGGCGTGCATATTCAGGTCTTGAGGGCTGGTTGCTCCTACAAGCACAGCTGCAAACTCAAAAGAGACCCGGCCTTGATGCCAATGAGTTATAGGGGTCGGCTACTCGAAAAAACGAGTGCGGCTACAATCTTATAACCGGACAAAGAAGTCCAAATTTCTCGGCTATTCTTACTTAAGCTCGATGTGACTCGCAACAAAGTGGCATGATTTGTTCGCCTACGATTACCGTCAGTCATGAGACCCAAACGGGACCTGCTTGACCCCGTTTTCGTATTGATGTAACAACATGGTATCCACGCGAAAGCCGGCTTATAGTACAAGATAGTCGAAAGGGTCATCTAAACCACAAGTTATGCAGAGTATAAGGCCGACAGCCGGAAACTCAACGATTATCAAGCATAACTTCAAACCTCATAAAAAGCTGTCCTGAAGTCTTGGGCATTCAGCGACAGGCGATTCGTTTCCTTGAAAGAAAACAATCATGTGTCCTAGACGCGGAAACCCGGACTGGGGACTTATGAGCTCTAAGGAAGAAACAGCATCATCCAGCCGATAAAATTACAACGAGCCACGCATCCGGGTCTCAGGAGCTTAGGGATTCAGGTGTAAAACCGTTCCCTAGACGCCAACGACACCCGGAGGACGGGTCTTGCTAAGGAAAGTATAAAAAAAAAAGTATAAGGTATCGAGAATAAAGCAAGTGGATATCAAGAACAAGCAAATGCAAAGACACATTCATCAAAAGCCCAAAGGGGCGCAAAGTGCATCGGGAGTTTAAATAAAAGTATTACAAAAACCATAAAGTATCAAAAGAGCACAGGCGCTCTGCTTAAACGAATAGTAAAGCTGTTTTAACGATGCTTTGCCGGCTGACGTATGTGGAATGATAGGTATTACTTCAAGCTGCAGGGTCCATCTTGGCCTTGCCCTTGTCGCCACCGGTAGTTGCGGCGCCACTCGGGTCAGCAGCAGTCCCGGGTTGTGCAGCAGAAGTTGCAGGAGCAGAGTCGGCCTCGGTCTTCTTGGCGGCTTCTTCCTTCATCTTGATCGCCTCCTCCCTCCAACGGGCAAGCATATCGAACGGCTGGGGGCGGTTCGCCTTGACAACCTTGTCATTAGCATCATAAGCCGGGAGAATCACATCAATTTCTAGGGCATCAGCGATAATACTAGCCGGATGACGGACTTCTTTCTGAATAGCCTTGAAGTCCTTTGGCAAAAACTTGGACCCATCCAAGTTGAACTCTGGGAATCCGCTCATAAGTTTGGCCAGCTCTAGCTTGGGAGCGTAGGCCTTAGCCAACGCGAGTCCCCGGGTTACCCCAAATCGGCAGGAGGACCGTTTCCAGTGCCAAATCCACTCGGGGATTGTAGAGCAGCATTCCAGTAATCTCTTCATGTTATCTGGCCTGACACCCGGCAGTCGCAACTCGTCAAGTATCCAACTGACTCCGCTGCAAAGTTGGCGAAGAGTATTCTTGATGGTTTTAAGCTTGGCAGCATCGTCTTCTTCGGGGGCAGTATCACGTGGGCCTGCTAAAAAAGGCAAAAGGAGCAAAGATAGTAGGCAAGCAAGTGCAGTTGTTCAAATCAAAGCAATCCGAGTCATAAAAAGGTGAAATTTAAAAATCTTACCAGTCGCAGTACGGTGAACATCAGCAATTTGAGCAGAAAGAGTTGTAAGTTTGTCCTTAGCCCTGTGAGCTCTCTTCCTGTACTTTTTCGTCATCTTTTGGCACCTGCGAGCCTCAGTCTCAGCAGCTTCACGAAGGGCCGTTTCTTTTTCAATACGCTTGGTGGACTTGGCCAGCTTCTTCTCCAACTGTGAAACATAGTCCTGTAAAGAAGCATGAAGAGGGATCAGCCAGAAACATTATACAAAGTTCCAAGCAAGTTACCTAGTAATTTACTCGGAACTTGGGGACTATGTATGGAAACAATTGATGATTAGTCGGGATTACCTCGTGCTTGGTTATTAAGGCATCTAGTATGTTTTCTTCGTCGCCCTTCAAGGTATGGAGGGCATCTAGCATTTGAGCAAAGGTCATGTCTTCAGGGCGAAGTTGAGAAGGGCCGGAGGATTGGCCCTCTTGTGGAGGAGTTGTTCCGGGTTTGGGGGTCGAAACCCGGATTGTTTGAACGTCCGGGATAGGAGAGCCCGACTTGGTCTCCAAAATGATGTCTTCGTCCACTTCTTCAGAGGGCTGGGGTGATGCAGTCTTTGGTGGAATTGGGTCCTTAAAAGGATCTTCTCCATTTCCGTCCTCGGCCTCGTCCTCAACCTCAACGTCCATGTCATCACTCGGCTTCTCTTCTCCCTGCTCTTCTGATTCAGGGATATCCGGGTCGCTCAGCGTAACTGTGGCGCTGAAGAAAAGAAGGGAGACATTGATCAATGGAATATACGGAAAAAAGAAAGGTAACCAGTACGAGAAAATGTAAGTAAAGGTAGTTTACCCGGTGTTCACGGCATAATCCGGGGGAAGCTCGCCGCTGGAGGCGGATGACGTTGGTAAGAGCACTGGCTGCGGTACGCGAAATTGCCCGGCAAGTGGATGATTAGGAGACGGATGACGTTGAGGAGATTGGGAAGGTTGAGCTGGAGGGGTACTGGCTCGATGAGTGGGTGAAGTGGAGATACCCGGGTTAAGGGGATCATCCCCCGGAGAATTCCGGGTCACCCTACGTTTAGTCGGGAGAGGGTCCTTCAAGAAGGGTGAATGTGATAATCGCTCGTTAAGTTCATGCATAGCAGCAAAGGAGTAAGGCGCACGAGACATAGAAGAGAAGGGAACCTTTTCAACTACCCCTCTAGCCTTCCTTTTGTTTCCAACTGGGGGCTCCTGGTCAGACTCGGTGGCTTCCGGGTCATTTTCTTCTTCCTCCTCTTCATCCCCCGACCCTGAAAGCCGAGTAAGTATCAGATAAGAGAAATAACACAGATGAAGGGCAGGTGTAAAGGGTATGGGAGAGTACCCTCATCATCATCAACAGACTCGGTTTCCTCTTCGGGGTCTTGAGAAGGAGGAGGGTTTTCGACTTTCCAGAAGGGATCGTCAGCCTGTGAACAAATAAACACAAGTGGTGGTTAGAGACTATAACGGACGAAAGTACTGAAATAAGAAAAAGGAGTCAGGTCTTACCGCTGGGGCGGGATTTTCCCGAGTAAACGGGGGTAACCCGGCAGTGTTCTTTATAACATCTAGTCTCTCCATCAGGAAGCCCTTGATGGTCTTGTTGGTGTTACCGGCAGGGAAGTTCTTGGTGGAGTAGCGGAGGGAATCTGTGACGTGACCCGAATATTCGTGTAACAGCTTCGAGCGAATCGAGTTGGGCTGAACCCGGAAGTCTACCCAAGTCTTTATTAGATTGAGCCCAAGAAGGCCGTGGGCTGAGAGAGCTGCTAGTTTGGCCAGAAGGGGCTGAATCGCTTCCCTATCAAGATCAGATGCAAAAGCACTGAAAGACTCGGAGGGCTCGAGAAGGCTCTCCGAATAACCCGGTAGTTTCCTCTCACCATCCGGAGAAGTGTCGTGGCAATAAAAGAAGGATAATTGCCAGTTTTTGGCGTTGGAGTTCAGGTTGAGAGGTGGCATCAATGAGTGTTTGCGGCGCTGGATGGATACCCCGCCGCAGGTAAGAAGCGTTCCGTCACCGCTCTCATGGCATGGTTCGCATTGGAATAATTCGGTAAAAAGAGCAAGGTTTGGTGGAGTGCATAAGTACGACTCGGACAAAACTATGAAGTGGGTGATGTTCAGCATAGAGTTAGGCCCTATGTCGAACACCCGGAGGCCGTAGTGGCTCAAGACTTCCCGGAAAAAAGGGTGACCCGGAGGACGGAATCCCCGGGTCACATGCTCGGTAAAACAAATTACCTCGTTCCCGATGGGAGTGGGACGGGTCTCATCGCCAGGAGCCCTCCAGTGTATTTCCTTTTGAGAAGGAAGGATTCCTAACTCGGCCATCCCATCTAGCTTGGCCTTTGTCGTTGAAGACCGACCCCAGTTGGCAGAAGTGGTTCGAGAGGCCTTTGCAGAAGCCGGGTGTTTTCCTTGTCTTTTAGGAGCCATGGAGTTGACCTGCAAGGGACAGGAAATGTATGGAGTAAGATTCGGAACATCAAATCATTCGAGTCCGGAGACGTCAAGGCGTTGAAGGCTAAAATGAAACCCGGATAATGCACTACGATGTTAAATGCGGAAGATTTTCCGGGTGTCAGATGAGGTTGAGTAAATTGTTAATTACTTACGCGTTGAGGTGAATTGGGTGAACATGGATGGTTGCCCATACCTTTATTGTGGAGGGATTAGCTGGAAAAAGAGGATTTTCCGGGTGTTAATGCGACAGGCGGAAAGAACAAGGTGGAATGGATCTAGATCGAAAAGCTTGCAAGCAATCTTATGCAAAGTTGGATGGCCAATAAAGCGCGGGGATGAGCTGCGACTACGCATCAGGTGATTAAAGGAACTAAGGTCTATCGAAGCGGTTCAATTTGATGATATCAGAAAATTAGTTTACGGGTTGACCCAGATCCAATCTTGGTCAGATTGAAAAGGCTGCGAGTTTCAATTGAATGGTTGAGAAAGGCTTACCAAAGGAGTTGAGGTCCGAAGTGAGGGTGGTGCGTGGCGCGGCTTGAGTGTCACGTCACGGCCCTCGATGAGGAAGCGCGGGTGTGACAGCGATGCTTAATGGCGGTGCTGGATAGCTCGAGGACGAGTGCGGCCGGTGGTGGCCTTATCTTTCTTGGAGCGTGCGAGCCCGGTGGCAGAAATTGCGAGGGAGCGTGGAGAAAAGGGATGATGAAACGAGATGAATGGCTTAGGGTTACCATCGGCTGATATTTATAAGGGAGGTGGTGAGCTCACCTACGGCCCGAAAGCCGGAAATTACGGAACAGTAATTATCCGTGAGGATCTGGCGGCATATGCATTCGGAATTAGGCAAAATATCCCGTTGACGGGGGAAGTGCAGCTTGCCCCGAGATATCAGGGATCTTTATCGAGTAGGGCCCTGACATTTTAGGGTTTAAATTTGGAAAGGCCAGTTAAGCATTCAAGGAAGGATCGAGCTATCACATGACAGACATGGAGCTGTGCCTGGTCATCTGTTAAAGCAACTTAGCCCGGTTCCCATAGGCTTGGGCGTTTCACATCTTTTTCAGGGAATAGCGAGCGCTCCGAGGATGAATCCGTGAAGCCCGCGCTATCCTGGGGACTACTGATGAGGGGATAGTAACCCGGTAGACTAACTCCCGGGTGTGATCCGGCCCAAGCGACGGCTGGGCCCAATCTGGCTGGAGACAAAGAAACTTCTGGAAGGCCCAGGGCTTGTAAGGTTCGTAACCCGGATTGTGGGTTACGGTAAGGAAAGTTAGGATTTGTATGTAGAGTTCGAGTAGGACTCAGAGAGCACTCCGTAGGGCAGGCCAAGGGGGGTATGAGTGCTATATAAACCAACCCCTAAGCTTAGCCTGAGAGATTCAAGTCATAGTTGTAACACCTGTTATCGAGTATCCAGCATTATTGATATCGAGATCCGGCGAGTTATTCTCCGGTTCTTAGATCGCTTTCGCCATGTCTTCCTTCGAGCTAAACCCTCTCCCGAATACCTGTGTCGACTTGCCCCAAGATCAGTTACCCCAGGTAACATCTGCCGTGATTATCCCACGACAGCTTGCTGGCAAGGGTTTCTTGATGGATGCAGGCCTTATTTGGCTGTAGATGCTACCCATTTGACTGGAAGATGGAGAGGACAACTAGTAGCAGCTTCTATAGTTGATGGACACAACTGGCTATTCCCAGTTGCATTTGGTGTTTTGGAGGCAGAGTCTGAGGAAAGTTGGGTATGGTTTCTACAACAGTTGCGCAACATTATAGGCACACCCCCAGGTTTAGCTATACATACAGATACTTGCAAAGGTCTAGAGAGTGCAGCAGAAATTGTATTGCCTGGAGTGGAGCATAGGGAATGTATGCGACACCTAGCGCAAAATTTTAAAAAGAAGTTCAAAGGAAAAGTTTTTGATGAGAACTTATGGCCAACATCATACACATGCATCAAAAGGAAGCATGAACACCATTTGTGAGTGTTGTATGCTCAGAACCATGTGGAGGTGAAGGAGTATATGGATGCACATGATAGAAAAGTGTGGTCAAGAAGCAAATTCAACACCATATGCAAAGTAGACTATGCGACCAATAATCTTGCAGAATGCTTCAATACAAAGTTCAAGTCAGTGATGGGTTATTTGGTTTGGCAAGTGGTACGTCATAAACGTATCCTTAATTTCTGATGGTCCATGTTGTTTTCATGCCATATGCTACATGTTTTCCTTACACTTTATGTCATTTTTATCGATTTCCCGGGACTAACCTATTGACAAGATGCCACAAAGCCAGTTTTTGTTTTTTTTGTTGTTTTTAGTTTCAGAAAAGTTGTTCTGGAAATATTCTCGGAATTGGACGATTCAAAAGCCAGAAGTCTTAGATTTCCCGACACGTCTAGGAAGTCCATAGGATACCCGGAGGGGGGGGGGCCTAGAGCCCCACACCATGCCTGGGAGCGGCTGGCCCCTAGGCCGCTCCTGGGGGCGGTGTGGGCCCCTCGGGCGCCCACCGCCATCGCCCTTTCGCCTATAAAGTCCCCCCGATGCATAAACCCTAAAGATATCAGCCTCCTTCCACGAAAAGTTTCGTAGCTCCGCCGCCGCTGCCGACAAGTTTCAGGGGACAAAAATCTCTGTTTTGGCACACTGCCGGGACGAGGAAGTGCCCCCGGAGCCACGTCCATCGACTCCACTACCATATTCATCACCGTTCCTGTCTCCCATGATGAGGTGGGAGTAGTTCTCCCCGGGGCTGAGGGCTCTACCAGTAGCTATGTGTTCATCTCTCTCTCCCATGGTGTGATCTTTATGTGATCGTGAGCTTTGTAATCTAGTTGAATAAGTAGATGTTACTCTTCATCAATTATGCTACTCAAGTGGTTTTGTCATGAGATCTCCCTAGAGACTTTGATCACAGTGTAATGGTGACAGTGCGTGCACCGTGTGGCTTAGCATGATATTTATATCTTGTGTTGGATGACCCTATGAAATTATGGTGTTTGTCTAGTGTCAGACCACGGACCCACAGATATACATACTGTTATGTCCTCCTAGCCATGGACTCACAAGGGCTTCAGGGTTACCAGCCCCGTCCGCAACAAACAACGGCATGCAGACCGGATTCATCAGCACGCAGGCCGGATCACCACAGTCTACTACTCTCTGTATCCATGCTAGTCATAACCAATTATGCATACCCAAGCGTCCACGAGTCGGATGAAACTAAAGGAACGGGACAAAAGTTAAATAGAGCTGCTATGTGTTCAGAAAGTGCAACAACAATCGAGGGTTACTGGGGTTACCTCGCCCTAGGCCGAATCACATCGGCAGGCGGGCTCGGACATGGATCATCGGCTCCACAACCCCTCGACCGCGACAATTATGTAGGCATAGCCAAAACTGTATAACAACGGGCTCAAAATAAACAATCGATCAAAGCAACACTCTAGACATGAAAGTTGTATTAAACAAGTCATACTAGAGAAGTTTACACGCAGAGGTTACACGACCAACATAGGTCAAGCAACCCAACATTACAACACGCAACGAAAGAAAATATGTTCCTATACAGCAAGACTGCAAAAGGACTAAGAGTCCGAAACATAAGCAACGTAGCCAAACCCATACTATAGATACCAGGCTGCCACCTGGGAACCCCTAACTACTCATCGAAGTCGAGGTAGAACCCTTCTTCAGCGGCATCACCGAAGTCTGAAACAAAACAACAACGAGGCAAGGTTGAGTACAAAAGGTAATCAGCAAGACTTATCTTCTAAGTTCTTTTGCGTAAAGCCATCTTTTTTTTCCGAAGTCGAGGAAGAAGTAGCACGTGTAATAGAACATTTCTAAAACAGGAGAGGAATCTACTCAACTATTGAGATCATCATGTTCTTTTGTCCACCAGTACTTTCTCATTCCCAGACTACCTTAGGCTACAAGAATCACCCCTCTCGACATAGTCGAGGAGGCATCCTTCATTCGTTGTCAACAAGTTTTAGTCATTCCGTTAGAGTTGTCTATAACCTCGTGTCTTTCACCAAGTCGTCCATAACCGTGGACATGGCTTTCCGAAAGATTTTTCCCTGCAGGGTGGTACACTTTACCCACACGTATCGACCGACTCTTAATGCCACGCGGTAACGCTCCTATCTAAGAGCGCGGCAAAGTGTGGTCGACCACAGCCTTTACCTTGCTTAACCCTATCCATGAGTCAACCCAAACAGGGCCACCCCTTCAACAGGGAGTTGGCCACCTCCTGACGGCACCTGTTCTGTGAGTCGGGACAAGATCCGTGTACGTCCATCACTGGTCCTGGTCACGCCCTAGTTTTCTCCAAAACATTTTATGACACACCCGCAAATGGAAACTCAAACTATGTGACCCATGGAAGTGATCAAACAAGTTAGTCAGCTGAGTGCGGTCTGTTAGGCCCCGTGTGTGGTTGCACGCTCAGTCTTGGCTTCCGCGGCGAGACCTTAATTCCTAGGGTTGGCGAGTACGGAACGAATAACCACTACCCAAGTGGCCTCCCGTGCAAGCCTTAGTCAATTTCACATGCTCAGTACTCACAAACATAATAACATAAAAGGTTATCGAAGTGACCCAAATCATCAACCGGATGAAGTAGATCAGAACACTAAGCATGGCTAAGCATAACACATAAGGCTCTACTATACTCAAACAACCCTAGTCATACTAGGAGGGTAAAAGTATGTAGTTGACATATATGGGGGTCATGCAGTGGATAGGTTAACTCTAACAGACTCAAAACTAAGTTGAACTGCATGCATGAGTAAGAGATTTAAAAGGACTCAAAACATCGGGTAGCCATGAGGTTGTGCTTGCCTTGCTCGTCGAAGGTGGAACTGGGGTTGTCGTAGAAGGCCGGATCAACCTCCGGGTCTCGGTCTATCGATAACGAGCAACACCGGAAAGAATGCAAACAATCAATACATGGTAACCGTGCAATGCACAATATGTATGCATGATCAAAACAATGCAATTGATTTAAGGTTTAAACGATAGAACAGAAAGCTAGGGTTCTACGCCGAGAATGATGATCACCGGAGGGGGAGAAAACCCTAGTTTAAGGGTGTGTCCAAGATTATTTGCTCAAATGACTTAAGGAACCCCATAGATAGGTTGCATTTGTTTCACTGATCATTTTGGTATAAATTACACTTAATTTTCTAATTTTATTAAACTCAAACTTTATTTTCAATATTTAAATAGATTTAATTCAAACTCCAAATATGACATCCTTCTGAACTTTGTCAAACATGGATGAAAATAGTATAAACAGATGTCTCATATTTTTCTGAACATTTTGCATATTTTTTTATAATTTTTGGAGTTATAAATTGAAAGTTATTAAATTTACAAATTTAATTACATTCTGTTTTTTCTATTTTCTGCGGGCCACAGGGTGGCCGGCCGGAGGCAGATGGAGTCGCCGGCGATGATTCCGGCAGTCCCCGGACGTGCCGTTTGGCCCGTTCGCCTCCTCTCGCCGAGGGGAGTCTAACGAGGGCGGCCTCGCTTGCTGGGGATCAACGACGGCGAGTCGGCGTGGAGGACCGGTGGCGGAGGGCCTCGGGCTCCGGCGGGTTCAACGATTCCGAGCGCTAGGAGCTGAACGGAGGGGATAGGAAGGAGGAGGGGCTCACCAGGAGCTCGCCGGAGCGGTCAGCGGAGCCGGGGGAGGACGGAATCGACGGCGCGGTGGAGGTTCGCCCGACGACCGGAGAGGAGAAAGACGGCAAAATTCGCCGCGCCTAAGCCATCCCGCCGTCCCTGCTTGCTCGAGGATGAAGAGGAGGCCGGCACGGTCCTAATGAGCTACTCGGGGAGGACGGGGAGGCGGTGGAACGGCGGCGATGGCGAGGTTCTCCGGCGACTAGGGTTCGGTTGCAGAGGAGGAGAAACAGAGGGAGAGGAGGGCGACCAGGGGGCTTCTGCGGGGGACTGCTCGATCCGGACGACACCCTGGGGTCTTCTGGTCGTCCACGTCACGAGGGGAAGCAGGAGGTGGCGCGCGCCGGCGTCTCCCGTCCTTCTGTCCGGAAAGAAGGAAGAAAAGAGGAAAACGAAAAAGATTTTCCCGGAAATCCCCCTGTGAAGTTTTTGGAAAACACAAATAGGTCCTTCTGGACTTAAAACAGACAGAAAAAGGGGTTTTTGAGAGCCTTTTTTGGAAACCAAAATTTACACAAAAATATTCGTTGGAAATCTCTCAAAAAATTTGACATTTGTATCAGATGGTTGGTTCATTTTGAAGAACTTTGTAAAACAAGTTTGTGTGAAGCTAGATTAAGTGATTTTTGATAATTCACTGATTAATTTTTATATGCAAATATTTGGTCCTTTTTTTTATGCATGTATGCCATGAACACAACACCCTCTCTATATTACACAAAAGTACGAATGTTACAAGTCTACCCCTCTTACAAGAATCTCGTCCTGAGATTCCTAGGTTTTAGAAAAGAAGTCGGGGTACTTAGATCGCAAACGATCCTCTCGTTCCCAGGTTGCTTCGTTCTCGGAATGACATGACCATTAAACTTTGAGGAACTTGATGGTTTGACTGCGAGTTCTTCGTTCGGTCTCATCGAGGATACTGACAGGGACCTCTTTGTAAGAGAGATCATCCTTGAGCTTGATAGTATCATGGTCGACACCACAGACGGGATCTTTGAAGCAATGTTTGAGTTGGGAGACATGGAATACATCATGGATATCCGAAAATCCTGGAGGCAACTGCAGCTGAGATGAAACTTGACCTCGTTTTCCAATAATAGGGAAAGGACCAATATAACGAGGAGCCAGTTTGCCTTTGATTCCGAAACGTTTTCCACCTTTCAAAGGTGTGACTCGAAGATAGGCTTTCTCGCCAATTTCGTAATGAACATCTTGGTGATGACGATCATAATAACTCTTCTGGCGAGACTGAGCCGTTTTCAGTCGTTCACGAATGATGCGAACGATTTCTTCTACTTCCTTGATTGTATCCGTACTAAAGAATGATCTTTCACCGGTTTCAGACCAATTCAGCGGAGTTCGGCATTTACGGCCATATAGAACTTCAAAAGGATTCTTGCCCAAGCTAGATTGATAACTGTTGTTATAGGTGATCTCGGCAAATGGAAGGAACTTCTCCCAATCCTTACCGAACGATATAACACAAGCTCGGATCATGTCCTCAAGAATTTGATTAACTCTCTCAGTTTGACCACCGGTTTGTGGATGGTAGGTGGTACTGAAGGATAAACGAGTTTCCATGGCCTCTTGAATACTTCCCCAGAATCTGGAGACGAATAGACTGCCTCTGTCTGAGACAATCCTTTTTGGAACTCCATGAAGACTGACTATTCGTGAGATATATAGATCCGTGAGATCAGAGACTCAGATACTCTCACGAACAGGAAGGAAATGGGCAACCTTTGACAGACGATCAATCACTACCCATATAGCATTGTGACCCTTCTTGGTGTTGGGAAGGCCTGTAATCAAATCCATACCAATCTCATCCTATTTCCATTCAGGAATAGGTAGGGGTTGAAGAACACCGGCTGGTCTTTGATGTTCTGCTTTCACACGACGACAGACGTTGCATTCAGCAACATACTGAGCGATTTCTCGCTTCATCCGGGTCCACGAGAATTTTGGACGAAGATCTTGATACATCTTGGTGCTACCAGGATGAATAGAAAGAGTTGTGTCATGAGCCTCTTGGAGTATTAGCTTTCTCAGATTTTGGTTCTTGGGTACAACCAGACGGTTTTTGAAGTAGACAATGCCTTGATCATCAACAGAGAAACACTTAGCAACTCCGCTAGCAACGTTCTTCTTGATCTTGGCAATGCCTAAGTTCTTCCTCTGAGCATCTTTTATTTTATCTTCGAGAAAAGGTTTTATTTCCAGATTGGCCAGACATCCGGAAGGAACAACTTCAAGGTTCAGTTTGGAAAACTCCTCATGAAGAGATTGTTGGGCTTGTTGTATCATCAAGTTGTTGTTGCAATAAGACTTCCGGCTTAGCGCGTCAGCGACGACGTTGGCTTTGTCGGGTTGATAGTTGAGACCCAAGTCAAAGGCCTTGATTATCTCCAACCATCTTCTATGTCTGAGATTCGGATCCGGTTGGGCAAACAGATATTTCAGACTCTGATGATCTGAGTATAACTCACAACGGTTACCAAGGAGATAATGACGCCATTGCTTGAGAGCATGGACCGCGGCTGCTAGCTCAAGATCATGGGTTGGATAATTGCGCTCATGTGGTTTCAGTTGACGAGAACCATAAGCCACCACATGACCTTCTTGCATTAACACACAAGCGAGTCCTTGTTAAGAGGCATCACAGAAGATGACAAAGTCCATGCTCGTATCAGGAAGAACAAGCACAGGAGCGGTAGTCAGTTTGGTTTTCAGAGTTTGAAAACTTTCCTCTGCCTTTTCTGACCACTCGAACTTTTTGCCTTTCTTAAGAAGTTCATTCATAGGTTTGGCAATTTTGGAGAAGTTTGGCAATTTACGGGCTGTTTAGTTTTTGGCAGATTATGTCTTTATTTTGCATTGCTCTCATTACTTGTGTTTTGTGTGGTTCTTTTGATCAAGGAGCAATGCACAACTGTAGTAACAGTAGTTAATATTTAGAATCAAATCATGATGTGTCTTTGCTGTACCTATGTGGATTTTATTTATGGAGGCACTAACCCCTCTAATCAAGTTTTATGTTGAGATTTGTGTAAGAAGAATTTTTCAGGAGTAAGAGTTGAGTGAGATGAACAAAGATCAAGAGGGACAACCAATCAAGCTTGGGGATGTACCCCTGGGATCACCCTACATGTATAAAATAAGTACAAGAATCCAAGCTTGGGGATGCCGAGCCACCTCACTCCAACCATCATGATGTTAAGTAAGTAAAGCCTAGCTATATGGCTATAAAGAAATCGCTTTACGGGAGGCAACCCGGTTGTTTTTGTTTGGATTTTCCTAGTGTCCTCTTGCTGTCTCAAGAGATTAGTTTTTTTTGTTTTAATTCTGGAGTTTTCAATAAAGAGTCAAGTCAAACCCATTTGGACTTATAAGTTGCTATCCTAGTGCATGAAATTTCTGTTTCAGCACGAGTCTGCTCACCGTATGATTTTACGTTTTTTATTGGTATGTCGGATTGTGCTAATTGTTTTGTATGTTCTGCAACTTTTCGTCCTCTGTAATCACAAAAATTGGCTTAATTTTTTACGAGTCTAGCTTAGGGAAAAACGTTTGTTTTTCTGTTGTTGCTTTTCTGGACAGATTCTGCCTTCTTTTGTTTTATGCACTCTTTGGTCTTGGGAATCGAATTTCCATGATTCTTTAAAGCAAGAGAGTGAACATACAACATAATGAACCTTATTGTCTATCTACTGGAGCATTTGATTTGGAATTTTGCACAGCAAGCATGTGATTTGTTTGTCCTTGCTAATCTCACCCCACAGAAAAAGAATGGGAGAAACATGTTTTGTGAAGTTTTTTCACAGGGAATAGAGGAGCTGCGCCTCAAGACATCCAAGAATGGTGAAATCCATAAGCTTTGGGATGTGATGAACACTCCATTGGAGCTACACTATTTTGGTTAGCACACGTCTACTTTCTGTTTTTCTAAGCAAAGCATTTATCGTAGAGACTTGAAGCGTCTAGTTTTTGTTTTTATTTTTGTTTTGATAAGACCACACCCATCATTTTATATGAGATTGAGCTACTGGAGTTTGGGGTTGGATTGTATTGTATTCTAGTATTATTACTTGGAATAGGGATGCCATGGTTGATTTGAAGAGCTACATATGTTTGCATGATTTATAGGCTTTTTATGTGTAGAAATTTGCAATAATGTTGTCTTGAGCTATCTCCTATTCATGTCCTTGATGTTAATTGCTGGTTTATTTAGTTTTTCATGAAATGAGTAGTTCTATGGACATATGCATGCATAGTAGCTGGTCAACTATCTCCCTCTTGCTAGCCAAAAATTTAAAAATTCCAACAAGTAAAAACTTGTTTCCAACACTCCTTAGCCAAGTATTTCCAGTGAGTCCACCATATCTTCTCATTAGCTTCATTGCTATTACGAGTATGTTCACCATGTTATTGTGTTATTTATGTTCTAAATTAAGATATTCACTTTATTAATTGTCATGGGTTGAACTTGGGATAGGACTCTCACGAACTTTTGAAGGCACACTTTACTTTTTATGCATCTAATAAACATGACCCAATAATGGGAGCCACAAGTTTTGTGTTTGACAAGTGTGTGGTTGGGAGCTAGCTATAAACGTGTATCACCGGAAATCTTTCAACATTGCACAAAAATTTACATTTGGTTGATATCATGTACTTTTGTTTTTGGACTCCTGCCATGCCGAAATGAAATAGAGGAATAGTAAGTTTTGATGAGTAAGTATCTATATGACTAGAGAAACGCATTGGGCCGCTAACCCAAGCCATGCTTTATCATGGTGGAAATTTACTTACAGCTTGAGTGAATCTACAACATATCCTACAATAAAATAAGAAGCTATGCATAATAGTGAATGAAAATAAAAAGGATGATGAGTCTACTCCGTTTGTTTGTCTTGTCATTGTGACATGGGCTTGTTTCCATGTCATGGGGCAGGAGGTACCTCTTTGCGGTTCTCTATGATGTCATTAATACTTATTATGATTGTATAAAGCTTATTAGGAATCTTAAGTTGAGTAATCATGGAGTAGGTTTTCACACTCACGGGGCATGAGGCTTTCAACCACCTTGTCATTCACATTACTTCAACATTCACCATTTAAGATGCTAGTGATAAAGGGGCAATGAGAGTCCTAGATCAATGGATACCACATTTCAATTAGTAATTTTAGTTGAATAATTTAGAGGCTAAATAAGACTTGACCATGTTTTACCTCTACTCAGTTTTCTCCAAAGTTTCCACCATATTTTCTATTTTCCATTATGCTATTCTTTGACCAATATAGGATTTTATTTTTCATTTTGTGTATGAATTTGGTCCATAGTGCTTTTTATTTCATTATACACTTTGTGAACTTTCATGAAACATCTTTGCTTGCATATTTTATATTTCTTACAACATGAATTGTATATTTCTACTCATTTCTAGTATTAATCATTTGATTATATGTAGCATGAATAATCCTCCTTGATATCCCATGATTGTTTCAATATGCAAAGTCCATGTTAGTTTTATCACCTTCATACTCGAGGACGAGCATGGGTTAAGCTTGGGGATGTTTATGCATGTAAAATGCATACATGAACTTTGCATGTTATTACTTGTTTTTCCTACATATTAGCAACTTATATTCATGTTTTATAATGATTTGGGGGATTTTCTAAACAATCCCCCTTCTTTTGGTTCTAACCCTGTTTTTCCAGAAAACGTACTTTTTAGTGTTTCAGACTTTCCGGGACCTTCGGGACTCCAAAAAGGGCAAGGCCAAAGAGCACGGTTCAGAATTTTCGAGACGAAGACCATGGGCCAAAGTAGAGAGCCAAAAGGACAACCAGGTGGCAAAGAGGACCCTCCACGCGGCCAGATTCCTTGGCCGCGTGAGAGGCCCCCCTTTTGCCCAAGTGGCTCCGATGCCGTCGATCTTTCTTCTCTCGAGTGTCTCGTGACCTAAAAACGACTATATAAAGGGTCCCCTCGCCTTTTCGAGGAGGAGGCGGTGCCGAGAGACGAAACCACGAAACAGAGAGACAGAAGGCTGCCGCCGGAGAAGATCGGAGGGGGGAAACGCCGTCGGGATCACCCCCGGAGGGCTCCACCTGTAGGGCCTACCCTTCAAACCACTGTTCAAGGACATCCCTGATATGCATACATTCACGATCCCAGGAATTTAGTCGTGAACAACATATCAAGTTGGTACACAGATACAATATCCATTACACGGTTGCACAAACACTTACAAAAGGGGATTGGTCACTTGACCCAAAACCTGAACAGCTGCCACGCATGGCAACACACAACACACACAGCGGAAGACTAAACACACTCATACGCGGTAGAGCCCAAGTCACGCCTTAACCTACAGGCTGCTGACCCGGAGACGATCCTAGTTCGTATAGCCATCAGCTCCGTACTCCTCTTCGTCGACCTTCTTCTGAGACTCCTTCTCAAAGTCTGGCAAGTAGATACTAGGGGAGAAACCATAATGAGTACATTTGAATGTACTCAGCAAGACATCCATCATGTGACTTACCAAAGGTGCAAGTATGCGTATATGGTGTAATAGGTAGGCTATAAATAGGGTTCACTATCAATGGTGTTCATATAGGATGACACCACAGTTGCAGTCAGGTTAATCTGTATCTTCTCTGACGAAGATACTTCAGAAGAAAATAGTGTAGCTTTGTTTCTCTTGTCGATATCGCATGTACAAGAGGTTTTATAAAACTTTATTAGAAAAAGTTTTCTCTTTGCAAAACTTCTTGGAAATCAATTTCCAGATGTTTGCTTAGAGAAGAAAGATTTTCTCTGCAAAACTTCTCGTAAAACAACTTCTGGCTTTTCACCATCGGCACCTCCATGGTACAAGGTTTTCTTCCTTTACGAACTTCCCGAGTTCAACACTCCTTTCTAAAAACATCTTTTTGAAAACATTGACACAATGCTAGCTACATGGCCATTCAACTGTCCATATCCGAGGACGCGGCTCCTTCGAAAAAGTTGTACTCTGCAGAGGTGTACACATCCACCAGATACAGTACACCTGCCGTGAACAACCACGGACTGTAACAACAGTATGTGAAACATCAGATCACTGATCATAACCTTCCACTATGCTCAAGCTAGAATGTGTCTATCTCTCAGTTGAGTTTTACCGGTCATCCCCGACACCGAGCTAATCCCCGCCAGCCAGGATGCCTCAACTGATGCGACCGGAGGTGAACTTAATCCCACACTTTTTATGTCTCAACATTGGGAGTTTTGGCGACAGTCGGTTCGAGGGATTCCGTCCCTTATAGCGTTTGCGATAGAACACACACTAACAAGAACAAACTTCCAGTTAAGCCCCGTGCACATGTTGAGGTAGGGTGGCAGTACGGTAAAGGTTGTCCGGCGAAGACTAGGTTATGTGTCATTTTTGAAACACACCATTTTCCCAAAAAATGACCAGTTCCACATTCCTCCGGAGAATAAGGATCCGCCTTTTCTCCGGGTTTTCCATAAAGCCTTTGTTTGGTGGAAACACAATTTTAAGGTGTCCACTTAGGGACTAATGTTTGATGGTAATAAATACCATATGGTGGCTTATGGGCTTGGTAACACCAAGTTTCAACTACTGGCATAGTATATATAATAGTAGTAGTAGCCTCACTCAAAAATAGTTTGCTTGGAAATGAAAGTTTTGTAGAACTTTTCAGAAGTAAAACATGCATGATAGATAATGATAAGTGTATGATAACAGCAAGCATCAGGATGGCTTGCCTCAAGTCCCTTAATGTCCCTGGCCTTGAAGCAACTTGAACTTGACACACAGCTCCACAACTGCTTCCTCTTCTTCTTCGTTTTCTAGCGTCATAAAAGAATACAAGACACACACTCAGGTCTAAAAGACACACAACTAAGCTAAACAACACATACAGCATGCAAAAGTGTAGTAGCGCAAACTCACAAACGTTATCGAGAAAACTGCCTCACATACTCTCAGGGTACAAAACTATCGTCAGACAAACATATGGTTCAGGAAACCATATCCCACATCTTACATACCCCATATGGAGTGGTGTACCACTCTCACAACAAGATATATAAGAAGCTAAAAATATAGCTTGTGGGTGCAAAAGGTTAGCTAAGGTAAAAACAAACAGACAGAACAATACCCATGGCAGTGGGTATTACTTACCACAAGCAACTATCACTTAATGTTTTCATGGTTTTAGTTGGATGTTTTAGTTTTTCAAAAAATACTCTTAAGCACGACAACAATACTAGCACAGAAAATAACACAAGTATGGCACTCATGCTAAGGTGCACACTCAGACAACTTCCCAACAGCAGGTAAACACACCACAGATGAATAGGCTACTTATTTACTACCTTAGTGTTTACTCGAAGTTATGGAATCCATCAATCATGAAAATTTACCAAACAACCAGTAGCTAATAACCCAAGAATTTAGTCATAAAAAAAATAATCTAAAACACCATCTTTACTCAAGATAATACTCCTATTAAACAGGCATAAAACAGGACTGCACTAATAGCATACTAGTATGGAAAATCTACACAAACATGCCATAAGAGATAATTATATATCTACAACCATAGCACATGCAACTAAATAATCTATGGAATCATAACAGAAGTGATACTTCCTAAACATTCTATAATAAACTCATACACTCATAAAGTAAAAGATGACCACACTATAGCTAAAATCACCATCTTCTAGTGGTGACACTAGTTCAATACTAGAGAAACAAACAATGCTATCATGATGCTTAATTATAAACAAGCAAGTCATGAACACAAATGTACCTAATAACAGTACACAAATCATGCTCATGCTAGGAAGCAAGAACATCAAAAATAATTCCATGAAACAACTATTTAGCACGCACAAATTAATTCTAGCAATTTCTGTTTTCTTAAACAATTTCTAGCAAGCAAAACATGGTAGAACCTATACAACCAGTAGCTATGCACTTGATGAAAAGTTATATAAACCTTTTCAAAAATCCAAACACTCAATTTAAAATCATTCACAAACAATCTATCAATCACAAGGAATTTATCTCATCTGCAAATAATTTAAATTTAGCACTCAATAGTGAATCATTTCTTAACATGATACCCCTAAGGAATATTGTGCTAACAAATGGATCACATCTAACATACTAGTATCCTCTGATAATAAACAAACTTCTCACTTGCATAAGTGAAATCAAACAATTATATTTTCCATGGTGGAAAAATAGAAATCAATCATATAATTAAACATGTTAATCTCTCACAGGTGCATGGTTGGGGATTTCCATCCTCAACCAAGATGCAATGGAACCAGTGGGTTATGGGCCCACTAATACCAAGGCAAAATAGGTACTAAGCCTCTGGTTACTCATGACAAAAATTAGTATAACAAAATAAAATATTACAAAGCCATTTATTCTAGTGAAAACAATACTAGTGCATAAGAATGACAAAACCTACACATGCTTCACTATAAAAAGGCATGCAAGCTAACAGAGGTATTAAATTCAAAATAACAGTACCAAAATGGTACTGGATCCATAGCAATCATAGCACAAAATTTAATATATCCCTCACACAAAGATCTAGCTCTCCCAATAATTCCAAATAATAAAGCTAGAAGGTATCAACTGCTATCTCATTTTTATTTTAGTTTCCAAACATGCACACACTTTCTAGGGTAGAGGTACTGTAATAAAACAACTTAATAACAAGCACTAACAACTTTATACAAGCTAGGAAGCAAGATCAAAACATCCACACAACTCATTTCAAACAAGCACACAATTAAAAACAGAAACAGAAAAGTGCTGTTTTATAGATCTGTCCACCAAAAATAATCTAGAGCTTCAAAAATTAATCTAAGCTAGGATAAGATAGATCTAATCAGTACCAAACTCATCCAATTTGATTTGCTCCAAAAAATCATTTTTAAACTCCTTAAACAATTCAAAGAAAAGCCCACTGGACTTTTAGCAAACTGGGTGGCATTTTTATTCTATAACTCACCTTGATGTGAAGTTAGGTGCATTGGATAGACATTTCCAATACCTATCCATAACAGTTCAGTTTGCTCCATTTGGTAACATATTTTAAAAGTTATAGTTAAAACATTCCCACTGACAGTCCGTGGCAAAACATTTATTGTGTTCAAAATATGGGTCCAAAAGTAGATCTGCAAAGTTCCTATGGTTCAGATTTCATTTATCTAGGACCAAGAATTTTTACAGATTTTATTTCACATGTTTAGTATTTTTACCACGTCCAAAGTGGAGGTACAAGTTCCTGTGCAAAATTAAATGAATAAACGCAAACAGCACACGGGCTGGATCTGCGAGGCCGCGGCCCAACTAGGAAGATGCGCAGCCCAGCTGCGCTGCGCACGCAAGCGCGGGCGCGGGAAACGTCGCGTTCAACCACGGCCGTCGATCAGAGATCGAACGGTCCGCGCGCTTCTTCTTCCTCCTCTCACCCTCTCTCACTGACCCGACGGAGAAGGTAAAGGGCGCGGCTCTAGCTCACCTTGGGGAGGCTCGGGGAGGGTTGCGGAGCTCGGTGGTGGTTGCAGGGTGGTCGGGGAGTTGAGGGGCGGCGACAGCGGCGTTCGGCGCGGCCTCACGGGGTGGAACGCGACCGGCGCTCTGCGCGGTGACCGCGGCGGTGAGTGGACGGCGGCGGCGCCTCCGGGGCCTAGAGGAGGTGGGGAGGTGTCCGGGAGGTTCACAGGAACATGGGGAAAGTTTCTATGGCAGTGGGAGGGGCTGGAAGAGAGGGGTGCGAGCACGGCTTGGCCGAGACCGTGGTGCTCTCCGGCGGCTAGAAACTCGAGCTCAAGGGCTCTGGGGACAAGGGCTCGGGGTCCAAGAGACTTGGGGAGCTAGGAGGGAGTGAGAGAGGTGCAGGGACGCAAGGGCACGGACCTGGTACTTATAGTTGAGGGAGGAACCTCGAGGGCAATTCGGGGAGCTCGGGTGGATGCCAATAATGGCATAGAGGAAACCCTAGGGTTTATGGTCTTTTCCAAAAGGTGCACTGGCTTTCCCTAGTCACCAAGCATGTGGGTGCAGGTCTTATCCTGGCCAATGGGTGCAAGCGGAGCAAGTGGCAAACCAATTTGGTCAAAGGGATGGGCTCCCACTTCTGCCACATCATCACCTCTTCTCTCTCTAATAAGTTCAAGCCTAAAGCTTCTAGAAGGTAGGGAAAACATGCAGGCTCGAGTAGTTATACTGGTCAACACACTAGGCTTGGCCACACTTCCAAAGGATCAAGGAATCAACAAGAGATCAAAGGTGCAAAATTGTATCTCCTACTGCTCACTGCAAAAATTCAGAAAATTCAGACTAAGGACTTAGAAATTTTCTAAGTGTTGAAAACAGACAGAAAGTTGAAAAAGTTGAGTTTGTTTTCAGGGTGCAATTGATTCTCAAAATTTGTTTTCAAAGTATGGATTTCTTAACCATCTTATATAATTTCATAAACAACTTTTGGAAAAACAAATTTGAAATAAGTTAAGGCCATGAAAACATTGGAGGAAAAGGTATACTTTCTGTTTTTATTTGTTTCTCAAAAATGTCTTTTCCTGCCTTAATTTTATACCCCAAAAACAGCAAGCAAAAGATAGTTCTCATTTCTCCAAAAATAAAAGTGAGCTTATAGCTTTGTAGTATACATATCAAGTATTAATTAAAAGTCAAGAAATCATAAAATAGCAATTTATAGCTTGGTGAAAACAATGGTAGAAAACATGTATTTGGCTTTATTCTCAGACATTGTTTTCTATAGGAAAGTTAAAAGAAAACTTTCATAGATCATTTTGGAAACTTGTTTCTTGGATCCAACAAAGTTAAAAGTTTGTTTTAAGTTGCAAACCATAATGATCCAAGTCTTGGAATAAAAACCTCTCAAGTAATAATATGAAAAACATCAGGGAAAAATAAAAAGGAAATCTCTCAGAAACATAAGGTATTGGGTTTATATAGAAACAAGACTTGTGTTGAAAATATGTTTAATTACAAACACATGTTAGTTCAAACTATCATGTTGTTTTAAAAAAAAATTGTTGGCCCTAATTTTTGTCTTCTTGAGCTCAGTCCAAGAGTCCAAAAACTAGGGTGTGACAGACCTTCCCCCCTTAAAAGAATCTTGACCCGAGATTCGCAGGCAAGCGAGAAGAGGGTATGGTCAAAACAACAAGGTTAGATGATTTGTTTACAAACATGTGTTGGTGTTTTGTAATATTATTTACAGGGGCTTCCCCCTTTGGTTTTTCTTACCAGAATTCACAGGTAAAAGTTTTCCTTTCAAAGGTTTTGGTGTCATGTTCTAAACTTGAACTTATGGTTTCTTAAAACCATGTTATCAAGCCAGGGTTAGAAGACCAACTTGTCCCAGAAAAGTTGCTTTTCTAAGGTACCCCAAAACAAGAAATTTCACTTTCCTAAAATCGACACGAAAGTCCTGGCCGCCCATAAGTGGTCACAGAAACCTGGTTTGGCAGGGTATAGGCTACAAACAGCTAGTAGGCTTTCCATGATTTGGAGGAAAGCTCAGAAGCTAGATGTACCCAGGTTTTTCACGAGTGTTCTGCTGACGTGTGGGACTGGGCTCACTTGGCAGTCGATGCCCTCCTCGTTTCTCCTTCTCCTTGTGGCCTTTTCTTCTCATCTGGTGCGCACACTTTCAGCATCAGGGTGTCCCGCCCACTGTGAGTCCATGATGGGCTGACACCTCGCTGTAGGACTGCTGCGAGTGTGACAGGTTGATGCCCTGGCCACTTGGTGAAGAGGTGCGCGGTGTTTTTGCGCCATTTATGAGCACTGCGGCTAGATTCTTCGGCTCTTCCCGCGTAGTGCTTGATGAAGGAGAGGGCTCTGCTCTTACTGCTATAAAAAGGGTAGCTGTGGTTCTTAAAATCTCACCACACGATGAGCTTCATTTCCCAGTTAATCAATGACTTCTTCAAGGAGTATGTCTCTCTGCTCGAGCGAGCAAATTTCTTGGAGCACTTCGTCATCGTGCTATCCTTCAGCTGCTGCTTGGTGGGATCGGTCACAGTGGTCCTGTTAGCCATGATCTTCGCATGCTGGGACATCCACGACTGGTGGTATGGTACCCGGAACGAGGCTGTGGTGGAAGAAAGACGAGATGTGGCGCCGGTGGTTGCGCCAGTGGAGGCTCACGCTGGTGGCACTAAGCCTGGAAGACTGGAGGGAATCCGTCGTCGACTGACTCGGGGTTCTGCATCAGGGGAGAGTAGCTCACCTTCTAACTAGGCTCCCATCGGTGAGAGCTTGGCAAGGTTTGGGTCTACACTGAAATGGGTGTAGCGGTCTGTGCTGAGAGTCAGACTTGTATCTTATTTTGCTGAAACTTTTACTTGTTGGTTTAATTTCATTTCCGGAGCAATGTATATCTTTGGAGTTCCTAAAAGACTGGTAGTTATACCAACTCTGTGAAAAGGCAATCATTTTATGTAGCAAAAGTTTAATTTACTCTGTAGGGTGTTATACAAAAATTAGATGGAGGTTTTGGTTAGTATCATTAGGTTTCATTTAGTCCGACGTGACACTTCTAGTGTTCCATTTACGTCGGGTTTCTCAAGGTATAACGACAAGCAAGCAAGGGGGTTCACAGGTTTTGTTTGAAAACGTACCATTGGCCTGAGTTGCAGATGCTTCTGCAACATCAGCTTGGTCTCGAGGTCCACTCATCAGATTCTTGCGTTTCTTATGGGACGGACCTTGACGTTCTTGGGGTTCATCGGGATGAGCTAGAATATGGTACTTCTCGGGACAATCACGAGCAAAGTGTCCTTCCTGTCCACAGGTAAAACAACCCGTGGTTCTAGGATTGACCTTCACACGTCTCCTGGAAGATTGTGGCATCGCAGGCAAAACGCTGCGAGTCACCCATGAACTAGTTTCTCCTGGCGTCATTGTCTTCCTTTTGCGGCTCTCTCCAGCAAGCAGTTGCTGGTATTCTCTCATAAGGAAAGCAGTATTCTCAGCGTTAGTGACGACAAGGTGAGTCAACTGTTCCAGGGCAACACGGGTGGCAAAGTGTTCAGCACGAGCGGCTTCACTTCCTTCCCTCAGCAGAGCAAACAGTTGAGCCACTGTCGGCTCAGGTGATGGGGGTAGATTGCTGGCCATGCTGAAGACAAGGAACGGTGTAAGGCGAGAGCAACTAAAGGTGGTTTTGGTTTTCTTTTGAAAACTAGTGACACATACCGGCTCATAAAGGAGATGAGAACGATATATACCACAACAACAAGCAAACGTCGAAGAAACAAACGCCAACTCAACCAAGATTAACATACGCATGAAACAAAGTCTTAACAAGCACATCTTATCTCAAGGGTTCACAAGGCTAAGCATAAGGTTTACAACACAACTAGTACACTCCAAGTTCTAACAGAGTTCAGACAAACAAGCGTCTCGGTGGGGATTACACAACTCCTAACATCCTGCGGCCATCCTAAGTGCTCGAGGAAGCGCGTAGCTGTTCCTCCAGCTCTTCAACTCTGGTCTTGCTGGCTGCAAGCTGAAGCTGAAGGGCTCTCACTCGTGTGCGGTGCTGGGAGTCAGTGTACTTCATGGTCTTCTTCGGTACCTTGAGACGACGCTCGGTAACCGAAGATGCACCAAGACTGGCTTCTAGTTGATCTATCTCTCTTCCTCGCAGGTCATAATCTGCCCTTACTTTATCAAGGGAGAGTTGGGTGTTGTACAGCTGTCCCTCCAAGTGCTGGAAGTGACGAGCAAACACAAAGTCTCCAGTGACTTCTACTGGCCTATCATCCTCGTCGCGCCTTCCAAAGTATCTGTAAGGGGTTCCTGCGAACTTGTCGCGAAAGAAGTTCGCGAGCTTGGCAATGACCAGCTGCATCACTCTAAGGATACCATCTTCCCAACTGTTCTCCACGACTTCCCAAATGATCTCTGGGGTTGACGGTGCTAGCAAAGGTGCACGGATGGTGCAGACCACCAACCAGGACAACTCTCGTCCATCATGGTGAATCTGGGCTCCCTTCAACTCAGGTGTGGGACGACCGATAAGATGAGCCATCTTGATCAAATCCTCCTCAAAACGGCGGTAGCAAGGTGCATGCAATCCCAGCTGGAAGGACTTGGTGAAGATAACTTCCATCTACACAAGATTTTAAAGTGGGTTAAGTTAGGTAACAGTGTGTAAAATTTTAAGATGCTCCTTTTTAACTTGAGTGTAAAAAGAGTTTTCTTGAAACACAGAGGGGGTGGAGTATAGAATCCTTTTGAAAAATAGGCATCTTAGTGACCTGGTTTGGTTTACTTCCATTGTCAGAGTACTAGCTAACGTCCATGCTAACTAAGGTCTCCTAAGGTCAGGATAGCTTTGATACCAACTCTGTAGGGCCTGCCCTTCAAACCACTGTTCAAGGACATCCCTGATATGCATACATTCACGATCACAGGAATTCAGTCGTGAACAACATATCAAGTTGGTACACAGATACAATATCCATTAAACGGTTGCACAAACACTTGATTGGTCACTTGACCCAAAACCTGAACAGCTGCCACGCAGGGCAACACACAACACACACATCGGAAGACTAAACACACTCATACGCGGTAGAGCCCAAGTCACGCCTTAACCTACAGGCTGCTGACCCGGAGACGATCCTAGTTCGCATGGCCATCAGCTCCGTACTCCTCTTCGTCGACCTTCTTCTGAGACTCCTTCTCAAAGTCTGGCAAGTAGATACCAGGGGCGAAACCATAATGAGTACATTTGAATGTACTCAGCAAGACATCCATCATGTGACTTACCAAAGGTGAAAGTATGCTTATATGGTGTAATAGGTAGGCTATAAATAGGGTTCACTATCAATGGTGTTCAAGAGGTTTTATAAAATAGTGTAGCTTTGTTTCTCTTGTCGATATCGCATGTACAAGAGGTTTTATAAAACTTTATTAGAAAAAGTTTTCTCTTTGCAAAACTTCTTGGAAATCAATTTCCACATGTTTGCTTAGAGAAGAAAGATTTTCTCTCCAAAACTTCTCGTAAAACAACTTCTGGCTTTTCACCATCGGCACCTCCATGGTACAAGGTTTTCTTCCTTTACGAACTTCCCGAGTTCAACACTCCTTTCTAAAAACATCTTTTTGAAAACATTGACACAATGCTAGCTACATGGCCATTCAACTGTCCATATCCGAGGACGCGGCTCCTTCGAAAAAGTTCTACTCTGCAGAGGTGTACACATCCACCAGATACAGTACACCTGTCGTGAACAACCACGGACTGTAACAACAGTATGTGAAACATCAGATCACTGATCATAACCTTCCACTATGCTCAAGCTAGAATGTGTCTATCTCTCAGTTGAGTTTTACCGGTCATCCCCGACACCGAGCTAATCCCCGCCAGCCAGGATGCCTCAACTGATGCGACCGGAGGTGAACTTAATCCCACACTTTTTATGTCTCAACATTGGGAGTTTTGGCGACAATCGGTTCGAGGGATTCCGTCCCTTATAGCGTTTGCGATAGAACACACACTAACAAGAACAAACTTCCAGTTAAGCCCCGTGCCCATGTTGAGGTAGGGTGGCAGTACGGTAAAGGTTGTCCGGCGAAGACTAGGTTATGTGTCATTTTTGAAACACACCATTTTCCCAAAAAATGACCACTTCCACATTCCTCCGGAGAATAAGGATCCGCCTTTTCTCCGGGTTTTCCATAAAGCCTTTGTTTGGTGGAAACACAATTTTAAGGTGTCCACTTAGGGACTAATGTTTGATGGTAATAAATACCATATGGTGGCTTATGGGCTTGGTAACACCAAGTTTCAACTACTGGCATAGTATATACTAGCAGAATGCCCGTGCGTTGCCACGGTCTATCAAGTTTATGGCCTAATACCCATTTGTTGCTAAAGAATGAAATGATGATGTTGTATGAATGTAACATCTGATTTGAAGTGCAACAAACATACAAATGCAACCCATTCAAAAGGAAGACAATGTGAGATCACCAGAGTGTGCAACATACACATTTTCTAGCAATCATAAAGTAATTACAAACATTTTCTAGCGAGGTCAACAATAACTTCAGACATGCCTCGGTGCAATAAACATTGATGACGAAGCCTCGGTGCAACAAACATTGATTACGAAAAGTAATTACGAAATATACTCCCTCCGTCCCGGTTTAAAGCTCGTGTCTGGATCGTCAATTTGACCATCCTAGTACAAGTTATATATTACAAAAAAAATACCATTCCAAACTCCAGATGTTCTATTTTCCATAATGATTAATTCACCATTACTTATTTTCATTTTCTATGACTAAGGGACTTTCATGTATACTCCCTCCGTCCCAAATTAGTTGACATATGTTTGTACAAATATGGATGTATCTAGACACATTTTATTGTATAGATATATCCATATTTTGACAAATACACGACACATATTTTGGGACGGAGGGAGTACTTGATAATGTTTGTACTTGGTTATACCTTTCCATCCGTAGAAAAGAAAGTATTAATTGTTTGATACCAACATATATCTAGGTATTTAGTATACATTCGTATGTTTGTATCCACTATCGAGTACCCCAAGTTGAAAAGTTTAATGGGGGGTATCAAGTACCTTGACATGATGTGACGCGTGCACAGCACGGAAATCAGATCTAGAGTACAACTTATACATCTTGAGCAATCTTTAGTGTCAGGTTCGTTAAGAATGTGATCTGCGCACATATGCATCTCATGCATGGAAAAAAATGACAAAGCAAGTTCATTTGCATTTTCTTTTCAAGAGAGAATCGAGAATTGATGAAAAAGAGAGGATCCAGCCAAGTAACATAATTCTTCAGTGTGGCTTGTAGCCTAAACTGGAAGCGCTGGAAGTCTACGTCGTGGATTCGGGTACAGGGAATGGATATGGAAAACCCTATGAAAAAAACCGAGAACTGAATAATTTGAGCCATAGAGCAATATTCAGAGCTGTGTCATATGGCTGGTGACGTTAGAGGTGTGTGTGCACACATATTCAAAGCAGACGTTCATGGATGTGGGGCGGTTGATTGCAGGAGAGCGCCTTGGCGAACACGTCCATCAGCGTCGTCGGGGTCGTGCAGGCACACATCAATCTTGGCTTGTTGTGCATCTGAGTCTGAAGGCACAGGGACACAAAAATACCTGAAATTAGCTCGTCTTCTGGGCATTGCTATTGAGGTAGCCATGGGGACAGCCGGGAAGGAGTTTGGTGTTGCTGTCGTGGATCCGGTTGCTAACAAAGGCACGACACGCCAGGAAAGATCTATTCTGCTGGGGCGGGGCGCGCAGGGGACTTTGGCGATGACGGGGAAGGATTTAGGTCGTCAGCCCACAGGCCGGCCAGCTTCGTCGGCATGAAGGCACGATAGAGTTAACCTACCATCGACCGCATATACCCCCACGCCTCTGGTCGGCATGGCGAGCAAAGTTCCATTGTTCGGGCACTGCTGCTACCCAGCCTCATCTTCAGGTAGGCGGTGCCTCGGGGCTTCCTTCCGGTGGCTGCTGCGTCTTCCGTCGGTCGTTCCGCTCAAAGGAGATTGATGAGGGATAATCCATGAGAAGAGGAGACCAACGAACGGACGCGTCAATGGCGATCTCACGATAGCGTCGTGCGGATGAAAAGGAGACCAGCGGGCGGACGCGTCAACGGAGATCTCATGGCAGCGTCGTGTGGATGGACGGGTATCGCGTCCAAGAATGCTGCTGACACATCCATGGCAATTTCAAGATGGAGGCTGTTGTCCGTGGGTTAGGAGCGCGTCTGAGGCGGGCGCATGAGCGCTGGAGCGTCAATGGCTACTTCGAGATGGTGGTCATGCCCCGCTCTCGAACCCTAGTCCCTTGAGGAGCCTCCGTTCGGTATGTGGGGACAACCGATCATGCGTGCTGTTGTAAATATTTTTTTCTGCCTGCCGGTTTTTTACCGATTGTGCGTACTGGTGCGACTTAATCTGGGTTTTTTTTTGCGAGAAGGAGCGAACGTGCTGGTTTTGTTGACGTACGAACGTGGCTAAGATAAACTATAGTAGAAGACTAGCAAAAATTGTCTATATTTACCGGGCGCAGTTGCCCTACCGATGACGACGAGTTAGTACTCGGCAGTACATTCCTGTGGGCCGCTACGGGATGGTCTAAACACAAATGCAAAAATATAGTCTCGTAGTAATTTACAAATAAAATCTTGCTATCATGATTGTATATATTTACTATGGCAACAAGAAAAGCAACCAGCCACGTGATTATCTCCTTGGGTTTGCTCTGCTTGACATGGAATAGAGAGACAATCCTTTGACTTGGATTGAAGTTAGAGCCATCATAGATACTGCCCGCTCTGTTAATTCATAGAGCACAACCCCTCCGCTCGGTCATAGTGATCATAAAAGCCAGTGTAATCTGGGTTGTTCAGGATGGTGAATTTGAAGCCGCTTGTCTTGATCCTTTCACATCTCCTTGTTGTATTCTTTCAGCACGGAGCTACTGCTGGTGAAGTTAGAGATAGTCCTGAATATAGCAGTCATCATAGACCTTGTTCTGTAAGAGCTCAAAGTCGTAGGAGATCTAGCGCTGGTGCTTGTGGACGCCTCCTCGGCCGTATCTGTTTCTGCCGGCACAATGACGACGCCATGTAATATTGCCATTGTTCCCTTGCGCACCGTACGTCCTGTTTGATTCCGCTGCTGTAGCCTTTTAGACATGGTGTTCCACGGTGGCGCTGGTAGGACGTCGACAACCGCAGCCCGCTCCCCTCCCACCCCCAAGCCCGAGCCTCTGCGTAGGTCGCTCCAGGCGCCAGGGAACTTGGCCTCTCATCGAGCAGGTGGACCGCTGAACCATGTCGGGAGCCTAGGACGCGGCCGCCAGGAACGACACCTTCCCCTTCGTCGTTGCTAGCCGTACCGGCCTCCGCTGCCTGGCCGGTGATGCCAACGCTGGCAAGGCTGGCCAGGCTGTTGTTGCACTGGCCAGACATGCAAAAGAGCTCACCCTTGACTCTGGACTCCCATGAGGTCTCGGTGTACTCAGCCGGATCAATAAGTTGGGCGATGTGCGGTGTGAGACAAGGAGACGGCCCGGGGCGGTTGCGACCTGAGATGGAGGTGGTTTGCATGCGGTCTAGGTTCGATTTGGAGAGTTTCTCCACGTCACGGCGAGTTCGCTGTCCATATCCAGCGCCGTCGACCGGTCCTAGTCGTTTGGGATCCACGTAACATCGGTAATTCCTTTTGTGCCAATCTTCTCCTGACAGCCGCTTTCGGCACGGTCTCCCGATCGGACGAGGGCCGGCCGCCATGTTCTCGCCTTTGTCTGCCGGTGTGTCAGCCATCGGCCGCATCAGCTCAAGCTCGTCACGTTCATTATCCATGTGGCACCTATCCTCAGGCTAGAGATCGTGTGGCCATCGATCTTCGTCATATCTGGAACGATTGCCTTGTCGGCGACTCGTCATGAGGCCGCGTGGATGCTTTAACCGAAAACTCTCTCGGCGAGATTTGTTTCGTCCGAGCTCTTACCTGCCTGCAGCGAGTCCTGCGCGAGTTTCCTCTGGCCCTTATATATGGAGCAGGCCAGGCCTTAGACGATGCTTTGGAAGTAGCGTGTCCATGTTTAACTCTTATATATTGTGTTAAGATTAAACTCATCTGGACGAACGAACAAGGAACGAGGATGTCTTTTCTGACGGGCGAAGGCGCACAATGACGTATAGACGGAGAAACATTACTCCGGTATAGATATAGATTAGGTAGAGATAGATCCCAATAGGTAAAACTTACCGGTGGCAAGGTGGGTAATTTTTGTCAACTTTGAGGATAGTTTCAATGACCTACCAAACCAAACCAAGGAAGCCTTAACGTCTTTATTATTAGGTATATATAGAGATATATATAGTAGAGATAGAGATAGATCCCAATAGGTATAACTTACCGCTGGCAAGGTGGGTAATTTGTTTCAACTTTGAGGGTAGTTTTAATGACCTACCAAACCAAACCAAACCAAGGAAGCCTTAACGCCTTTATTATTAGGTATAGATAATAGTAGTAGTAGCCTCACTCAAAAATAGTTTTCTTGGAAATCAAAGTTTTGTAAAACTTTTCAGAAGTAAAACATGCATGATAGATAATGATAAGTGTATGATAATAGCAAGCATCAGGATGGCTTGCCTCAAGTCCCTTAATGTCCCTGGCCTTGAAGCAACTTGAACTTGACGCACAGCTCCACAACTGCTTCCTCTTCTTCTTCGTTTTCTAGCGTCGTAAAAGAATACAAGACACACACTCAGGTCTAAAAGACACACAGCTAAGCTAAACAACACATACAGCATGCAAAAGTGTAGTAGCGCAAACTCACAAACGTTATCGAGAAAACTGCCTCACATACTCTCAGGGTAAAAAACTATCGTCAGACAAACATATGGTTCAGGAAACCATATCCCACATCTTACATACCCCATATGGAGTGGTGTACCACTCTCACAACAAGATATATAAGAAGCTAAAAATATAGCTTGTGGGTGCAAAAGGTTAGGTTACTAAGGTAAAAACAAACAGACAGAACAATACCTATGGCAGTGGGTATTACTTACCACAAGCAACTATCACTTAATGTTTTCATGGTTTTAGTTGGATGTTTTAGTTTTTCAAAAAATACTCTTAAGCACGACAACAATACTAGCACAACAAATAACACAAGTATGACACTCATGCTAAGGTGCACACTCAGACATCTTCCCAACAGCAGGTAAACACACCACAGATGAATAGGCTACTTATTTACTACCTTAGTGTTTACTTGAAGTTATGGAATAAATCAATCATGAAAATTTACCAAACAACCAGTAGATAATAACCCAAGAATTTAGTCATAAAAAATAATCTAAAACACCATCTTTACTCAAGATAATACTCCTATTAAACAGGCATAAAACAGGACTGCACTAATAGCATACTAGTATGGAAAATCTACACAAACATGCCATAAGAGATAATTATATATCTACAACCATAGCACATGCAACTAAATAATCTATGGCATCATAACAGAAGTGATACTTCCTAAACATGCTATAATAAACTCATACACTCATAAAGTAAAAGATGACCACACTATAGCTAAAATCACCATCTTCTAGTGGTGACACTAGTTCAATACTAGAGAAACAAACAATGCTATCATGATGCTTAATTATAAACAAGCAAGTCATGAACACAAATGTACCTAATAACAGTACACAAATCATGCTCATGCTAGGAAGCAAGAACATCAAAAATAATTCCATGAAACAACTATTTAGCATGCACAAATTAATTCTAGCAATTTCTGTTTTCTTAAACAATTTCTAGCAAGCAAAACATGGTAGAACCTACACAACCAGTAGCTATGCACTTGATGAAAAGTTATATAAACCTTTTCACAAATCCAAACACTCAATTTAAAATCATTTACAATCAATCTATCAATCACAAGGAATTTATCTCATCTGCAAATAATTTAAATTTAGCACTCAATAGTGAATCATTTCTTAACATGATACCCCTAAGGAATATTATGCTAACAAATGGATCACATCTAACATACTAGTATCCTCTGATAAGAAACAAACTTCTCACTTGCATAAGTGAAATCAAACAATTATATTTTCCATGGTGGAAAAATATAAGTCAATCATATAATTAAACATGTTAATCTCTCACAGGTGCATGGTTGGGGATTTCCATCCTCAACCAAGATGCAATGGAACCAGTGGGTTATGGGCCCACTAATACCAAGGCAAAAGAGGTACTAAGACTCTGGTTACTCATGACAAAAATTAGTATAACAAAATAAAATATTACAAAGCCATTTATTCTAGTGAAAACAATACTAGTGCATAAGAATGACAAAACCTATACATGCTTCACTATAAAAAGGCATGCAAGCTAACAGAGGTATTAACTTCAAAATAACAGTACCAAAATGGTACTGGATCCATAGCAATCATAGCACAAAATTTAATATATCCCTCACACAAAGATCTAGCTCTCCCAATAATTCCAAATAATAAAGCTAGAAGGTATCAACTGCTATCTCATTTTTATTTTAGTTTCCAAACATGCACACACTTTCTAGGGTAGAGGTACTGTAAGAAAACAACTTAATATCAAGCACTAACAACTTTATACAAGCTAGGAAACAAGATCAAAACATCCACACAACTCATTTCAAACAAGCACACAATTAAAAACAGAAAAATAAAAGTGCTGTTTTCTAGATCTGTCCACCAAAAATAATCTAGATCTGTCCATTTGGTTACATATTTTAAAAGTTATAGTTAAAACATTCCCACTGACAGTCTGTGGAAAAACATTTATTGTGTTCAAAATATGGGTCCAAAAGTAGATCTGCAAAGTTCCCGTGGTTTAGATTTCATTTCTCTAGGTCCATGAATTTTTACAGATTTTATTTCACATGTTTAGTATTTTTACCACGTCCAAAGTGGAGGTACAAGTTTCTGTGCAAAATTAAATGAATAAACGCAAACAGCACACGGGCTGGATCTGCGAGGCCGCGGCCCAACTAGGCAGATGCGTAGCCCAGCTGCGCTGCGCACGGAAGCGTGGGCGCGGGAAACATCGCGTTCAACCGCGGCCGTTGATCAGAGATCGAACGGTCCACGCGCTTCTTCTTCCTCCTCTCACCCTCTCTCACTGACCCGACGGAGAAGGAAAAGGGCGCGGCTCTAGCTCACCTTGGGGAGGCTCGGGGAGGGTTGCGGCGCTCGGTGGTGGTTGCAGGGTGGTCGGGGAGTTGAGGGGCGGCGACAGCGGCGCTCGGCACGGCCTCACGGGGTGGAATGCGACCGACGCTCTACGCGGTGACCGCGGAGGCGAGTGGACGGCGGCGGCGCCTCCGGGGCCTAGAGGAGGTGGGGAGGTGTCCGGGAGGTTCACAGGAACATGGGGAAAGTTTCTATGGCAGTGGGAGGGGCTGGAAGAGAGGGGTGCGAGCACGGCTTGGCCGAGACCGTGGTGCTCTCCGGCGGCTAGAAACTCGAGCTCAAGGGCTCTGGGGACAAGGGCTCGGGGTCCAAAAGACTTGGGGAGCTAGGAGGGAGTGAGAAAGGTGCAGGGACGCAAGGGCACGGCCCTGGTACTTATAGTTGAGAAAGGAACCTTGAGGGCAATTCGGGGAGCTTGGGTGGATGCCAATAATGTCATAGAGCAAACCCTAGGGTTTATGGTCTTTTCCAAAACGTGCACTGGCTTGCCCTAGTCACCAAGCATGTGGGTGCAGGTCTTATCCTGGCCAATGGGTGCAAGTGGAGCAAGTGGCAAACCATTTTGGTCAAAGGGATGGGCTCCCACTTCTTCCACATCATCACCTCTTCTCTCTCTAATAAGTTCAAGCCTAAAGCTTCTAGAAGGTAGGGAAAACATGCAGGCTCGAGTAGATATACTGGTCAACACACTAGGCTTGTCCACACTTCCAAAGGATCAAGGAATTAACAAGAAATCAAAGGTGCAAAAGTGTATCTCCTACTGCTCACTGCAAAAATTCAGAAAATTCAGACTAAGGACTTAGAAATTTTCTAAGTGTTGAAAACAGACAGAAAGTTGAAAAAGTTGAGTTTGTTTTCAGGGTGCAATTGATTCTAAAAATTTGTTTTCAAAGTATGGATTTGTTAACCATGTTATATACTTTCATAAACAACTTTTGGAAACAAATTTTAAATAAGTTAAGGCCATGAAAACATTGGAGGAAAAGGTATACTTTCTGTTTTTATTTGTTTCTCAAAAATGTCTTTTCCTGCCTTAATTTTATACCCCAAAAACAGCAAGCAAAAGATAGTTCTCATTTCTCCAAAAATAAAAGTGAGCTTATAGCTTTGTAGTATACATATCAAGGATTAATTAAAAGTCAAGAAATCATAAAATAGCAATTTATAGCTTGGTGAAAACAATGGTAGAAAACATGTATTTGGCTTTATTCTCAGACATTGTTTTCTATAGGAAAGTTAAAAGAAAACTTTCATAGATCATTTTGGAAACTTGTTTTCTTGGATCCAACAAAGTTAAAAGTTTGTTTTAAGTTTCAAACCATAATGATCCAAGTCTTGGAATAAAAACCTCTCAAGTAATAATAGGAAAAACATCAGGGAAAAATAAAAAGGAATATCTCTCAGAAACATAAGGTATTGGGTTTATATAGAAACAAGACTTGTGTTGAAAATATGTTTAACATTACAAACACATTTTAGTTCAAACAATCATGTTGTTTAAAAAAAAAATTGTTGGCCCTAATTTTTGTCTTCTTGAGCTCAGTCCAAGAGTCCAAAAACTGTGGTGTGACACCACCCCCTCCGGCGTGTTCATCATCAACATCTACAGCAAGATCAGCTCCATCTCTCCACTGTAATCTCTTGGCAAACACAATGTATGATGCAATACTATATTCCCTTGATGTATTGTGTCTCCCCGTCTATGTTTGAGTAGTGAATTGTTCTTGGCAATGGTGAAATAGTTCGTTGATTGGTTGCATACAAGTTTGTTATCTTCTATGATTGTCTTTATGTACAATATATGAGTGCACGCATATGTTGGGGAATGCATGTAAGGTGATCACCGGTAGCATAATGGAGTGGTGGTGACTTGGGAGTGACAGTAACCTGAGACCGAGCCACAAAGTTAAGTTATTGGGGGATATATATAGGGGACCTTAGAACGTAAGGCTATGGTGGGACTTTATGTCTTAATCAATCTTGTGCAGTCATTTACTTGGCCACATGATCCATCATAATGGGTTGTAGATCATTTACTTGACTATACCTATTCATGGCTCCTTCCTAGAAGAAACAACTAAGACTAAAACATGTGCTTCACTAATTATGACAACCACACGAACGAAACACCTATTGCTAGAACACTTGCTCCCTTGAGATACTTGAGATATTTGTTGCTTGCTACTTGTGAAACTTGCTTAGAAACTTGCATTTTAAACTTGCTTCACTAGTTACTAGACAAACCACACTCCACGTCACTTGGTTTTAATTAGTTAGTTCCTTTTAGTCAAACTTATTGCTTTGCATAAACAGCCATATCAGAGGGTTATAGGGCTTTAGAGAATAGATAGCTTACCTTCAGCTCCTCGTGGGTTCGACACTCGAATACTTATCGAAAGGTACTACAATTGATCTCCTGCACTTGGGAGTCATCAGTATATTACACTTAATTTTCTAATTTTATTGAATTAAAACTTTATTTTCAGTATTTATAAAGATTTAATTCAAACTCCAAATATGGCCTCCTTTTGAACTTTGTCAAACATGATGAAAATGGTATAAACAGATAGCTCATATTTTTCTGAACATTTTGCATATTTTTTTTATAATTTTTGGAGTTATAAATTGAAAGTTATTAAATTTACAAATTTGATTACATTCTATTTTTTCTATTTTCTGCGGGCCCCACCTGTCAGTTTAAAACAATTAAAATAAAAACAGGAAAAAGCCCTGACGCGACACGTGGGCGGGTGACGTCACCGTGACGCCACATGGTGGCCGGCCGGAGGCAGATGGGGTCGCCGGCGACGATTCCGGCAGTCCCCGGACGTGCCGTTTGGCCTGGTCGCTTCCTCTCGCCGAGGGGACTCTAACGAGGGCGACCTCGCTTACTGGGGATCAACGGCGGCGATCCGGCATGGAGGAACGGTGACGGAGGGCCTCGGGCTCCGGCGGGTTCAATGATTTAGAGCGCTAGGAGCTGGACAGAGGGGATAGGAAGGAGGAGGGGCAGCTCGCCGGAGTGGTCGGCGGAGCCGGGGGAGGACGAAATCGACGGCACGGTGGAGGTTTGCCTGGCGGCCGGAGAGGAGGAAGACGGTGCGATTCGCGGCGCCTAAGCCATCCCGACGTCCCTGCTTGCTCGAGGATGAAGAGGAGGCCGGCACGGTCCTAATGAGCTACTCGGGGAGGGCGGGGAGGCGGTGGAACGGCGGCGACGGCGAGGTTCTCCGGCGACTAGGGTTCGGTTGCAGAGGAGGAGAAACAGAGGGAGAGGAGGGCGACCGGGGGGCTTCTGCGGGGGACTTCTCGATCCGGCCGGCACCCTGGGGTCTTCTGGTCGTCCACGTCGCGAGGGGAAGCAGGTGGTGGCGCGCGCCGGCGTCTCCCGTCCTTCTGGCCGGAGACAAGTAAGAAAAGGGGAAAAAGAAAAAGATTTTCCCGGAAAATCCCCTGTAAGGTTTTTGGAAAACACAAACAGGTCCTTCTGGACTTAAAACAGACAAAAAACGGGTTTTGAGGGCCTTTTTGGAAACCAAAATTTACACAAAAATATTCGTTGGAAAGCTCTCCAAAAATGTGACATTTCTATCATATGGTTGTTTCATTTTTAAGAACTTTGTAAACCAAGTTTGTGTGAAGCTAGATTAAGTGATTTTTCATAATTCACTGATTAATTTTTATATGCAAATTTTTGGTCCATTTTTTTATGCATGTATGCCATGAACACAACATCCTCTCTTTATTACACAAAAGTAGGGATGTTATATCTAGTACCTTCTAGAGCGCTCAAGTTGACAGTGTGGGGTTAACTAGACATGGGAATGCGACTTTAAGGTGCGCTTTGTAGCAGTACGCAATGAATTGGTGTTTGTTATTCAACCAGAGAGTGGTTCAGAGTAGCATAGTGAAGAGATATATTTATGCATTCAATTATGTTATCATTGTTGAGAGTGTTCACTAGTGAAAGTAGGATCCCTATGCCTTGTTTCTAAGCATTGAAACACTATTTACAATCCGTTCTGCTACATGTTGCTTGCTGCCATTTTTATTTCAGATTGCTATTATCAATTATAATCATCCATACTACTTGTATTTCACTATCTCTTCGCCGAACTAGTGCACCTATACAACTGACAATTATATTAGGTGTGTTGGAGACACAAGAGACTTCTTGTATCGTAATTGCAGGGTTGCTTGAGAGGGATACCTTTGACCTCTTCCTCCCTGAGTTCGATAAACCTTGGGTAATCCACTTAAGGGAAACTTGTTGCTGTTCGACAAACCTCTGCACTTGGAGGCCCAACATTGTCTACAAGAATAGAATCATGCGTAGACATCAACCTCTTTTTTGGCGCCGTTGCCGGGGAGGTAAGGTAAAAGGTACTCACATCCTTTGTGAGTGCTCGAAGTTATTTCCTTTAGATCCTGCAATTATATCTTTTTGTTTCTTGTTTTCACTAGTTAGGCTTATTTTCACTTGTTCCTTGTTTTTATTTTTACTAGTTAGGATTAATGGAAAACAACGAAAATATGAGAGAGATATATTTGCATGCTAGTAGCAGTGTTATTGAATTAGGACATGATGCTTTTGAAGAGAAAATTAAAAACCTATGGAGCTTTATTTGCATGCTAGTAGCAATGGTATTAGCATTAATTCTTTAAACACCATTATTGCTAATGCTATGAAAAAGTTTAAGCTTGGGGAAGCTAGTTTTGATGAATATGATATTTTTAGTCCCCCAAGTTTTGAGGAGGAAATTTACTTTGATCATACTTTGCCTACAATATATGATGATTATAATGATTGTGGTATTCTAGTTCGACCTACTATTGATGATAAATTTTATTGTTCTCATGATATGCCTTCTATATATGATGTTTACAATGATGAACATTCTATTTTCAGTCCACCTACTATTGAGGAGAAAATTAATCATGATTATAATATGTCTCCTATATTTTATGATTATGGTGATGAGAATTATAATGATAGCTATTTTGTGGAATTTTCTCCCACTACTATTAATGAGAATGACTATGCTTATGTGGAGAGTAATAATTCTTTTATGCATGTGGCTCATGATAAGGATGTTTAATGTGATAGTTATATTGTTAATTTCATTCATGATGCTACTAAAACTTATTATGAAATAGGGAAACATGGTTTTATGCTTCTCAACAATATTAAGTTTCCCCTCTTTATGTTGAAAATTTTCAAGTTGCACTTATTTTATCTTCCTATGCTTGTTGCTTTGTGCTTTTATGACTTGTTTTTCTACAAGATTATTTTTCATAGGAAGTGGGTTAGACTTAAATTTGTTTTACATTTGCTTCTTGATGCTCTCTTTTGCTTAAATTCATATTTCTCATGTGAGCATCTTCTCAAATTATCATGCCTAGCTAAAAGGCGTTAAAGAAAAGCACTTCTTGGGAGATAACCCATGGTTTTATTTTTATATATTATCTTTGAGTCAAGGGGATTTATAATTCTGTAGCAACTCCTTTGTATATTTATTTTCATGTATTAGTTGTGCCAAGTAAAGTTTCTAGCGAAAATTGGAGTTGGTTCTGGATTTCTACGCAGGAAACAGATTTTTGCTGTCCACATTAAAATTGTATAAAATCCAGAAAGATCAGAATGACCTGAATTTTTTGGTGATTATTCCTCAGCTAATTCCTAAACTTTTCTGTTATTTATGTTTTTCTATTTGAGCAACGTAAGTGCCCCGAAAAAATTCTTATTTACACACTGTTCTGGTTTTGGCAGATTCGGCCATTTTTTTTTGCATTTGCTCTTTTACGATGTCAAGTGGATTTCTTTGCTTCAAAAATCATCAGTGGCTATAGCTAATGTTAAAAAGTATCAATAGAACTTATGCTCATGCATAACCAATGGATTTTTTATGGTTGCACTAACCCTCTAATGTGAATTACTTTGAGTGTGGAGTGAAGGAAGTTTTCAAGGGTCAAGAGAAGATGGTGATACAATGTGATCAAGAAGAGTGCAAGGTCAAAGCTTGGGGATGCCCCCGTGGTTCATCCCAGAAAATTCTAAGAATACTCAAGCATCTAATCTTGGTGATACCTAAGACATCCCCTTCTTCATCAACAATTTATCAGGTCACAGTGAAACTATATTTTTATTCGGTCACATCATATGAAATTTACTTGGAGCATATGTTTGTTTTCTTTTTTTTCCTTGCTGCAATAATATATTTGGAACCTAGCATTCTTTGTGTGGGGGAGAGACATGCTCTGCTTGTATTCATAGTTTTTCTTCTAGTTGCTGTAAAATTCCTGTTTAGCTCCTGTTTTTCTTGCATCTCTTATTTAGAGCTGTTAGTTTTAGTAGAGTTATGTTAGTACTCTCTTGTTTCATTGTTGTATCTCTTGGAGAGTTTTTATTATTATGAAATGCTTGGTGTTGGAAAGCAGTAGTACAATTTTTGTGCTTATAACAGTGCAATTAGAATTTTGTATAGACTGTGGCTAGACTACTTCATGTCATGCTAGATGTTATTTTAATACTAAAGTCTAGCGGTTACTTTTGTACCATGATTTGTCTCAAATATTTTAGAGTGTTTAATGTGCCTTTGAAAGAATCATGAGTTTTTCTTGTCATATTGAAGCATAAATTTGTGGTGTTCTCCTTGAATGTTTTATTTGGTTGACTTGGCGCATGCTCACACCATGTTTATGATTACAAACCAGTCACTTATAGCCTCTATGATCATTTAGTTTTTGAACTTGTAATACCACTTATACTTTGATTAATGATGTTTTTGTCGCTATTCATGATTATGGCCATTATTGCACTCTTGATTTGTCGCTCCCAGTCTTTTGCTAGCCTCCACCTGTACTGAGTATGAGCTCTACTCGTGTATCCAACTCCCAAAAACCAAAGTTTGTTAAATGTGTCCACCATACCTACCTACATGTGTTATTTAACTTCCATCCAAAGTAAATTGCTCATGTGTTACCTTTAAAACCTTCAAAATTACTCCTGTTTTGTGCTCCCGTGTTAGCTCATGAGGACGTAAATAGAGAATCTTATCTCACTTGTTGATTGGAATTTCACACCCTGGACTAGTGGCTTGATCCACTTATCCAATTGATAGAAGAGCTGGCAGCGGGGTGCCCAGCCCAAATTAATACAAAAAATTCTCTTTACTATTTTTGCCCCTAATTTATCAGTCAAAGCATAATTGTGTAAACAAAAGAGAAAGAGGAATGACCTTCCACCCAGGTGCGTCCTTCGATGGGAGCCGCTCTTGCGAAGTCTAGTTGGCTTGTAACGTACTGTATTTTATGTTTACCATTCGTTGACATAAGCATACACCTCTCTAAAAATTGGACACTCCTCCATGGTATGTGATTGTTGGCAGGCACCCGAGGATTCGGTTAGAAATGGTTTGTGTAAGAAAGGTTGGGAGGAGTGTCAACCATTTTATACCTCTGTTTAACAAAATAAAAGCTCAAGCACACGAGTGATCCCTGCTTCCCTCTGCGAAGGGCCCTTCTTTTAGTTTTATGTTGAGTCTCCATCTTCTAACTTTATGCACAGTTGAGAGAGCATGGTTTCCATTCTGAGTTTAATGTGCATTTATCCCAGAAACATTATTAATTGATTCACGATGTGTTATTGTTTGTTCTCAAATTATTTGTTCTCAAATTATTTGTTCTAGTCTTCCTCATGAACTTGGAAGGTGTCCTGGCATTTATGTTTTGCGCCACTCTTAACGACAAGCGAAATTTCACTTTGCTATGTTATCTCTATGCCTGAAACAAACGTATAGCTTTCAAGTGCATTATTATTCATGATCTTTTGTTTGTGTTATTTTTCATGATGCAAAGTGATTGCTATGTTTTATTGTTACAATTATATTTATCATGCTTGTGTTAAAGTTCTATGATCTCAGCTATGCTTTTACAATTTAGACGATCATGTTTATGTTAGCATGTCACCTCAGAAATTATGTGTTTTTATCGTTTACCTACTCAAGTACAGGTAGGAACTAAACTTGGGGATGTTGATACGTCATAAACTTATCCTTAATTTCTGATGTTCCATGTTTTTTTCATGCCACATGCTACATGTTTTCCTTACACTTTATGTCATTTTATCGATTTCCCGGGACTAACCTATTGACAAGATGCCATAGAGCCCTCCATGTTTTCTGCTATTTTTAGTTTCAGAAAAGTTGTTCTAGAAATAGTCTCGGAATTGGACAATTCAAAAGCCACAAGTCTTAGAATTTCCGACACGTCCAGGAAGTCCAAAGGAGACCTGAAGGGGGGCCTGGAGCCCCCACACCATGCCTGGGCGCGGGTGGACCCCTGGCCGCGTCTGGGGGTGGTGTGGGCTCCTCGGGCACCCACCGCCATCACCCTTTTGCCTATAAAGTCCCCCGGTGCATAAACCCTAAAGATATTAGCCTCCTTCCACGAAAAGTTCCGTAGCTCTGCCTCCGCCGCCGACAAGTTTCAGGGGACAGAAATCTCTGTTGCGGCACCCTGCCGGGACGGGTAAGTGCCCCATCTCCATCTCCATTGACTCCACCGCCATCTTCATTGTCGTTGCTGTCTCCCATGATGAGGAGGGAGTAGTTCTCCCCCGGGGCTGAGGGCTCTACCGGTAGCTATGTGTTCATCTCTCTCTCCCATGGTGTGATCTTTATGTGATCTGAGATTTGTAATCTAGTTGAATAAGTAGATGTTACTCTTCATCAATTATGCTACTCAAGTGGTTTTGTTATGAGATCTCCGTATACACTTTGATCACGGTGTAGTGGTGACAGTGTGTGCACCGTGTGACCCTATAAAATTCTGGTGTTTTTCTAGTACCTTCTAGGGCGCTCAAGTTGACAGTGTGGGGTTAACTATACATGGGAGTGTGGCTTTAAGGTGTGATTTGTAGCCCTACACAATTAATTGGTGTTTGTTATTCAACCGGAGAGTGGTTCAGAGTAGCATAGTGAAGAGAGATATTTATGCATTCAGTTATGTTATCATTGTTGAGAGTGTTCACTAGTGAAAGTAGGATCCTAGGCCTTGTTTCTAAGAATTGAAACACCATTTACAATCCCTTCTGCTACATGTTTGCTTGCTGCCATTTTTATTTCAGATTTCTATTATCACTTATAATCATCCATACTACTGGTATTTCACTATCTCTTTGCCAAACTAGTGCACTTATACAACTAACAATTGTATTAGGTGTGTTGGGGACACAAGAGACTTCTTGTATCGTAATTGAAAGGTTGCTTGAGAGGGATACCTGTTACCTCTTCCTCCCTGAGTTCGATAAACCTTGGGTAATCCACTTAAGGGAAACTTGCTGCTGTTCTACAAACCTCTGCACTTGGAGGCCCAACACTGTCTACATGAATAGAAGCGTGTGTTGACATCAGCAAGCATTTGACAAGATGATGCAGATGATCATGATAAAGATGGCTCTTCGCAAAAGAATTGCTGAAACACAATATGTTGTCCATGTTATATTCCCATCACTTATTAAGGCATTGCATCGCAAGGCAAGATGACTGAAGATGAAATGAATTCGATCATCGACATACGAGGCTGAGGTAGCATACAATGATCGTAAAAAATAGGGAATGGAGGTATCTAGTGAACCTAGACACTAGGGAATGCAGTTGTAGGCAATGGCAGATTCGTGGGAAGCCATGCATACATGCTCTACATCTGATGAATCTGATTGGGGGTAAAGATGGTGAAGTTGATCAGTATTGCTCTGAGTATTTCTCTGTTGCTAAATTTAAGGCTGATTATGCTCACAATGTGCCTGCACTCGTGGTAGAAGACCAATGGAACATAGTAGATCCAGGGTTCAAACTCCACTATCCTTTACTGACTAGACCACCAGGAAGACCAAGAAAAAACAGGTACATGGCTGGTGAAGAGGGTCGTGTACCAAAAAAGAGAGCGTGCAAAAAATGTGGAATTCTGGGGCACATTGCTAGGCTTTGTTCCAATCTAGTGGATGCATCATTTAGAGAAGAGGATCGATGGACAACAGCAAATGCAGAGGCGAATGCATCAGCAATGGAGATTGAAGATGGAGGGGACCATGCAGCAGCAACTGAGTCTAAAGATGCACTCCTCGTTGAAGCAGCACCTTGCTATGTGTGTGCATTCCCTTTTTATGCATTTTTTCTCTTTTCTTCATATGTCTTATAATTTTATTTCTCAGCACTAGGATAAATGGAGGCAGAGGGAAGAAAAGGTGTAGAGAGTAAGCTATAAGAGAAGAAGAGGACAGAGCCCAAGAAAATGAAGTTCAGTCATCATCTGATGGCTTAGAATTTGAATCCATGGCTCTTGATGGTTTTAAGCTATAAGAGAAGAAGAGGACAGAGTAATTGTACCAGTTGTTCCTTTAAGGATTACTAAACAAACAAATGACAGTCAACTTGTCGTTGAGTGCTCGCCGAGTGGAATTACTCCGTCACCACCTCCACGGCCACAACCCCAAGGGAAGATCAGAAGGAACAAGATGATTCCAAAGAGTACTCCGGCTAGGGAAACCCGGAGTAAGACGGTGAAGCCATCTGCTCACACAAGGAGCAGGTCAAAGATTTGAATTTGAACTATGAATCTGAATTTGATGGATTTGTTGTTAGGTGTTTGTGTTGTAAACTTGAGATCTTATGATAAATTATAAGTCTTAATAATATTGTTTGTACTTTGATATCATATGTGCGGCAGAATGCATATTTGAAACAAAAGTTGAATTTGAAGCAATATTTTAATTGGGAACAAAATTATAATTTGAGCCAAAGTTGAAGTTGTAAAAAAATTTCAAGTCTGTTAATTTTAGTACTTGTTTGAGCTAAAGTTCAACTTTCACCAACATTTGAACCCGATATTTAAGGTGATCAATCCGAAGGAGAAACGTGCTACAAATGAGCTCCGAATCTAGGGTAAACAACCCCAATTGTAATCAAGTTTTTTTCGACCTTCTCTAAATGAGCCAATATTTTTAGGTGATACCTATTCCATATAAATAGTGTCCAATCGAAGTCTCACTATTTATTGAATTAATTTTCATATTACTTTTTTTTAAATATGCTTTTAATTGAAAACCACCAAAACACATGTTTGAAATATGAAAATGAAAAAGTAAGTTCAGAACCGTCTTATTCACTTTAAAAGGAAGCTTTGGTGATTTTTTTTATTTATTTAAATTTTTTCAAACCAAAACCATCCTTCACTCTCCATCGAACTCTGAACAGGTCTATACATGATTGCTCATCTGTGAGAAACCTTTTTCATGAAAACGTCCTGACACAAGTTTATATATTTTTCTCATAACCATGTCACATATGACGGCTATGTGAGCCTGTCGTGCATTTTTTTTTTTTGTTGAATTAGTTATGGTCATTTGAACCTGATTTTGATGGCTCGCTTGTGAAAATGATTTTTTTTCTAGTAACTATATCTTATAAGCTGACAAACTACGCTTTGTTTCCATTTTTTCATTTTATTTTGAATTAGTTATGGTTATTTGAAGTTCTGTCATACCTTAATAACCACCAAACCCCTAAAACCCGATAACCTCGTAACCCTAAAACCCTAGCGCCAAACGCCAGCCATCTGATCATACCCTACCACCAATGTCAGCCGTAAGATTTGACCTTCTAGAAGGATTTCTGGGGATAGGCCCGCGCGCCGTTGGATGGCTTCGACGGTTGAGATCAGGGTTCAGTCTTCTAGAAGGGTGGGCGATCTGCAGGAGGCCGGTTCTACATCCTGATTGGCTGCCCTATTGTATTTCACTGACACATCGACACAGTCACACAGCAGCCCGTGCGCTCCTCCACCCATCGACGCAGTCACACAGCAGCCAGTGCTCGCCTCCCCTTTGGATCTCGGCGACATATCAGTTCTTCTTCCTCTCCGACGAGATGTCAACCTCCACTTCATCCTCCCGCCCCTCGTGGCCTACGTATGGTTCACTGCCAATGCAGCGGTGTCCAGACTGCCCACGCAACGCGCCACTAAAGCGGTGGACTTCGAAGGAGGGAAAAAATGGCAACTTTGGGCGGCCGAGTTTGTAAGATGCGAGAGAAGGATGGAGGGGCAGGTAGATCTTGGTTCCTCTCGCATCCTTTAGCTTTGTTTACTCGTTTCCAGATCTAGGTTCTCTTCTTGCATCCACAGAGTTGGGATTTATGCTTCATTATTTCGTTTTTAGATCGTGAAAAAATGCAATCGTTTCGAGTGGATGGATGAGTATGTGGAGAGGCTTCAAAGGGAGGTCTTGATTGATTTCAAGGGGGCTCCAACCCTCGAGCTCAATCTGCCTCCATCCGCGAAGAACATGGGGAATGCAGAATTGAAGGGTGCTCAGACAGTGGGGGATGCAGATCTGAAGGGTGAATTGAAGAAGATGAACAAGAACTTGAAGCAGATGATTCAAGTGCTGGTGCAAGAGAATATGATAGCTTTAGGCTTTTATTTTTGCATTGTTGTTGTAGGATTTGTTTGCCTGCTAATCAACCCTCGTTAGAGATGTTGTGTACTGTTAACTGTCTACTAAGTTCATGTCATGAAACCTTAATGCGATGGATTTCAATGTGTATCTCTCAATATCATCTCAGTTTGTTTGTTCCCTAGTTTTTTAGTTGACCAAATGACAGTTGGGCCCAAGCAAAACCAAGATTTCGTTGGGCTGTTGCATGATTTTGACTGATAATCCCACAAAGACGTTTCGCTCTGTTGGATGGCTTTCATTGGGACTTTTTTTCCCTAGAGCCCACAAACACACGATGCTCTGATTTTTTTGTTTCAACGATTCAAAGAGATTTCATTTATTTCAGATTTGATTGCCCACCCTATTCTATTTGCTGGAAGTGATAGTAAAATACAAAGTGTTCACAAAATGCAAAGAGTTTTAAGAAATCCGAAAAAAGAAGGGAAATAATTTTTTCCACAAGCTAGTTGTCATGCACGTGCAAAAAAATGTGTTATTTATTGACTAGGTCGATACTTAACATTATTTAATTCACAAATATGTTTTGATTTTCTGTCCTCATCTCAACATACACAGAACTAGTTCATAAATTTGTTTTGCTTATGTTTTTAGTTTGGGTTCTTTTCTTTTCACAAACTAGTGTAACTACTAGTTCATAGATTTTCTTCGCCATGTACAACGCTAGCCTCTTGTAGACATGCATAGGAAAGAAAAGATGTTAGCGCCTCGGACTCGGACTGGAAACTATTGTAACTGACCGGATTTTAATCCTAGCGTCTAGTCTAAAAGTCTGCGTTGTACGTGCTTTTCGTCGTTTCTAAACTTGAGGCAAAACACTTGGAAATAATATGAAATACATATAAAAAAGAACACATCACACGCCAACGATAAATAACTTAGATATGGGATTCTTAGATCCTACATAGTACGGTACATAGTACGGGGAACACATGATATACATAGTACGGTACATAGCATGGTACACTAGCTAGGACCGGCAACACTACGGGCGCGCAACACCAACACCGTCTGGACTTCACCATCGTCCTCCTCACTCCTCCTTGTCGTCGTACTCGTCGTCTTCACTCCTCCTCGAGGCCCTCATCGCCAAGATAGTAGGGGAGAGTGTGCATGTGGTCTTCCTGCGGGAAGATGCTGTCGAAGTCGGTGTATATGTTGTAGGTGGTGAATGCGATGAACTCGCATCCACACCAGAACACGCGGTCGAGCAGTTAGTACGCATCAAACCTGTTTGTGAAGTAGGCGACGAGGCCTATCACCAGAGTAGTGGAGTGGGTGCGTTGTTCCTCTAGAAGGAACATCACTGGCGACCCCGCTGGGAGGTGGTTAAAGCTTGCACGGAGGAAGTCACAAGCTAAATCCGTAGAGCCCCTCCAGCGTGAGAACGCCCAGACAGGCAGTACGATCTCAACGACCCTGCCGGGGGGGAGCGGATCTCCGGCACGGTGGGCGGAAAGCAGAAGGTGGGCGCATTGAACTACATCTTCATGTACGTCGAGTCGTCGGTTGTGCTTTAGCTTTGGTTGGAGAGAAGAGAATGGGGAGGAGGCGGAGATTAAAGTGTGGAGGAGAAGGTTACGAGACGCGGTTTAACTAGCCAAGGGAGAGGAGGGGTAGATGGAACCGCCGTTTTTTCACACTGCATCGAGGCGTCGTGGTTATACCTTTTTTTTGCCTGTTTACACATCACTCAGTTCGGTCGTGCCCCGACGCGTGGCTCGACGCATGAAATGAAGCGACAAATTAATCGAGCGTGCGGCTAAATCGAGCTACATGCGTCGTGGCTAGGTGGCGACTGAATCACACCCGCGTGCGTGGCTAGGTGGCTAGGTGGCTTCGTGCATGGCGTGCTTGGCAGCGTCGCCACTGAATCGCAGCCGTGCATGATTAGGTGGCTGCTGAATCACAACCTTTTAAGCATGCAAACTAGTCAACGCTACGCTCATCAATGCCAACGTCGGGGGCATGCATAGCAGACTGAAACGATGGCATGCATAAAAGGCTGACCGCGTGCGTGGGTACGCTAGCAGGCTGAATTTAATTATCAACAAACTCGGCCCGTTCTACAACGTACGAAGCATACAACGGCTCAACCGACAATGCCACAGAAACGCGACCGCACTTGTCCCACTTGTCAGGTTCAACGAGCAACGCAGTCCCACACGGCTTCACTAGTCAGAGTTAACGGAAGACACAACAACGTCGGGTGTGAGCATTCGTGAGAGTTTCACCTAACGAGATGGGGAAAAGTGAGTAAAACTTTCAAGCGTGGGGAAAAGTGAGTAGAACTAAGGAATCAGGGGTACATGAGTAATAAATCATTGTTATTATTGAATCTCGACAATAGTACGCACATCCATAGTGTAGACGCCAAGAGATTGAAACTTAGTGATGATAATTCCATTACTCTATGGCATTGCCGTTGACACGTCTCCAACGTATCTATAATTTCTGATGCTCCATGATCATATTATGTAAATTGCTACTTGTTTTCTCCCTTATTTATATCATTTTATACGTTTTCCGGCACTAACCTATTAACAAGATGCCAAGTGCTAGTTCCCTGTTTTCTGCTGTTTTTGGTTTCAGAAAAGTTGTTCTGGAAACATTCTCGGAATTGGACCCACAAAGCCCAAAGTGCCTATTTTCCCCGGAAGCATCTAGAAGACCGAAGGAGAGTTGAAGACGGGCACCAGGGGGCCCACACCATAGGGTGGCGCGGCCCCTGGCCGCGCCAGCTATGGGTGTGGGGCCCCAGGAGCTCCACCTCCTTTTCCCTTTCGCCTATTTAATCCCCCCGGATGGAAAACCCTAAATACCTGATCAAAAATTCGCAAAAAGTTTCGCAGCCGCCGTCACCGTCAATCCTAGATCAGGGGGGTTCTGAAGCTGTTTCCGGCACCCTGCCAGAGAGGAAATCATCACCGAAGGCTTCTACATCACCATGCCTGCCTCCGGAATGATGCGTGAGTAGTTCATCCTTAGACTACGGGTTCATAGTTGTAGCTAGATGGTTGTCTTCTCCTCATATGCCTCCATGTTTAGATCTCGTGAGCTTCCTATCATGATCGAGATTGATCTTATGTAATTCTATGTGCTGTGTTTGCTCGGATCCGATGAATATTGAACTTATGCCAAATTTATTATAGTCTTTATTGCATATGTTATTTGTGATTTTGCATGCTTTCCGTTGCTAGTGGTTGCTCTGGCCAAGTAGTTGCTACTGACTCCAAGAGGGAGTATTTATGCTTGATAGTGGGTTCATGCCTCCTCTTCGCCTTGCTCGACTGACAGAAACGTGAAGGGTGAGGATGTGTTGTTGCCATTAGGGAGAAAACAACGGTGAGAGTGCCCGCGTGCATAATCATTGCTTACATTACACACATTGTTTAATGTAGTTATCCGTTGCTTGCAACTTAATACCTAAGGGTGTTCAGATGATAACCTGAGGGTGGATTATTAGTCATAGATGCAGATGGATTTCGGTCTATGTATATTGTTGTAATGCCCGCACTAAATATCATAGTAGTCATCATGTTATAATGTGCACTACGGTGCAACCTCTATTTGTCAATTGCCCAGCTGTAATTTGTTCACCCATCATGCTATCTTTTAGGGAGAGACACCACTATTGAACCTATGAACCCTGATCCATTTTCCTACACTGTTAAACAAACCACTGCTATTTCCTGCTTTCTTTACTTACTGCAAGCATACACCATTTTACACACTATACGTCTAATCTTTGTTTTCAGCAAGACCGGTGAGATTGACAACCTCACTGTACCGTTGGGACAAAGTATTTTGGTTGTGTTGTGTGGAGGTTCCACGTTGTTGCTGACACCGGTGAAGCGCCAGCACCACCGTCAGTTGCATCAACCTTCCGAAGGTCCTCTTCCTCCTACTGTATTTATAACCTTGGTTCTTAACTAAGTGGAATTTCCTACTGTTTTGCTCATCATACCCTCCTCTTGGGGTCTCCCAACGAGTGCATGATCTGCAACATCAAGGATTTTTCTGGCACCGTTGCCGGGGAGGAAGAAGTCTTCTGGAAAGGGGAGTCTCTCACTCTCAATCTCTTTATTTTGTTTATTATCTTGTTTTTATTTTTGTCTTGTTTTTCTTTTCTATATTAAAACACAAAAAAAATAGTTTACTTCATAGCTGTTATTTACTTGCTTGTTGTTATTTTACTAAAATGAGTTCCTCTGAGAATACTAAGTTGTGTGACTTCACTAGCACAAACAACAATGATTTTATTTGTACACCTATAGCTCCACCTGCTCCTACCGTTGCTTTCTATGAGATTAAACCTGCTTTATTAAATCTTGTTATGAAAGAGGAATTTTCTGGTATTAGTACTGATGATGCTGCTGCCCACCTTAATAATTTTGTTGAACTATGTGAGATGCAAAAGTATAAAGATGTGGATGGAGATATTATTAAACTGAAATTATTTCCTTTCTCTTTGAGAGGAAGAGCTAAAGAATGGTTGTTATCTTCGCCTAGAAATAGTATTGATTCATGGACTAAGTGTAAAGATGCTTTCATTGGAAAATATTATCCTCCTGCTAAGATTATATCCCTGAGAAGTGACATAATGAATTTTAAACAATTTGATAATGAACATGTTGCTAAAGCTTGGGAAAGAATGAATACTATGGTGAAGAATTGTCCCACTCATGGAATGACTACTTGGATGATTATACAAACTTTTTATGCAGGACCAAATTTCTCCTCAAGGAACCTATTGGATTCAGCTACTGGAGGTACCTTTATGTCCATCACTTTGGGCAATGCAACAAAGCTTCTTGATGCTATGATGATAAATTATTCAGAGTGGCACACTAAGAGAGCTCCACAAGGTAAGAAGGTAAATTCTATTGAGGAAACCTCCTCTTTGAGTGAAAGGCTTGATGCTATTATGTCTATGCTTGTTAATGGTAAAGCTAAAGTTGATCCTAATAATGTTCCTTTAGCCTCTTTGGTTGCTCAGGAAGAGCATGTTGATGTGAACTTTATTAGAAATAATAATTTTAACAACAATGCTTATAGAAATAATTTTGGTGGAAACAATTATAAGCCCTATCCTCCTAATAGTGGTAGTGGTTATTCTTATGGTAGATCTGGAATGCCTAGTGAGGAAAGGATTGTAGAAGTTGTAAAAGCAGCTAAGAACTTTATGCAAATGAAATATGAACGAAATAATTTGTGTACTAAAACTATGGAAGAGCAATTTGCTATGCTGAGAACTATTAGCCAACAAATTGGGAATTTAAATAGAGAAATATCTGGTTTGCAAGGTAAAATTTCAAGTGCTGAGGTCAGCATCTCCTTTTGCTGCAACTAATGCCATTCAAGTTTGAATTGATGATAATGTTAGGTTGATGTCTGAATTACGTGCTAGGTGGGAAAGAGAAGATGAATTGGCTAAAAAGAATAATATTTGCTAGAGTTTGCACTATCACCACCACTAGTAAAACTGAAGCTCCAAGTGCTAGTAAAACTCCTACTATCAATGGTAAAATAGTTGGTGTTAACAAAGTCTCCTCCCCTTCGGTGAAACGCGCTAAATTGCCGAAAATTGCTGAAATTGTTTCAAATAAAAGTGCTCAAATTTTTAGAGATGTGGGAGATAATGGTCCCCTTACTTTTGATGATAATAATTTTTTATTTTGATGATTTCAATATCTCTGAATTTATTAAGTTTGTACAAAATCTTGCTAGAAGTCCCAATGCTAGTGCCATGAATATGGCCTTTACTACACATATTACCAATGCTCTCATGAAAGTTAGGGCAGAAAAGCTGAAACTTGAGACATCTATCCCTAAAAAATTAGATGATGGTTGGGAGCCTATCATTAAGATAAAAGTAAATAATTTTGATTGCAATTCTTTGTGTGATCTCGGTGCTAGTATCTCCGTTATGCCTCAAAAGCTTTATGATATGCTTGATCTACCACCGTTGGAACACTGTTATTTGGATGTTCATCTTGCTGATAATGCTAAGAAGAAACCTCTTGGTAGAACTGATGATGTTCTTATTATGGTTAACAATAAACTTGTCCCTATAGATTTTGTTGTTATGAGCATTGAATTCAATGCTCCTTGTCCTATTATTTTGGGAAGACCTTTTCTTAGAACTGTTGGTGCTATTATTGATACGAAAGAGGGGAGTATTAAATATCATTTCCCCCTCAAGAAAGGTTTGGAACACTTTCCTAGAAACAAGATGAAGCTACCTTTTGACTCTATTATTAGAGCAAATTATAATGTTGATGCTTCTTCACCTGAAGATACTTGAGTTTATTTTTATGCCTAGCTGAAAGGCGTTAAAGAAAAGCGCTACCGGGAGAAAAACCGTTTTATTTCTTTGTTTTCAATCTGTTTTTCTTTGTTTTCAATCTGTTTTTATTCGTTTTCTTCGGTGTTCTTTGCACCTGGGTGTTATTTATTTCCTTAGCAACCCCTCTTTATCTTTTCTTTTGTGTTTTTGTTGAGCCAAGTAAAGCCTCTAGTGGAAAGTTGAGGCTATATTTCGGATTTCTGTGCAGGAAACATATTTCTTATGTCCACTGTTTATTACGTATAAAATCACAGAAAATTCAAAATGACCTGAGTTTTTTTGTGCGTAATCCTGAGTTATATAAGCAACTTTTCTTAGTTTACCACTTTTTGATTTGAGCAGCAGAATATTTTGTTAAAAATCGATCTTTACCTGTTGTTCTGTTTTGACAGATTTCTGCCATTTATTGCATTTGCATCTTAATCTCTTTCTTTTGGTGTTCTTTTGAGAATTTTTTTTTAAAAGAAGTTGTGACAGTAGCTAATGTGTTTTTGAGTGTTAGACTTGTGTTGAAACTGAACCATGTGAATTTATTATTTCGATTCCACTAACGTTGCTAATGAAGATTGTGAGAAGTTTGGTGTGAAGGAAGTTTTCAAGGGTCAAGAGAAGAGGATGATATGATGTCATCAAGAAGAGTGAAAAGCTTAAGCTTGGGGATGCCCCGGTGGTACATCCCAGCAAAATCCAAGATGACTCAAGCGTCTAAGCTTGGGGATGCCCAAGGCATCCCCTTCTCCATCAACAAATTATCAGGTCACTTCTAGTGAAACTATATCTTTATCCGGTCACATCTTATGTGCTTTACTTGGAGCGTCTTTTATTTTTGTTTTCAGTTCGTTTTTGTTTTTTCCTTTCATTTTGTTTTTAATTTTTCAATAAGCTTGGTTGGACCCCATCATTGTTTTATTGGAGAGTGACACGCTCCGCTTTTTCAAGAGAATACTTTGTATTCTTAATCTTGTCTGGATGTTGCATTTATTTAGCTCCTGTTTTGCATGCATTTCTTATCAGAGCTATTAGTTTTAATAGTGTTATGTGAGTACTCTCATGTTTTCTTTCTGTATCATAAAGAGTATTTTTGTTAAAGCATGTTTTGTATGGTGCTTGTTGGGAGAAGAAAAGTGCTGCTTGAAGTAGAATTTATAACAGTGCTAGTAGAAGCTCGTATAGACTATGGCTAGAACTTTTTCATGCCATGCTAAATGTTATTTTAGTTTTAAAGCCTTGTGGTTATTGAGTAGCATGAATAGCCTCAAATAGCTGAGAGTGTTTAATATGTCTTGAAAGATTTATGAGTTGTTCTTGTCATAGTAAAGCATCAATATATGGTATTCTCTTTCGAATGTTTTATTTGGTTGACTTGGCGCATTCTCACACCATGTTTATGACTATTAACCAGTCACGAATAGCCTCCATGAACACTTAGTTTTTGAACTTGTGATACTGCTTATGTTTTAATTAATGATGCTTATGTCGCTATGCATGATTATGGCTTTTATGCTCTCTTGATTTGTCGCTCCCAGTCTTTTGCTAGCCTCCACCTGTACTGAGTATGAGCTCTACTCATGCATCCAAACTCCCTTAAACCAAAGTTTTTCCCATTGTGTACACCATACCTACCTACATGTGGTATTTAACTGCCACTCCAAGTAAATTGCTCATGTGTTACCTTTAAAACTTTCAAAATTACTCCTGTTTTATGTTCCTATTTTTGCTCACGAGGACGTCAATAGAGACTTTATCTCACTTGTTGATTGGATTTCACACCCTGGACTAGTGGCTTCATCCGCTTATCCAAATGATAGAAGAGCTGGCAGCCGGGTGCCCATCCCCAAATTAATACAAACAAATTCTCTTCACTATTTTTGCCCCTGATTTATCAGTCAAAGCATAATTGTGTAAACAAAAGAGAAAGAGGGCTGAGCTTCTACCCAGATGCGTCCTTCACATGGGATCCGCTCTTGTGAATCCAGTTGGCTTGTGACGTACTGTATTTTCTGTTTACCATTCGTTGACATTAGCATACATCTCCAAAAATATAGACACTCCTCCATGGTATGTGATTGTTGGCAGGCACTCGAGGATTCGGTTAGCCATGGTTTGTGAAATATGGATGGGAGGAGTGTCAAACTTTTAGTACCTCTGTTTAATAAAATAAAATCTCTAGCACATGAGTGATCCCTGCTTCCCCTGCGAAGGGCCTTTCTTTTACTTTTATGTTTAGTCTCCATCTTCTAACTTTATGCACGGTTGAGAGAGCATTTTTGCCATTCTGAGTTCTATGTGCATTTGTCCCATAAACATAAATAATTACTTCATGATGTGATATTATTTGTTCTTAAATTATTTCCTCTAGTCTTCCTCTTGAACTTTAAAGGTGTCCTGGCATTTATGTTTTTCCCCACTCTTAAGGACTAGCGAAATATCACTTTGCCATGCTTTCTCTATGCCTGAAACAAACATTTACCTTTGTTTGCATTATTATTCATGATTCTTTATTTGAGATACTCTTCGTGATGCAAAGTAACTACTATGCTTTATTATTAAAGTACTATTTATCATGTTTGTGTTTGAGGTTCTATGATCTCAGCGTGCATATGCTTGTACATTAGATTCATCAAGTTTATGTTAGTAGCATGTCACCTCAGAAATTGTTGTGTTTTATCGTTTACCTACTCGAGGACGAGTAGGAATTAAGCTTGGGGATGCTTGATACGTCTCCAACGTATCTATAATTTCTAATGCTCCATGATCATATTATGCCAATTGCTACTTGTTTTCTCCCTTATTTATAGCATTTTTATATGTTTTCTGGGACTAACCTATTAACAATATGCCAAGTGCCAGTTCCCTGTTTTTGCTGTTGTTGGTTTCAGAAAAGTTGTTCTGGAAACATTCTCGGAATTGGACCCCACAAAGCCCGAAGTGCCTATTTTCCCCGGAAGCATCCAGAAGACCGAAGGAGAATCGAAGACGGGAACTAGGGGGCCCACACCATAGGGTGGCGCGCCCCCTGGCCGCGCCAGCTATGGGTGTGGGGCCCCTAGAGCTCCACCGCCTTTGCCCTTTCGCCTATTTAATCCCCCTAGATGGAAAACCCTAAATACCTGATAAAAAATCCCCGAAAAGTTCCGCAGCCGCCGTTACCATCAACCCTAGATCAGGGGGGATTCTGAAGCTGTTTCCGGCACCCTGCCGGAGAGGAAATCATCACCGGAGGCTTCTACATCACCATGCCTGCCTCCGGAGTGATGAGTGAGTAGTTCATCCTTGGACTACGAGTTCGTAGCTGTAGCTAGATGGTTGTCTTCTCCTCATATGCCTCCATGTTTAGATCTCGTGAGCTTCCTATCATGATCGAGATTGATCATATGTAATTCTATGTGCTGTGTTTGCTGGGATCCGATGAATATTGAACTTATGCCAAGTTGATTATAGTCTTTATTGCATATGTTATTTGTGATCTTGCATGCTTTCTGTTGCTAGTGGTTGCTCTGGCCAAGTAGTTGCCAGTGACTCCAAAAGGGAGTATTTATGCTTGATAGTGGGTTCATGCCTCCTCTTCGCCTTGCTTGAGTGACAAAAACGTGAAGGGAGAGGATGTGTTGTTGCCATTAGGGAGAAAACAGCGGTGAGAGTGCCCGCGTGCATAATCATTGCTTATATTACACACATTGTTTAATGCATTTATCCGTTGCTTGCAATTTAATACCTAAGGGGGTTCGGATGATAATCTGAGGGTGGATTATTAGTCATAGATGCAGATGGATTTCGGTCTATGTATATTGTTGTAATGCCCGCACTAAATATCATAGTAGTCGTCATGTTATAATGTGCACTACGGTGCAACCTCTATTTCTCAATTTCCCAGCTGTAATTTGTTCACCCAGCATGATATCTTTGATGGAGAGACACCACTAGTGAACCTATGAACCTCGGTCCATTTTCCTACACTGTTAAACAAACCACTGATATTTCCTGCTTTCTTTACTTACTGCAAGCATACACCATTTTCCACACTATACGCCTAATCTTTGTTTTTCAGCAAGACCGGTGAGATTGACAACCTCACTATACCGTTGGAAAAAAGTATTTTGGTTGTGTTGTGTGCAGGTTCCACGTTGTTGCTGACACCGGTGAAGCGCCAGGACCACCGTCAGTGGCATCAACCTTCCGATGGTCCTCTTCCTCCTACTGGATTGATAACCTTGGTTCTTAACTAAGGGGAATTTCCTACTGCTGTGCTCATCACACCCTCCTCTTGGGGTCTCCCAACGAGTGCACGATCTGCACCATCAGCCGTCTTGGTCATATTGGAATAAAACGCATGAAGAAGCTCCATGCTGGAGGACTTTTAGAGTCATTAGAATTTGATTCTCTTGACACGTGCGAAGCATGTCTCATGGAAAAAATGTCTTGGACCCCGTTCTACGGTGTTAAGGAGAGGGTGTCAGACTTATTGGGAATCATTCATACTGATGTATGTGGACCAATGAGAGTTTCGAAACGGAACGGTTATCGTTACTTTGTTACCTTCAGTGATGATTTGAGCAGATACGGGTATATCTACTTGATGAAGCACAAGTCTGAAACATTTGAGAAATTCAAGGAGTTTTAGAATGAAGTGGAAAATCAACTAAACAAGAAAATCAAACACCTTCGATCTGATCGAGGTGGTGAGTATTTGAGTTTTGAGTTTGGCACTCATTTGAAGTCCTATGGTATTGTACCACAATTGACGCCGGCTAGAACACCACAACGCAATGGTGTCTCAGAGCGAGGTAATATGACTATGCTAGATAGTGTGCGATCTATGATGTCTCTCACCGACTTGCCTGTATAATTTTAGAGCTATACGTTAGAAACAAGTGCATTTATTTTAAATAGGGCACCATCCAAATCCGTGGAGACAACACCATATGAGATATGGCATGGTAAGAAGCCAAAGTTGTTGTTTCTAAAGGTTTGGGGTTTTGAGGCTTATGTCAAGAAACTGCAGCCTGACAAACTCGAACCTAAGGCGAAAAAATACACTTTTGTAGGATATTCAAAGGATACTATTGGATATAACTTCTACAATAAGACCGAAGGCAAAAATTTTATTGCCAAAAAACGGTTCTTTCCTTGAGAAAGAGTTTCTCGCTAAAGGAGTATGTGGAAGAAAGATAGAACTCAATGAGATCTTTGATCCTGAACTTGAAATTCAGAGTAGCGCATCGGAAATTGTTCCGGAAGCGTCTTCCGCCGATGGATTGTATATCGAGTCAGCTATCATACCTTGTAGGTCTCTGAGACAACGTACCACATCTGATTGGTATGGTGATGTTGTTGGCATGGTCATGGTGACTGTCCTAGACGAACCTACAAAGCAACAATGGAAGACCCGAGTCCGACAGATGGCTAGGAGCCATGAAATCCAAAACCCAATCCATGTATGACAACAAAATATGGACTTCTACATAGCTCGACTTGTCACAAAGGGTTTTCGACAATTTGAGGGAATTGATTATGATGAAACCTTTTCACTCGTAGAAATGCTCAAGTCTATTCGGATTTTATTAGCAATTGTTGCCTATTTCGATTATGAGATATGGCAGATGGATCTTAAAACCAGTGCTTGGGAGGTTGACATGCTGCTGCTGTTGACGATGACGAGCTCTAGCTGCGGAGCTCGAGAGGTTTCGGGCGGGGAGGAGTGGGTGCAGACAAGAGAAAGTCGGGATGGCGTGGGGCATATGGGGCCTGCCAGGATGGCGAGGGGCGCGGTGCAAACCGGAGCTCGACGGGGCAACGACGGGCGACCTCGACGACTTAAGAATCACCGACCAAGGCGAGGCGGCGCTAGCCATCACCGGATCTTGCGGGGGCGCACCGGGATCTGCAGCCGGTGGTTCGGGGCGAGGCGACGACCGTGCTCCCTACCGGCAGCGCGGACGGTAGAGTCGACAAGAGGATTCGGGCACCTGGGGGTTTTAGGGCGAGATGGGAGGAGTCGGGGCCTTTCTGTTTTTTTCTATGCTCGTTGATTGGTTTGGAAGGGATGGGAAACATGGGGGTGGAATTTACCCGTAATATGTCACATCGACATGTCTAGTTTCCAATACCCCTCTGCGGGACTAGCTGAGAAACTCGGGAATCTGCTCCTGAGTAGTTTCTGCTTCTAGGCACAAAACGAGTTTCCCGGTGGCTAGAATCTGAGTACAATCTGGACACTTCTTTTCGGGTTTTGCTTATTTGGACCTAGAAGCAATCTAGAAACCGCAAAAGAAGTCACCCTAGGATGCACAACTAGAGTGTGTTTGGTAGGAGTCAACAAGTGGAATAGAATGGGGCCAACCCATTCCTAGGAGTGATTCACGCGTTTGTTGGTCAACTGGAATGAGAACCAACCTGTTCCCACTAAGGGAATATTCGGCTAATACGCGGAAAGGGGTCGTCCCACCGAATCCAAGAAACGAATTGGTTCCAGCAAGTAAAAAACAAAACAAAAAATCGCTCGCTCACCGTCCCGCACCTACCCGGGAGACGCACTCGCCTCGCTCACCGCCCCGCACGTAGACCCGATAGATGAAATTGCCTCTCTCCCAACGCCGTCGCTTCCTTCTCAACTTTGCCTCACCGGCGCTGCCATCCTCCTCCGCTCTTCCCTCGCTGACGCCACCCTCCTATTTCCATTCCCGATGCCGCCCTCCTCGTATGTCCCCTCCCCGACGACCGCCTCCTCCTCTTACCTAACAAGCGACATGTAGCAGCGGTGATACGGTAACCAGCAGATTGGTCGGCGGGCACGGCGACAGTCTTCGGCACGGAGATCTGCAGAGGTATGATTCGACCCCCTCCTTCTCCTCTGTCCCCTCCCTGATGTGAGAGATATAGGTTAGATATTAGATTGAATGGGTGAAAGATTGAGAGATTATTGCAAATAAACGGTTGTTTTTTTTTCTTTCTATATGTTCATGTTGTCGTCCCAATATATATGCAATGCTACCAAATGTTGTAGTGCTACATTTTTGATAGAGTACAAGTAATGTAGATGGTCAAGATCCTGAGTAGGAGGAAAAATATGGCTAGGGGAGCTGCTGCCTTTTTGATCTTTGCTGTAATGGTTGTCATTGTTCGAACTATTAGAAGGAAGAGAATACACCGTATTACCTATGGCCCGAGGGCCATAGTAGCTTTAACAGAAGAAATTGCCACACAAATGTGGGAACATAGGCAAGCCATGTATGGAAATTGATGTGTGTGGCATTCTTCATGTGGAACCATGTATTTGGTATCTTGTAATGGTTTTTATGCAACCTATTTATTGGCCGGATCTAAAGTGCCACTTTCTATTTTGGAACCATGTATTTGGTATCTTGTAATACCTTTTATGCAACCTATTTATTGCCCAGACCTAAAGTGCCATTTTCTATGTTGGAACCATGTATTTGTGACCTTCTAATGCATTTTATTCAACTTATTCATTGGCTGGACCGAAATACTTTTTTCTTAGTTGGAACCATGCAAGTGTGATGTTCCAATGCATTTTATTCAACTTATTCATTGGCTGGACAGAATGTACTTTTTTCTTAGTTGGAAGTTTGGAACCATGCATATGTGATGTTCCAATGCATTTTATTCAACTTATTCATTGCATGGACATAAAGTACTTTTTTCCTAGTTGGAACCATGCACATGTGATGTTCCAATGCATTTTACTCAACTTATTCATTGGCCGGATAGAAAGTACTTTTTTCTTAGTTGAAACCATGCATATGTGACATCCCAATGCATTTTACTCAACTTATTCATTGGCTGGACAGAAAGTGCTTTGTTGAAACCATGTATATGTGATGTTCTAATGCATTCTATTGAACTTATTCTTTGGATGGACAAAAATGGACAATGTTGAAGTCACTGGTACAAGTGGGAGCACCGGTAAGAGCACTGTTGTGTGGGCCACCTCTATGACCAACATGATGATGGGCATTTTGGCTGACATGGTTTCTAGTGGGAAGAGAACGTCGAGTGGATTCCATAAATGCCATCTTAATCAATTTGCTAAGGCTTTGAATGAACATTTTAAGCTAACTATCACCGGGGACCAAGTTGCAAACCATCTCAAGAAGTGGACGAGGATACTTGCACTATTAGGCTTAGTGACAAACACTATGCATGTCATTGTAAGGTAATCTTGTTATGAACACTATCATGCTATATTTTTTCTACATTGTCTAATCACTTCCATGTTTTTGTGTAGGACCACAAATCTGATGTCAACTACTTGAACACTCCTATTGAGCACTATCGTGCCATGGAAACCATGTTTGGGACAACTACAACTATGGGTCAGTATGCTAGGTCCGGGAATGATGTCCTCTTTATAGACATAGATGAATAGGACAATAGCGAGGCAAACGTGTCACAAAATGTTGGCGAGTCATCTATTTCCAAAGCACCAAAAAAGAAGAAGGCTAGGTTAGTGCACAATGAGGATGATACACTAGTGACCACTCTCAAAGATGAGTTCAAACTTGTGGCTGAAGCACTAGTGAAATCCAGAGAAGATAATGATGACATACCCGATGGCTTGTGCGATGCTTTGGTGGCCCTTAATGGATATGATGAGGGACACATAGCTCATTACTATTCTCATCTTGTTGACAATGGAAAGAATGCAAAAGCATTCATGACTCTTAGTAAGGACAACAAGTTTGTTTGGGTGAGTAGGTATGTGAAGAAGGTATATGGAGTTCTCTATAATTTGAATTGAAGTGATGGTATGAACTTCAATTATCTAGACATGCTTGAAATAACTCTAACTAATTTGGACTATTTATATGGACTGTAATTTGTCACCTATTATGCTATATGGACCGTAATGAAGTTATATGGACTGTAACTTGTCACCTATTATGCTATATGGACTGTAATGTAGTTATACTATGTTTTTGGATGACTAATAAGATATTTGGTAGACATGGTTGAATGAACTCCAATGAATTTGGACTATTTATATGACGTATTGGCTACATGATTTGAAATTTGTGTTGTGTTATTGGCATATACTTGTTCTAATTGTGAATATATACTTGTTACTGCTTATTGCTGAAAATATAAACGAAATGCTGTCAAAATTTTGATTGATATGAAGACATAAAAGACACATTTGAGTGGCAAGATCACCATTTCTGCCAAAGAGGTGACTAGAAGCTAATTCTAGCAAATTTTATTTCATTTTTTTTTGTCCAAATCAAACATAGAATAGAACCGTTCCATTCCAGTTGTTGGTCCAAACCAAACACAAGAACGAAATGGTTCCATTCCATTGAAATGGAACAATTCTATTCCATTCCATTCCACTTGGTTATGAAACCAAACACACCTCTACACCTCTAAGGAGCAATTAGCAGCGCCCGGCCAGCGCGAGACATGCAGCAGCTTCTGCTCGCAGGGCTTGCTACAGCAGGCAGGCCAGTTCGTCAAAAGACTCGGGAACGCGTACAACGGCTATTCCATTTTGCCTTGATTAAGTTCCGCAAATCATTTCATTACATAAATCTTCGTGGTAGACAAACATGATTTTCCAGCTTGACAATTCAATCTTTGCAAATGAAATGATATCATCAATTCATTTCTATTCGGCTTGTGACGCTCCCGCGCCGGCGATCCCCATCCGCGCTTCCGCGCGCGCTGCCGCCGGCGGCCTCTCGCGAGATGCCCGAGGTGGTCGTCGAGAAGTGGGTACCCCGTCCACATGTGCCCGGTGATTGGCTCAGGAGCTCTCGGGAGAGGGAATTCCCGGAGTTGATTGCGCGATGGGAGGCGTCCTTCTCTTCCCTCCTCACTACGCCTACCTCGTCGTCACCTACCTCGACGGAGTTCCAGGGGACTCTCATTCTGCGTCGTGAGGTGGCGAGGATGGTTCTGATTGATAGCAGGGAGCGAGTTGTGGACGCCCGGTGTCTTCGGGAGGGCGAGCAGGTTGAGATTGGCAGTCAGGTCGAGTTTCCAGCGCATCTGGCGACGCCGCGGTCGCTCCTCCCGTTGTCTGCGGCGATCATTCCGATCAGATCCGCGCCGGCGGTTTCAAACGACAAGGTTTCGGGGCCCAGTTCTGATGTGGGTCCTGACCCGGTAGCGGTGTGGAAAGTCCACCGAGTCCAGAAGGTGTTGCGAAAGCCCATAAGGCTCCCCGAGCCTTTGGTTGATAAGGATACAGCGGATCCGAGCCCCTCGTTTCTCCTTCCAGACCTCCTCTCTCACTTCTGGCAACCAGCTAGGGTTTCGAGCGAGGCGGCGCCGGCAGATTCATTTGGGTGGTGGAGGGGGAAGGTGAGGTGTCGTGGGATTATCACGGCAGATGTTACCGGGGGTAACTGATCTTGGGGCAAGACGACACAGGCGTTTGGGAGAGGGTTTAGCTCAGAGGAAAACATGATGGAACTCGATCTGGTAGCCGGCAATCAAGTCGCCGAGTCTCCAATCTCAATATATTAACTCAATCTCTCGTATACACTGGATGCTCGATATCAACCGGTATTACTAGGGTTCTTAGATCTCTCTCAACTAGACCTAGGGGTCGGTTTATAAAGCACCCGTACCCCCTGGCTTATTCTCCAAGGCGCACCCTGAATCCTACCCGGACACCGCATACAAACTCTAACTCTAACTTTCCTTTACCGTAATCCACAATCCGGGTTACGAGGCCTACAAACTTGGGCCTTCCAGAAGTTTCTTTATCCTTAGCCGGATCTTACGCAGCGTCCTTTGGGCCGGGTTATACCTTGGAGTTGGCCTACCGGGTTATTATCCCTCCATCAGTAGTCCCCAGAATAGCTTGGGCTTCACGGATCCTTCCTTGAAGCGCTTGCTATTCCCTGCAACGACATCAAATGCCCAAATACATGAAGGCCGGGTTAAAACGCTTCAATAAACAGCTAGGCCCAACTCTACGGTGGCCATATAGTAACCCGGCTCCTCTCCAAATACCCGGCTTAGCTTTCCAGGTCTAAGCCCTGATAAAAGTGTCAAGATCCTGCACTTTACTCGATAATTGATCTTGATATTATGAAGAATATGTCCTTCTTATTTCTACCCAGATATCACGTTCAACACTTAAAGCGTATTTCGCAAGATTCAAACAGATAGCCGTTACTCCGTAATCCCCGGCTCCCGCTCGTGGAACCAAGCTTATCCACATGAACCATTATAAATATGGTCGCAGGGGTAACCCTAACCCCAACGGCTCATTTCCCCCATTCCTCTTCCTTTCTTCCCCCGTGCTCAAATTCACAGAGCGCCACCACGGAAATCCCGCGCGCATCACCGGAACCTATTGGCCGCCGGCTACGTTCCGCCACCGCGCACTCTGCACCGCCGCCAAGATCCGCCGCCAAACCCTCAACCGGCCCGTCGGGAATCGCAAAGGGGCACCAAACTTGCGCGATTCGCCTCCGTCGAGCTTCACTTCGATCTCCTCCAGTAAGCTTCCCATACCCGTTAATTAGCCTCCATAATTTCTTGTTTTTCTTCAGATTAGATCTAGGTCAACCCGCCGGTCATTTTCCCGGTCATGCCGAATCGAGTCACTTGTATTCACTCTAGCTCATCCAATGGATTGAATGCTGGCTTTATTTCACTTCCCTACCGCCCACAACTGCTAATTTTGCCACGAATCTAGAAATGGAATCTTTAGCCTAGGCTCAGGCCGCCCAATTTTTCCGCCCTTGACTCTATCATCCGGAAAATCTTCCCTTTTCCGATTCCCTTTACTCATAATAGGTACCTGTATAACCATCCATTACCCTCAAACATTCTTTCAATGCATAAGCCTTCATGATTTTTATAATGATGCTTGATACCCGGGTGGCTTGAACCTTGCTTCACAAAATAACACCCGGATATTATGTAACCTTCATACTGTCTCGATACCGCTCACTGATACTCGACCAGCTTATGATTTCCGAGCCTTATTCCTCACACTCCTATACCTCGTGTTTTGCAGGTCACACCCATGGCTCCCAAGAAACATGGAAAGCAGCAGGCAAAGGCCAAGACCACCAACTCCATATCCGCCAACTGGGCGCGATCTACGGTCACCAAAACCAAGTTAGAAGAACTGGTCGAGCTGGGAGTTCTCCCTCCTCAAGAGGATATCCAGTGGAGAGTGCCGGGTAAGGAGACCCGGCCTACGCCGGCAAAGGACGAGGTAATATGCTTTGTAGAGCACGTGACCCGGGGCTTTCGTCCTCCAGGTCACCCCTTCTTTCGCGACATTCTGAGCCATTATGGCCTTCGTGTATTTGACATAGGTCCTAATTCTGTGTTAAATATCTCCCACTTTATCGTCCTTTCCGAGTCATACTTGTGCACTCCGCCAAGTTTGGCTCTTTTCGTCGAGCTTTTCCAGTGCAAACCGTGCCGCGAAAGCGATGACGGGGCACTTCTCGCTTGCGGTGGGGTCTCTACCCAGCGCCGCAAGAATTCTCTGATGCCACCTCTTACCCTTAACTCCCACGTCAAACATTGGCAGCTTTCGTATTTTTACTGCCGAGACACTTCCCCACCCGGCCAAAAGAAACTGCCGGGTTACTCAGAGGGTCTTCTTGACATCTCCGAGAATTTTAATGCCTTTGCCCCTGACTCGGACAGGGAGGCCATTCAACCTTTGCTAGTCAAAATCACTATTCTTGCGGCCCAAGGTCTCATCGGGCTCAACCTGGTGAAAACTTGGGTCGATTTCCGGATTCAGCCCAATTCCATCCGCACAAAGTTAATGTGCGAGTATTCGGGGCAAACCACAGACCCGCTCCGGTATTCTGACAACAGCTTTGCGGCTGGTGACACCAATAAAACTATCAAGGGTTTTATGACAGAGAAACTAGAGGTAATCCGGAACATAGCCGGATTAGAACCCTTCACACTCGAGAACCCAGCCCCCAAGGTGAAGATCCGATTTTAACGTTTTTACCTTTGCTCTGTCCGCTTGATACGGTTGATAACCCTTGTTCTGATATTTTTATCTCAGGCTGATGATGATTTTTGGAAGATCGACACTTCCCCTAGCTCCGAGAGTCCAGAGGAACAAGAAGAGGCCGTTAACTCGGATGAAGGTGCTCGCCGGGTTTTACTTGATTCCTTTAAGTTCGTCGTAACCCCTTCATTTTCCAACTATAACCTTGATGACTTCCAGAACAAGAGGAGAATGACGAAGAAGAAGAAACTGACGGCAAGGTGGAATCCGCCAGTGATGAAGATGAAGTGGAGCCAACAATTAAAGTCGGATCTAAGAGAAAACCCCAAGGGATCGTCTTCAAGGTTTCATACCGCCTCCTTGTATTTAACTCGTATTCCTTTGATGATATACATGAGCTATCTTGACATTATTCCACCGGCCGTATTTGAAGGAGTCGCCCATGACCAAGCGCAGAGCAACTCGGAATTACCCGGGTGACGACGCTCTTAGCCCGGGTATTCCATTGTCTCCGGCTGGACGCGCTGGTATTAACCTTATCCTTTCTCGGAGGAAACAATCTTCCTGAACCGTTCCCTTACGAAACCTTGCTTAATACTTTTCAGTTTCGCCCGGGTCCAGCAACGAGTTCCCCTCGGACTTTGCGGTGAATACCGGGTAAAATCCCTTTCCTGATGCTCTATCACACTTTCATCACCCTTTCCTGATTGTACACTAACTGCTCACTCGTACTATCCATAGGGCCACGGTCGTTATTAGCGACCAAGAGGATATGGAGACCGATGACCCGGGTAAGGGGAACCTGGCTGACAAGGCAACAGCCGCGTCTAGCGGCGAAGAACAAGCGTCACCAATAAACCCGGCCAGACAAGAAGCCGAGTATCCGATAGCCTCTCACGCAAGCAAGAAGAAAAGAGCTGCCACTTAGGGTGCAGGAGAGGGGGCATCAGATTCCGACATTCGGATGACCCGGATGCCGCCCCCTGCTAAGAGGAAAACTCCTTCTCGGAATTTCCAAGGCCCCGGGTCCTCTGACACGGGTAATGATACTATTGATCAACTGATGAGCACTCTCCTCACTATGAAGACTTCAGAGAGCAATATTCTGGAGCGCATGGCCGCAGCGTACCAGGTAATAATACTTGATATCTCGTAGTGTATGCCTAGTCCCCAAGTTCCAAGCATGACTTGCTGGAGTTGTGCTTGGTACTTTACGCAATACTCAGTTTGCCATAATATCCGACTGATACTTGTGTTCCTTACTACTTACAGACGCAGACGACCCGGTCTGATGAAATTTTGCTCAAGACCGAACAACTTCTTCTCGCCGAGGTAAAGCGGAGAGAAACCCTTGAGGATGACGTGGAAACCTTGAAGAAGGATGTTTCTAAATACAAAAAGAAGTGCAATACTGCTCAAACTGCACTGAAGAAACTATCGGACCAGGTCACCGATACCTATCAGATCTTGCTTAGTAAGTTTTTGCTGCCGACTGTCTTCATGCCTTTACTTTATTATATGACACTCGGGATTACTGATACGTCTTTCCTTTGCTTCAACTGCAGGTGCCAACCTTGCGGCCCCAGAAGAGGATGCCATTGCAAAGGCTAAAATTTTAAAGACTGTGCTCCGGACTTTCTTTGCCGGCACAAAGTTTATACTGGACGCCGTGAAGTGGCCTACTGAAGTATACCCGGGTGAAGAAAATCTTATCAAAGCCTGCTCCACTGTGCCTGGCTGGATTGAAATCTGGAAACGCTCGGCATGCCGGATTGGTATGACCCGGGCCTTTACCCTGGCAAAGGCTTACTTTCCGAAGCTTGATCCGGCAAAGGTAATATCCGGGTTTCCAGAATTCAAAGCAGATGGCTCCAAGTTTACTCCTAAGGACTTCAAGGCCGTACAGTCCGCAGTGCGTCATTCGGCCACCACTTTGGCCGATAGTATGGATCTGAACACTATCATGAGTGCATACGATGCTGAAGGCAAAATTGTTACGGAGGACGCACCCCCTCCCTTTGATATTTTGGAGAAATGGGCTGCTGATTCGGCCAGGAAGAGGGAAGCAACTGAGAAGAGAGAGGCCGAGTTAGGATCAGGGCCAACCACCTCTACACCAACTGTTCTTCCGCCTGTCCGTCCTGCCGCAAGGAATCCGGGTGATGATGCCGGGAGAGCTAAAGAGCAAGTCCAGGAGCAAGACCCGGAGGGCAAGGGCAAAGATGTGGACCCTACTCAGGAAGCCGAATAGGCAAACGTCATAAAAATACTTCAATCATCTGATGTTTTTACTCAAAACAAGTATTCTTTTGACGGTGCGCCTATGCACCCTTGATACTAGTGTCACAACCTGTAACGCACTTTAATTCTGTGATACACTTCGTGCCTTTCTAGGCCTTTTGATGAACTTGGTACTTGTCTACTTTTGAACTTATTCTTGATATCCGATTTTCTTTTCATTTCCTTCTTTATTTCCGAGTATCGTGAGTTTTGACAGGTGGACTTTTCTTTAAGTCCCCAAGTCCCCACGACTCGGACATTGGGGTCTTTCGAGCTTGGCGACAAAACAACTTGATTCTGTTTCGGAACCCACAGTCCCCAAGGCCCGAATTTCCGAGTCTGTGGTGTGTGGTTTTTTCGAAGAGAACAAACTTGTTGTTGCTAAGCCGAAACCCGGAATTGTTTCATATAGATAATGAAGTTATGCTTGATAAACGTTGAGTTTCCAGCTATTAGCCTTGTACTCTGCATAACTTGTGGTTTAGATGACCCTTTTGACTATCTTGTACTATAAGCCGGCTTTCGCATGGATACCATGTTGTTACATCTATACGAAAACAGGGTCAGACAAGTCCCAATGGGCTTCATGGCTGATTGTAATCGTAAGCGAGCAAATCATGCCACTTTAGTGCGAGTCACATCGAGCTTAAGTAAGAAAAGTCAAGAAAATTTGGCTCCTTTGTCCGGTTATAAGATTGCAGCCGTATTCGTTTGCGAATAATCGGCCCTTATAACTCATAGGCATCAAGGCCGGGTCTTTGGGTTTGTGGCTGCGCTACTTGAGCAACCAGCCCCCGAGACCTATACATATTCAACATACTTAATGATACTGATGTATTGATGGCAATGGATACTTACTTACTTGTAATCGAAGTAAAAGCCGTAACAAAATAGGACTTGATAATCATCTCTTTATTGATACGAGAAAGTTTGGATCAGCAGGCCGCCTCATTAAAAACCTTCCAGTCCCCTTAGGTACCCTGGGTAGGAAAAGAGCGCGTCTGAAACCTGCTGCCCGTTTTAGTTCTTCTTGGGAACCGGTCCCGGGCTGACGTGACCGATACACATTCTCCATTTGCTGGACTTTTTCATGATGAGTACCGGATTTACTAGCCAACCCGGGTGAGGTGTCTCCATAGCGCGGCTGGTTGTGAGCGGCCGTGCGATTTCTTCTCCTATGGCAGATTGTTTGGGGGAATCATCCTTGATAAAAGCCACCATCTTAGCATCTTGTGCTGCCTTGGACTTTGCTCTTTCGTCTTCAGTACTCGGCCTTTTTGACGTGGTTCTATCCTCCGGGTCTGCTTGAGACCGGTAATGCTTGAGTTCCTCTTTTCTACAGGCTTTCTCGGCCATTGCTGCGTCTCCTTCATCGCATTCAGCTGCTATGTCTCGATTTCCATGTATGGTAATGGTCTTCTTGGGACCCGGGATTTTTAGCTGTAGATATACGTAACACGGCCTAGCCATGAATTTGGCATAAGCCGGCATCCGAATAACGCGTGATAAGGACTGCGCAATTTGACCACCTCAAAAGTGAGCCACTCAACTCGATAGTTATCCTTTGATTCCCCAAAAGCTACCTCCAATGCGATTTTTCCCTCGGGGCACGCTGAATGACCCGGCACTATCCCATGAAAAATTGTTGAGCTTTTCTGTAGCTGAGACTCCTTGAGGCCCATGCGTAAGAAGGTTTCCCAATACTGTATATTGATGCTACTTCCACCATCCATCAAAACCTTTTTCAGTTCATACCCATTTACCTGCGGTGCGACTACTAATGCCAAGACTCCCGGGTGTTCTACTCTTTCCGGGTGGTCCCTTCTGCTCCATGTTACATCCTGTTCTGACCATCTCAGGTATCTCGGGACAGCCGAAGAAACTGAATTGACCGCTTGCTTCAGTATCTTTTTGTCCTTGTTAGATCCTACTGTGGTATGCACATGATATTGACCCAACTGTTTGGGGTTAGCCTGGAAACCTCCTGCTCCCCCTTGGTTATTACCTTGATTTCCAGCTGTCGGGTTACCGGCTGGGGGTGGACCGTTGCCCGGGTTTCCTCCTGGACCCGGTCCTCCTCCCCGTCCTGCACCTCGCATGGCTCTGTTCACTTCCTCATTTTTCCATCTCTGTAGGTCGGCGCACTGCTCCAAGGAGTGGTTAGCTGGCCTACCGTTCCTGCTGTGCTTCGGGCATGCCATTCTGAATATGTTCCAATTATTACCCGGCCTTGGTGGCCCTTGATAGTTTCCTCCATTGTGATTTCCAGCATTGAAATTTCCTTCTGCCCTAGGTCTGGAAGATCCAGCTTCAGTATTGGCGACAAAATCAGAGCCTCCTTCAAACGGACGCTTGTTCTGGCTGTTGTTACCCGGTAGTGATCCGTTGCCAGTTCTTCCATTACTACTTGTGTTTGCTTTTGCTTTTTTATCATCAGTTTCCTCTTCCGTAGTGTCCGTTGCGGCATGTTTGTTGCACGCATCCATCAATTCTCCCATTGTGACCTCCGAAGCATTCCGACTAGATTTCATGCGAGTTAATTTTTGTACTAAGGGTGTGTACTTGCAGGTCTTTGCCATAGCTTGCAGCGCATCCTTGGGCTGAATATCCGTAGATGAATGGAGAATTTCCATAACCCGGCGCACCCAGCTGCGCGCCGATTCTCACTTCTTCTGAACACATCGCTCTAAGTCGTCAATAGTGAATAACTTTCTACACGTCCCGTGAAAGTGCTTGATAAATGCAGTTTTCAATTCTTCCCATGACTTAATAGATCCTTCCGGTAGATTGGCGAACCATAACTTTGCTGCTCCTTCTAACATCATTAGATACATGAACTTGGCTTGAAGATTCTCGGACGTATTGCGAATCGACATGGCCATCTCATAGCTGCTCAACCATGTTTCCGGATCCATAGTCGGCTCATAATTTACCACTTTACCCGGTTCTTTGAACTTTTCCGGGTAAGGTTCAGCTCTGATGCTATCCGAAAGACACTTAGGCCCTGCAAGAATGGTTGAAGCTGGTCTTACTCGGGAAACATGTGATCCTGCAGGGGGTACAGCTGGCTGCGGTACCGCTGGTGGCCCATGTGCCGCAGACCCGGCCACGACTCTCCTGGCCCTGGAACTATCCACGATGGCCTATGCTGCTGATGCTGCTGGTACTGCCTGGATGTGTGGAGGAGGCGGCATTTGCTGCTGCTCTTCCCTCCGCCGTGCCGAACTTGTTTGGATGTTTCCAGCGTTACCTTGTTGTTGGCTGACATATGGCGTCCCATGCATTCCAGTTCTGTGATCCGGGTAATTAACCTGTTGCGCTACCGCAGTGCGCAACATATCTATCGCCCGCCGGGTCTCCTCTGCGTGGGGTGACTCTCTCACGGGGATTTGATTTAGCGCAAGCGTTGCCGCGTACACGTTGTCCATGGGATTGTTGTAATGACCTGCTGGTGTGCGAAAACGCGATGGTGGTGGTGGTGGTGGCGGTGGTACGGTATTGCCTGCAGTGACTCCAGTCTGTGGTGCAAGTAACCCGACCTGCGTATCTACCGGTTGTGCTCCTCCGGTTGTCGGTTGAGGGGCGGTTCCTTGATTTGCCGCTGGAATCGGCTGATCCTGAGGCGTGATAAATAGTGTGGCCGGGTTTATGACTCCTCCCAATGCTGGTAATCTAGTTTGATGCCTTTGATGTATTCTAGTCGTTTCCTCTCGGAGCCGAGTTTCCAATGCATCCAGCTCACGTTGCCGTGTGACCATCCCTTGCCTTTCTGCTTCTACTTGCCTTCTCTGCTGCTCCAATGCACGACGGGCTACGTCCAAATCCCTAACTCGTTCCGCCGCGTTCTCCGGAGTGATAACTGTGGCAAGAACCGTCGGATCTAGGATCAGATTGTTGTCGAACAAGGCCGGGTGTTGTGGATTGGAAGGACCCGCTCCTGGTGTCCGGTTTGCTAGGAATCCGAACGTATTTGCGTGTAGTTCGTTTTCCGGCGCTTGACTGGTAACCGATGCCGACTCTCCGTCAACCTGGGCCAAAAACGTGTTTCCGTTAGCCGGCCCCTGCCGCCGGGCTAATGCTTGTGCTGACCCGGCCGCGGCCGCGGTTACGGCCTCTTGGTTGAGATTGGTCGCGGGAGCCGTATAAACCGCGACTCGGCGTATGATGCTTGGCGCGAATTCATGTTGTTCCCCTTCGCTGTTATTCTCCTCATATCGGTTTTCCAGCAGATCCAGGATAGACTCGGTATCATCCTCTCTTTCGACCCGGTCGCGCGGGGTCCATGCCGGTTCCTCCGGCTGTTCCGACTTCGCGATGGGTTCTTCCGCCGGATATGTCGTTCCAACTGATTCTTCATCATCTGATTGGATAGAAGTGGCCTCCCCTGACACAGAATCAGATCCAAAATTGTCAGGGATCGAACCGGAAGTACATACCATACCAATGAAGACGCTGATCCAGCCGATTGTCACGACGGATCCGGATTCGAGGTGATCCGACTCTGGCCCCCAGCCGGAATCGTCCACCGTCTTTTCTCCTTTGTGGTCGATGTAGATCTCGCCGACGACAAGATTCTCCATGTTCTTCCGAGCTTCTCCCGTGATGTAAACACCTTTGGACGCAGGCCCCACGGTGGGCGCCAACTGTCGTGGGATTATCACGGCAGATGTTACCGGGGGTAACTGATCTTGGGGCAAGACGACACAGGCGTTTGGGAGAGGGTTTAGCTCAGAGGAAAAATGATGGAACTCGATCTGGTAGCCGGCAATCAAGTCGCCGAGTCTCCAATCTCAATATATTAACTCAATCTCTCGTATACACTGGATGCTCGATATCAACTGGTATTACTAGGGTTCTTAGATCTCTCTCAACTAGACCTAGGGGTCGGTTTATAAAGCACTCGTACCCCCTGGCTTATTCTCCAAGGCGCACCCTGAATCCTACCCGGACACCGCATACAAACTCTAACTTTCCTTTACCGTAATCCACAATCCGGGTTACGAGGCCTACAAACTTGGGCCTTCCAGAAGTTTCTTTATCCTTAGCCGGATCTTACGCAGCGTCCTTTGGGCCGGGTTATACCTTGGAGTTGGCCTACCGGGTTATTATCCCTCCATCATGAGGGGTGACGAGAGGTTGTACGCCCAGGTAGCGGCCTCACCTCCGCGCCAGCAGCTGCGGGTGGGCGCGCAGGTGGAGAGGATGGGTGACAGAGGTGGACGGTTTGCGGGGCGGCGAGGAGGAGGTGGCGGAGGTGCCGGGGGAAGCCGCGGCAACGAATCTCAGGAGCCGCCATGGCGCAATCTGGTTTGGCACAGAGACCCCCCATCCGGGAGCAGCGGGAGTGCTGCCGGATCTGGAGCAGATCGGTGGGAGGCAGCTGCAGCTCGGGAAGGTGGGAACAAGGCCAAGCAGGTGATGAAGAATCCGCCTCCTCCGAATGCACCTGCGAGGTCGTCTGGGTCCCCGCCTGCAGGTGCAGTCCCCTCCCTGAATTGCAATGTAAGTGGACATTTGCCTGCACGTTGTCCCACGGTCCGATGTGAGAGATGTGGGAAACTGGGACATATGCGTCAACTTTGTCAAGCAGTTCTTCCCTATGAATCTGTGGCAGCAATGTGTGGTTTTCAGTCCCCTGGGCAGGGTTTCTTCTTCCTCCCTGATGTGTCCACTGTTAGGCAAGAGAAGGAAAGGTCTTCTAGTTTGGTTATCACTGTAGTTGAAGGGGATCCTACTACTAGGGAGTTAGAGCAAGAATTTACGGAGTACTTGCGATCTAGTTGGCGCTGTACTGCGAGGAGGATTAATGCTAATCAATTCACTATGCGGTTTCCTAGCCCTAGGGAGGTAGAAAGAACATGTTATTTTGGTGGACGTGTGGAGATGAAGCTCTGTAATGTTGTACTTCACCTAGCCCCCTGGTCTGCTGCTGTAGGGGCCAAAGGCGTGCTTCACAAAGCCTGGGTGAAGGTTCGCAATATCCCTGTAGACCTAATATCTTTGGTGGGGGTAACACTGGAAATTGATCAAGCAGCCTTGCATAAACCAGAATACTGTCGTATTTTGCTGGGTTGCAGGGACATAACGAGGCTTCCTAAATCTGCAGAAAGTGTCCTAGGAGAGTATTTTTTATGATTTCATGTATGAGGTTGATAGTATTGTGACTCAAGGGCCTCCTGTTACTCATGTTTCAATTCCTGTGAGTGAATCTTCAATGCATCCTTCTCCTAAGAGACATAGGGGGAATAATATAAAGAAGATTTGTGACGCCCCGAGATCGGGCACTATGCAGATTTCAGCATTTCCGCCAAAATCCACATAATAACCGATTTCAGGTTGCCACTTGTGATAACATTACAACAGTTCACGAATAATCCACAACAACAACAGAGGAGGTATATACAAGACGACTCAAACGAGTCAAGGATACAACTGATACAATACAAAGATCCAAATAACATCGGAAGAAGCAACATAGTGTCCGGCTAAGGACAAGATACAAATTGGACTAAGAGTCCTGAAGATAACCGATGGCGTCCAATCCCTGCCCAGGCCAAGCCGGAGGGATTCCCAAGCTAACGTCGTCAGACTTCAAACCTGTTGACTGCAATGTGGAATATGCAGCCACGAAAAGGGATTCGTGGGTCAGTACTATTAAGTACGGGCAAGTGGATAAACCATACTCACAAGATACCAGCGTAACCAATCATCAAAAGGTACAAATACTTTGGGTAGAACGGAAGGAAGGGATTATTGCAAAGAAGCGGCAGCGGGCTGCACTAACTAACTACAGAGACATGCTACAACATCCGGCTAAAAGAAAGGGATAAGATAGCGTATCAGAACCAACTATAACTACTCACCAAACAATACCCATCCAATGTTACCCCCTACTAAGGAAGCAACCCAAGGAAACTCACACGGTTGATTAAGTTGACATTCATTTTTATAGTGGAGGTAATCTATATTACTAGTCAAGTTATCATCGTTAAGTGTAAGTTGTCTGAGTACTTTTTAGCCAGCACTTTCACCAAGTCATCCATAACCGCGGACAACACGGCTTCTCGAGAAGATTTAACCCTGCAGGGATGCACCAATTTGGCCGTACACGTAAGAATGACCCGCCAGGCGGGGAGCAAACCCACCAAGCAGGGCACTCAACACAACCCAACTCTTCTTCGCATCAAGCCCAAAGAACCACGTGCTGTGCGTGCGCGGCTAATCGAGCCCCCACGAAGAAAAGGGGGACCCTCATAGCACTGGAAGACCACGCCGCCCTAAATGCCGACTACAAAAGTTCCACCCTGGTGCCAAGGGTTCGCACCTGCATATGCATGCATCAAATGGAAAGCCTGAACTAAGTGTGGCGATTTGGACGAGATGCGAATCGAATCAGAATTGCGGGGGGCGCCCATACTCGGTTCCCACATGCGGTTAGTGCGCTCATCATGGATCGGAGGACAAGACCCTTTTCCTAATTAAGTTCGACACTAGCAGGCCTCAAAACCACGCCGGGCCTCCTGCCGGTGCCTTATCATCAAATTGTTATTACCCCAAACATTAACATGAAGTTGATTGAATTGAAACCCAACTATCGACTAAACAGGTGATATGACAAAGGACAACAAGACTCGAGCACAAACAACACTAAGCATGCAACTACGACACGAGGGCCAACAAGGTAAACAAACAACTGGTAATAGGAAGTGGAAGGAAGCCTATATCATGGTTGCAAGGTAAACATATGATAGGATCGAGACACAAGCATCAAATCATAAGGCTAGAATAAAGGCAACGGGAAGAATCGGTAACAAGTGATGAAAGGCAGCCATAGGTAGCAAGTGAGTATACTTGCCTGGAATCCAGCAAGTAGAGGTACATCCGCAGAACTTGTCGTTGCTCACATCATCTCAGCGTCCTATCCGCGAAGAAGCAACGAACTAGAACAACCACCGGATGCAACAATTACTACTACATCAAAAGATCCAGCATGATCCTATTTTATATGCATGACAATTAATTGGTGCATCAAAGTAAACCAGTTGACATGGTAAACATATTTAAATGGGCCCATATGCAATTTGGATTGCATATGGAAAAGCCCATGAATTAATGTTGAATTAAATGATCTACAAATAACCATCATGTGAAAGTTGATTAGAATGATGCATGGATGATGAAAACAATAAGAAAACAACAATAGCTTCAGTTTGATATGTTGTTTACCAAGTTTGGAATTTTATTTATTAAGTTATGAACTTTGGCATTTTAAATGATTTAAACAAACATTTGTTGTTTTCACCAATTTTAAATGTTCAAAACAGATAAAAAAATTTATATTTGGAAAGAACACAAAATTTTAGATGGAATACATATTTCATTTGTTGAATTTGGATTTAAAATGAGCAAGTTATGAATTTGGCAATTTTAAAAGGTGTATTTAAAGTATTGAATTATTGCACCAATTTTAATTAGGGAAAACAGGAAACAAGGTGCATAATTGAAAAGTACAGGAAATTTTGAATGGAATGCATATTTTACTTTTCAAAATTGGAGTTTGGATGACAAAGATGTGGGCATTTGAATTACAGGGACTTTGCTGTAATTTTCAGGGACTTAGAAGAAAACTATAGGGACCTGGTCGCGAGAAAACTCCAGATCTGGATCTGGGAGTCCAGATCCACATGGCCTCGGTGAGCCCGTGCCACTGGCAGGTGGGTCAGATGACACGGTGGCGCTGCGTGGCGCGGTTGTGGGCTGAGGTGGCTCCCAGGGTCCATGACGGGTGGGCCAGCACCCGCGGTAATTCAGAAAAAGAAAGGCGCGGAGGGGGGGACTCGAACCCTGGTCTCTGCCATGCGCGCGGGGAATCATAGCCACTGGGCTAGGAGCGCTTGTGTGACAGAACTAGTGTGCGCGCGATTTTGAGGTGAGATGCTACGCGGGTTTCTGACGAAACTGAAGGAAAACAACACCTGCAGGTTGCAGTTCGACGGAACAGATGGGAGGCGGGCCGACGGCGACCTGAACGGGGCTAGGGTGACCGTGCGGCTCGAAGGCATCGACGCAGAGCAAGGAGGGGAAGGAGAGAGGGTAGCCCGAGGGCGGAGAGCTCACCGTGGGCGTCGGTGTCGTTGTTCTGCTCGGGGAGACGCAGAGAAGACAGTGTCTGTGGCATCGCCGACAGAGGATATGAGGAGCTCGTCGGCGTCGCGGTGGTGGTCCTTGGGGCCGATCTTGGAGGCGAGGAGGTAGAGGGAGTGGTCCTGGTTCCATTCCCGCTAGCAGAACGGCTCGAGGACGGCCGTGGAGGTGGCGCCAAGGTCTCCAAGTGCCTGCCATGGAGGTGCCCCCTCTGGTTCAGAATGTTTCAGAGAAGGGAGGGAACATAGGAGGAAGAAGGAGGGAGATGGCGGCGGGCAAGGAGGAAGAGGGAGAAGGGAGCTAGGGTTTTGGGAAGCCAGGAGGGGAGGGGTAGATAAGGAGAGGTGGAGAGGGGACCAGTGGAGGGGAAAACGACAGGGAGCAGCACGCTCTCCTCGTGCCTGTTCGTCCGTACAGGGAAGAAAGGTGGGGAGTGGGCTGGGTTTGCTGCTGGGGGTTGTAGGTGGGCCGAAAAGGCCTGCCTCCCCCTGGTGTTTTTTATTCTTTTTCTTTCTTTCTTTTTTGTAGCAAAGGGATAAGAGAGAAAGAAAGGGTTTTAGGGTTTTATAAAAAATTTGAAAACAATTTTATTGCATTGAGCATATTGAATGCCCAAGTGCACCAAGTTTTGGTTTTTTCAAAATTCAAATATTTATTTGTTGTTTGAATTTGAATTTGAAATTCAAATTAGGGTTTTAATAAAAGGAATTTTATTAACCAAGTCAATTTTTAATTTCAATTCAATTTTTATGGAAACAATTTGATTTGAAAACAAGGGTGTATTGTTTGAAAATTTAAATTGGTTTGAATTTTTAAGTTGGTTTGCAAACAAGGTGCAATGCATAGGATGCATGATGCTATGCAAAAAGAAAAACAATCAAATCTAGTTGGGGGAAATCCCCCGGGTGTTACAGACGACACCACTAACAAGGGATTGCGCCCTCGCAATCCACCCACTAACCCGGGAGGGGAAAGAAGTTCGACTATCGATTCTTCATGCTTCCAGTTGATCTCCTCGACACCACTAACAAGGGCTTCTCGACACCACTAACAAGGGCTTCTCGACACCACTAACAAGAGATTCTTGCTCGGAGTGACGACGATGTTCTTCCATTGAGAGCCTTCCGAAGACCGAACCTATTAGGTTTAAAGGCTAAGAGAACGTCCAACCCACGTAGGATCCTAACACTTTGAAAGATAGATAAGGGAAGAGACTCCAAAACAAATAAGGTAGGAGGAGAAATAGAATAGAGATAAGGAGAAAACAAGAATCCTATTGAGATGTTTCCAAAACAGGTTTTTCACAAATAGTTTTTGACACTCTAGAAACACGACCGTTAGCGAGGTTATCCTACAGGCTTTGCGGACCCGTTGCTTCGATAACCATTCGTATCGAAACAACTTCGGGAATCGGAAACCATGCTCTGATACCATTTGTGACGCCCCGAGATCGGGCACTATGCAGATTTCAGCATTTCCGCCAAAATCCACATAATAACCGATTTCAGGTTGCCACTTGTGATAACATTACAACAGTTCACGAATAATCCACAACAACAACAGAGGAGGTATATACAAGACGACTCAAACGAGTCAAGGATACAACTGATACAATACAAAGATCCAAATAACGGCGGAAGAAGCAACATACTGTCCGGCTACGGACAAGATACAAATTGGACTAAGAGTCCTGAAGATAACCGATGGCGTCCAATCCCTGCCCAGGCCAAGCCGGAGGGATTCCCAAGCTAACGTCGTCAGACTTCAAACCTGTTGACTGCAATGTGCAATATGCAGCCACGAAAAGGGATTCGTGGGTCAGTACTATTAAGTACTGGCAAGTGGATAAACCATACTCACAAGATACCAGCGTAACCAATCATCACAAGGTACAAATACTTTGGGTAGAACGGAAGGAAGGGATTATTGCAAAGAAGCGGCAGCGGGCTGCACTAACTAACTACAGAGACGTGCTACAACATCCGGCTAAAACAAAGGGATAAGATAGCGTATCAGAACCAACTATAACTACTCACCAAACAATACCCATCCAATGTTACCCCCTACTAAGGAAGCAACCCAAGGAAACTCACACGGTTGATTAAGGTGACATTCATTTTTATAGTGGAGGTAATCTATATTACTAGTCAAGTTATCATCGTTAAGTGTAAGTTGTCTGAGTACTTTTTAGCCAGCACTTTCACCAAGTCATCCATAACCGCGGACAACACGGCTTCTCGAGAAGATTTAACCCTGCAGGGATGCACCAATTTGGCCGTACACGTAAGAATGACCCGCCAGGCGGGGAGCGAACCCACCAAGCAGGGCACTCAACACAACCCAACTCTTCTTCGCATCAAGCCCAAAGAACCACGTGCTGTGCGCGCGCGGCTAATCGAGCCCCCACGAAGAAAAGGGGGACCCTCATAGCACTGGAAGACCACGCCGCCCTAAATGCCGACTACAAAAGTTCCACCCTGGCGCCAAGGGTTCGCACCTGCATATGCATGCATCAAATGGAAAGCCCGAACTAAGTGTGGAGATTTGGACGAGATGCGAATCGAATCAGAATTGCGGGGGGCGCCCATACTCGCTTCCCACATGCGGTTAGTGCGCTCATCATGGATCGGAGGACAAGACCCTTTTCCTAATTAAGTTCGACACTAGCAGGCCTCAAAACCACGCCGGGCCTCCTGTCGGTGCCTTATCATCAAATTGTTATTACCCCAAACATTAACATGAAGTTGATTGAATTGAAACCCAACTATCGACTAAACAGGTGATACGACAAAGGACAACAAGACTCGAGCGCAAACAACACTAAGCATGCAACTACGACACGAGGGCCAACAAGGTAAACAAACAACAGGTAATATGAAGTGGAAGGAAGGCTATATCATGGTTGCAAGGTAAACATATGATAGGATCGAGACACAAGCATCGAATCATAAGGCTAGAATAAGGCAACGGAAAGAATCGGTAACAAGTGATGAAAGGCAGCCATAGGTAGCAAGTGAGTATACTTGCCTGGAATCCAGCAAGTAGAGGTACATCCGCAGAACTTGTCGTTGCTCACATCATCTCAACGTCCTATCCGCGAAGAAGCAACGAACTAGAACAACCACCGGATGCAACAATTACTACTACAGCAAAAGATCCAGCATGATCCTATTTTATATGCATGACAATTAATTGGTGCATCAAAGTAAACCAGTTGACATGGTAAACATATTTAAATGGGCCCATATGCAATTTGAATTGCATATGGAAAAGCCCATGAATTAATGTGGAATTAAATGATCTACAAATAACCATCATGTGAAAGTTGATTAGAATGATGCATGGATGATGAAAACAATAAGAAAACAACAATAGCTTCAGTTTGATATGTTGTTTACCAAGTTTGGAATTTTATTTATTAAGTTATGAACTTTGGCATTTTAAATGATTTAAACAAACATTTGTTGTTTTCACCAATTTTAAATGTTCAAAACAGATAACAAAATTTATATTTGGAAAGAACACAAAATTTTAGATGGAATACATATTTCATTTGTTGAATTTGGATTTAAAATGAGCAAGTTATGAATTTGGCAATTTTAAAAGGTGTATTTAAAGTATTGAATTATTGCACCAATTTTAATTAGGCAAAACAGGAAACAAAGTGCATAATTGAAAAGTACAGGAAATTTTGAATGGAATGCATATTTTACTTTTCAAAATTGGAGTTTGGATGACAAAGATGTGGGCATTTGAATTACAGGGACTTTGCTGTAATTTTCAGGGACTTAGAAGAAAACTACAGGGACCTGGTCGCGAGAAAACTCCAGATCTGGATCTGGGAGTCCAGATCCACACGGCCTCGGTGAGCCCGTGCCACTGGCAGGTGGGCCAGATGACACGGTGGCGCTGCGTGGCGCGGTTGTGGGCTGAGGTGGCTCCCAGGGTCCATGACGGGTGGGCCAGCACCCGCGGTAATTCGGAAAAAGAAAGGCGCGGAGGGGGGACTCGAACCCTGGTCTCTGCCGTGCGCGCGGGGAATCAGAGCCACTGGGCTAGGAGCGCTCGTGTGACAGAACTAGTGTGCGCGCGGTTTTGAGGTGAGATGCTACGCGGGTTTCTGACGAAACTGAAGGAAAACAACACCTGCAGGTTGCAGTTCGACGGAACAGATGGGAGGCGGGCCGACGGCGACCTGAACGGGGCTAGGGTGACCGTGCGGCTCGAAGGCATCGACGCAGAGCAAGGAGGGGAAGGAGAGAGGGTAGCCCGAGGGCGGAGAGCTCACCGTGGGCGTCGGTGTCGTTGTTCTGCTCGGGGAGACGCGGAGAAGACAGTGTCCGTGGCGTCGCCGACAGAGGAGATGAGGAGCTCGTCGGCGTCGCGGTGGTGGTCCTCGGGGCCGATCTTGGAGGCGAGGAGGTAGAGGGAGTGGTCCTGGTTCCATTCCCGCTAGCAGAACGGCTCGAGGACGGCCGTGGAGGTGGCGCCAAGGTCTCCAAGTGCCGGCCATGGAGGTGCCCCCTCTGGTTCAGAAAGTTTCAGAGAAGGGAGGGAACATAGGAGGAAGAAGGAGGGAGATGGCGGCGGGCAAGGAGGAAGAGGGAGAAGGGAGCTAGGGTTTTGGGAAGCCAGGAGGGGAGGGGTAGATAAGGAGAGGTGGAGAGGGGACCAGTGGAGGGGAAAACGACAGGGAGCAGCACGCTCTCCTCGTGCCTGTTCGTCCGTACAGGGAAGAAAGGTGGGGAGTGGGCTGGGTTTGCTGCTGGGGGTTGTAGGTGGGCCGAAAAGGCCTGCCTCCCCCTGGTGTTTTTTTATTCTTTTTCTTTCTTTCTTTTTTGTAGCAAAGGGATAAGAGAGAAAGAAAGGGTTTTAGGGTTTTATAAAAAATTTGAAAACAATTTTATTGCATTGAGCATATTGAATGCCCAAGTGCACCAAGTTTTGGTTTTTTCAAAATTCAAATATTTATTTGTTGTTTGAATTTGAATTTGAAATTCAAATTAGGGTTTTAATAAAAGGAATTTTATTAACCAAGTCAATTTTTAATTTCAATTCAATTTTTATGGAAACAATTTGATTTGAAAACAAGGGTGTATTGTTTGAAAATTTAAATTGGTTTGAATTTTTAAGTTGGTTTGCAAACAAGGTGCAATGCATAGGATGCATGATGCTATGCAAAAATAAAAACAACCGAATCTAGTTGGGGGAAATCCCCCGGGTGTTACAAGATTCAGCTGCATCATCTGAGAGTCAAAATGCCTCAACTAGTTTTGTGGGGACTGGTTTTGGGAGATCACATTGCCAAAAAATCCTTCCTGTGGTCCCTGAACATGAATCTGAAGAGGAGAGTGAGGAAGATGAAGGACTATTGATTGATGTGATTGCGAGAGAGAACAGGAGCAAAATGATAGACAAAAAAGCTTGCAGCTGTGATGAGGGGAAGATTCCTGAGACATGTCTCTTATCCCCTGGAAACTTGATGATGGAGGAAGAATTGGCTCCTAAGTTAGGAGAGGGGAAGGTGCAGACACCTATTACCCCTGTGGTGGAAAAAGAAAATTGTCCCCTAGAGAATGTTGGACAAGAAAAACTCTAACACTGTCATATGCTGCTGTGGTTGTGGGAGACTCCTGGCCTGCTGATCCTATTGTCACAGAGATCGAGAGTTCCAGTCCAAATGAGGGGACCACTGCTATCTCTTACTCGGTCCAGTCTCCTCCCTCTGTTGATCATGGTGACGGGGGGGTTGAGGAAAAATCTGGAGATGGTACTGTTGATGGGGTTCGGGATCAAGCAAGGAAGATGATGGACGTCAGGGAGAGAGCAGCTCAGCTTCGAAAAAAAGAAACCTGGAAAGTGAGTATAATTCTGCTGCTCAGTCCTCTAACTCGTTTTCTGTTCTATCCAATCTTGAAATCATTTCTCGTGCGGCTATGATGGGAATTAATATACCCCCTGATAAATTTTATAATATTGACATACTTAGAGAGCTGGAAAAATCTAGAGCTAGTTTAACTGAGAAAAACATGTCTATTTCAGATGTTCCTTTAGTCACTGTACATGATAATGGTGTGAGGACCCCTTTGAGTCTGACTTGGCTTAGTGATGGAGAGTTAGACGAATCATTCACTGTGGTCAAATCTAAGAAAGAAAAAAAATTGTCAAAAAAGAAATCTAGTGTGGTGGCTTCTCATCCTGTTACTAGAAAGCAGAAGGAGAGTGACACGGCTACCATGGCTCCTGGTAGACCTGTCAGGCAGAAAAAATTACCTGATAAGTTTAAATGATGGGTGGTTTCTGGAATATTAGGGGTGCGGGTAAGGAGGGCATATCCACTTGTATCATGGACACTATTTGTGAAAACAAACTAGATTTCATTGGGCTGTTGGAAACTATGAAACAGAAGTATTCTCCTGGTTTCTTTAGAAAAATTGATCCAGGGAATAATTTTTTCTGGAAATGGATTCCTTCAGTTGGCAAATCTGGGGGTATCCTATGCGGTTTTAAATATGACTCCTTGGAGGTTCAAAATATAAAGCTTGGTAAACATATGATTATGGTTTATCTTTGGGATAAAAAAAACAAGAAATGCGGGTGGGCTTGTGGAGTGGTATATGGCCCATCACATGAGGAATTAAAGAATAATTTCCTGGCTGAGTTAGCTTCCTTTTGCAACTCGGTGGACTGTCCTTTTATTGTGGGGGTGACTTTAACATCCTGAGAAACATGTCAGAGAAGAATAATACTACTGTTTTGCCCCCTTCCTCGGGGATTTTCAATTATGTGATTAATTCCTTTTGCTTAAGAGAGATTGACATGGTGGGGGGTAAATATACCTGGTCTAACAAACAGAGAGACCCTACCCTGGAAAAGTTGGATAGGGTTCTCATGTCCACTGGTTGAGAACAACTTTTCCCTATGGCCTTGGTTAGAAAATTGGTGAGGGATCAATCTGATCACAATATGTTGTTATTAGATTCAGGGTATATCAAGGTGGTGCATGCTAAAAGAGAATTCAAATTTGACATTTCCTGGCTATCTAATGAGGATTTTTTGCCAAAAGTTGCTGAAATTTGGGGGCAACCTGTGTATAGTGTGGATCCTATTGATATCATTAATATCAAACTCAAGAGGTTTAAGAAGTATTTTAAGGGATTGGGTTCTAACATTTTTGGCAATTTCAAGAAAAAGAAAAAAGAGCTTAGGGAAGAGTTGGATAAGTTGGAACAAATGGAGGAAATAGGTGACTTGTCCCCTGACTTGTTGAGTAGAAGATCTATTATCCAGGTTGAGATTTTTAAAATGGATGCTGAGGAAGAATCCTATTGGTATCAACGGGCCCATGCGAGGTGGCTGTTACAGGGGGATCTCAATACCTCTTACTTCCACAAAATCGCAAACGGCAGGAAAAGAAAGAACTCTGTCCTCTCGTTAGAAAATAACGGGGTTGTAGTGGAAGGGACTAACAATCTCCTCAATTTGGCTACTCAGTACTACAAAACCCTGTTTGGGCCAGCTACTGGCAACTTGTTTGATCTATCACCCTCTTTGTGGTCAGACAATGGAAATTTATCTGTTGAGGATAATGAGACTGTTATGAAACCTTTTTCCTTGGAAGAAGTGAAGAAGGCTTTATTTTCTATGGATATTAACAGAGCTCCTGGTCCGGATAATATCCCTACTGAATTTTATCAACACTGTTGGGGGGTGGTCCAGAATGATGTTATGCGTTTATTTGATCACTTCCACCGGGGTCAACTAGATGTCCAACGCCTAAACTATGGAGTGATAACTCTGCTCCCTAAAGTTGCAGAAGCAAACAAAATTCAGCAATTTCGACCTATTTGCCTTCTTAGATGTATCTACAAGTTAATTACTAAAACTCTCACTCTCAGGCTTGAACCTTTTGCCTCTAAGTTGTTTAGTATTCATCAAAGTGCTTTTATTAAAAACAGAAATATCATGGATGGCATCTCCTCTCTCCACGAAATTATACATCATGCCCATGTTAAAAAACAAATTGGCATAGTTTTGAAGCTCGATTTCGAAAAGGCCTATGACAAAGTTAATTGGGACTTCCTCTTGTGTTGCTTTAAGGCTAGAGGTTTCAATGACACCTGGTGTTCCTGGATACAGCAAATCCTCCATAATGGGACTGTTAGTGTGAAAATTAATAATCAAACTGGGAATTATTTTAAAAGTGGAAAAGGGGTGAGACAGGGGGACCCACTATCCCCCTCCCTCTTTAACATGGTGGGAGAGGTCCTGACCCAGATGGTGCTTCAAGCACAAGCCAACGGTTTGATTCGTGGGATGGCTCCTGACTTGGTGACTAATGGGATTGCAATTCTCCACTATGCCGATGACACGGTGTTATGCCTTTCTCATGATGTGGATAAAGCTATTAACCTGAAACTCCTGCTTCACCTGTTTGAACTAATGTCGGGGCTGAAAATAAATTTTGAAAAAAGCGAGGTTTATCTGGTTGGAGGTGATAATGATGTCGCTTCCTTTTACTCTAATATGTTTAATTGCAATGTAGGTAAATTGCCTTTGAAGTATCTAGGGGTTCTTATTACTTTTTCTAACCTGAAAATGGTTGGCTGGGACTTTTTGGATGGTAAGATGCTAAAAAAATTGGGGGGGGGGGGGGATTAGTGATGTTGCTTTCTTAGGTGGTAGGTTGACTCTGCTGGATTCTAGTCTCACTGGGATACCTATGTACTATATGTCGATGTTTCTTTTGGGCAAGTCGTTTATTGAGAAGTTAGACAAACACAGGAGGAGGTTTTTCTGGGCTGGGAGGAGTAAAAAGAAAAAGTATCATATGGTTAAATGGGTGAGGGTGTGCCGCTCCAAAAACAAAGGTGGTTTGGGTGTGAAAAATCTTCATCGACAAAACATTAGTTTAGTTTGTAAATGGTGGTGGAAATTAGAAACTCAAGACGGGTTGTGGCAAAAAATTGTCACTGCCAAGTACCTTAGAGGTAAAACGATGGCTTCTGTGAAAGGAAGAGTTAATGACTCCCCTTGTTGGAAAGCTTTAATGAAAGTTAAAGATGTCAATATGGCTGGGAGAAAAGTTATTTTGGGGAAAGGTAATATAGTTCGTTTTTGGAAAGATGCCTGGCTGGATGGATGTTCCCTATGTGTCCCCTATCCTGGTCTTTTTGATATCTGTCATGCTCAAGATTGGACAGTAGAGAAGGTGTTATCTCATAATTGTGAGTTGCCTTTTAGACGTCGGTTTTCGCCTGAGTTGGCTGAACAATGGAACCTGATTGTAGCCAAGCTGTATGATAGACCGAGAGTGAATGAGGATGACCAAATCACTTGGTCCTTTAATGCTAATGGCAGATTTTCGACCAAATCAGTGTATTGCTTCCTGGAATCGAATTTATCCGGCTCTGATAACAGGTGGATTTGGAAAGCTAGGATCCCTTTGAAAATCAAAAATTTTCTTTGGCAACTTTTTAGGGATGCGATCCTTACTAGGGATAACCTTAAGAGGAGGAATTGGTTAGGGAACCCTACTTGCTCTTTCTGTAACAACCTGGAAACGTCTTCTCACTTGTTCTTCGAGTGTTCCCATGCCAAGGTGATCTGGGGGGCTTTCGGGGGGATGGTTGAGACTACTACTTGCCCTAGAAACCTGTGGCAGAGCACTGTTTGGTTTCATAGATTTTTCCCTGGAAGAGATAAATTCCATATGCTTCTTCTTGCGGCTGTCTGTTGGGCTATCTGGTCCATCAGGAATGCTATTACGTTTGAAAAAAAGGTGGTTAGATCACCTGTAACTACTGTTTTCAATATTTGTTCTCTGTTGTTTTATTGCGTGGGCCTTTATGAAGCTAGTGACAGTGAGAAGATCAGAGAAGGCGCGGGACAGCTGATGCGTAAGGCAGCATGGCTTGCAGCTCGTTGCAGCGACAGGAGGGCGGCTGTGGGGGTTCTCCGTATCACTGACGGATCAACGGACTGAATGAAGCTTGTTGCCTGCTGTGTTCGACGTCTGTGTTGTTTAGGCTTGCTGGTTGTTGATGGTTCTGTTTTGTATGTGGTGGCGATATTTGCCGGTTCCCTGTGTGTACTTTGTCGTACTGGTATCCTTTTGTTTTGGTAGTTTAGATGGTAGGTTTTTTGCCCTGTAGTACGTATCTAGAGTCGAGGCCGTGCAGCGGGTTTTCCTACCAGTTAGCTGCCCCTTTCTTCTTCCTGTTATGTTTTTAAACCCTTGTATTTCCGTTGATGAAAGTTAATGGAAAGGGGGCAGTTCCCAGTTGAAAAAAAAATCATTTCTATTCATTTCCGCCAAATGAAATGAATAGAGGGGTTTCATTCCAAACGAGCTCTAAAAGAATTGGAACTGAGCCGAGCACACGGCGAAGTACACCGCTGGATGGAGCTGCAATCTTTCGTTCGTTCCCTATGTCGGCACTCCGGATTGGCGGCCGACGGTGTCGATGAGTAACAGCGGGCCGGGGAGCCGGTGACTCGAGCTCGGCGGCATGACACGTGCGCGTGCGTCCAGGGCCATCGGAACGGCCAAAGGAAGCTGCCGCTGCCGACGTCCCCGATCTATCTCACCGGGTGCATCATCCAAGACAGACACAGGCCTCGATGCAGATGAGGCGTCCTTCCATGGCCCCGTGTCCTCCATTTCACACCTTCCGCTCCTCTCACCGCGGGCGCGGAACAATATATGTACACTGGCCTAGAAAGCGTTTCCAGATAGAAAATCCCTTTCGACCAGGAGAACAAGCAACGTCACCCACACTCACTTCACACTCGTTGAGCCCACGCGGTCCACGGCGCCGGCCGATTTCCCCGTCCAGGTCCAGCCATGGGCGTGAGCAACAACATCACGGCGTGCCTCAACTTCCTGGCGCTCCTCTGCACCGTCCCCGTCGTCGCCACGGGCCTCTGGTTCGCCTCCAAGCAGGGCGCCGAGTGCGCGCGCCTGGCGCGCTGGCCCGTGGCCGTCCTGGGCGGGCTCCTCCTCCTCGTCGCGCTCGCCGGATTCGTCGGCGCCTACTGGAACCGCCAGGGCCTCCTGGCCGTCTACCTCTTCGCCATGGCGGCGCTCATCACGCTCCTCCTCGCGCTCCTCGTCTTCGCCTTCGCCGTCACCCACGGCTCGGGGGCGTACCCGGCGCCCGGCCGCGCCTACAGCGACTACCGCCTCGAGGGCTTCTCCGCCTGGCTGCGCGGGTACGTCGCTGACCCGCGGCGGTGGGACCGGATCAGCGCCTGCCTCGCCGCCTCCGACACCTGCAGGAAGCTCGGCATGGAGAGCGCCTTCTTCATCGCCCCCGAACAGTTCTACCAGTCCGATCTCTCGCCGCTCCAGGTACTCATAATTAACTACTGATGTTAACTGCTCCGATTCATCATGTTAATTACCCGCATTGTAGTAATTTATGGACTGCAGCATGTAGATCTTAGTGGTCATTGGTCAAGTTACCCACCGATGGTCACCAAAATATTCAGAGTGGATGCTTCTCCGTAGTAATCTAGTACTAGTACTTACAATATACTAGTGGTACAAGTACTGCTTGCCAAGAGGAATCAATCAAATCATCAGCGAACAAACTTTGTGGGATCGATGGAGAAAAGCAGGGGATAAGTCATCACCCAAAAAAGATAACGTCCATGATCCGTCGATGGAATCATTTTTTTCCTGGCGTGCAAATGGCCTAAAATCGAATCAATGACAGGTAGGCTGATGATTTGTGGGTTAACCGTGCAAGTGCAAGTGGGTCCTGCCCATGTGGCTGTGTGAGTACTAAGCTTGTGGGAGGAAGAACCGTAATCGATTCGAGGCATTGTATCGGAACGAGAGAAGCTTCCATGTGCATAATGCAAACAATAGCGTGAACATGTCGTTTCAAAAAAGGAAAAAAAAAAAGTGTGGCTCACTGTCCTTCCTAACCAGCTCACCTCCGCGCATTTTTGTCTCCTTGCGTAACCGCCAACTTCGGACTACACAGACCTTCAGGCAAGAAAACAGATTTATTAAGTATCATGTTAAGAGAAGTGCACTAACAGTCAGACACGGCCATGTCGAAATTGTGATTTAACTAGGCACTGCAGGTCTGTTGTAACCTTTAAGCGCATTGTGTACATTCCAAACATGGATTGCTAGTCTTTGCATTGCATTGCATTGCCATGTCCAAATGATCTGAAGAAGCCATGTTTGTTCCTCTGCGTGGGTGCAGTCCGGGTGCTGCAAGCCGCCGACGGTGTGCGGGTACGCGTACGTGACGCCGACGGCGTGGACGAACCCGGCGAACCCGGCGGCGGACGCGGACTGCGGCGCGTGGAGCAACGACCCCCGCCAGCTCTGCTACGGGTGCAGCTCCTGCAAGGCCGGCATGCTGGGCACCCTGCGCGACCAGTGGCGGAAAGCCAACGTGGCGCTCGTCGCCGCCACCGTCGCGCTCGTCGTCGTCTACGTCATCGGCTGCAGCGCCTTCAAGAACGCCCAGACCGAGGACCTCTTCCGCCGCTACAAGTGGAGCGACACCTGATAGATATGTTTTTCTCTGAATGATCTATCCTTCCACTGGGATTGCTTACCAAAACCAAAAGCGGGGTAAATTATGTAGTGGCGCAGGGCCAATGTTCTAGTCTCCAGAGCTGCCGCATCTTTACAGTGTGCTTGCGTCACAAATCTGTAATGGTCGTAGCTACCAATTCCAGCACTACTATACTACTGGTAGAAAAGTCCTGCATTATTAAGGAAAATGCTATTACTACACACTTTTTTTAAGAACAAGGCAAACCATCTCATTAATTAAGAAGAGTTTACAAGTTTAGAATTACCACACGCAAAAAACAAGCCTGTAGGGTTGGATACAATGCGTGTTGTTTTATTGTGATTCAAATTCATACGAAGATAAAGATGAAGAAAACTTCGGACGGAACGGAGCGAGACCCGTCGCCGGAGGCTTAGTTGAAAAGATCTTGGTAAAATGTTCTTATATGGTTGAAACAATCTCCCCGTCAATGGTACAAAAACTATTATTTATTTATGTTGTCACATGTCGCTAAGAGGTCTGAATTTGATAGCTGTGGGTACATTAAGTTTATTGGTGAATCACATATATACTTGCTATTATATGTTGATGATATGTTGATTGCTGCCAAAAGGAAGAAAAAAATCACTACATTGAAATAATTGTCGAGTAGTGAGTTTGAGATAAAGGATCTTGGTGCTGCTAAGAAAATACTCGGTATGAATATTATTAGAGACTCTGGTTTGTTATTTCTTAGTCAGCAAAGTTACATTAAAAAAGTTCTTCATTGTTTTAACATGCATGATGCAAAGTCTGTTATTACTCCCATTGCTCCCCACTTTAAATTGTCAGATTTACAATGTTGATGGAGGGATGATAACCCGGTAGGCCAATGCCAAGGAGTAACTCGGCCCAAAGGACGCTGCGCAAGAACCGGCTTAAGATAAAGGAGTTTCTAGAAGGCCCAAGAACGTAGGCCTCGTAACCCGGATTGTGGTTTCCGATAAAGAAGTTTAGGGTTTCTAAGTAGTGTCCGGGTAGGATTCAGAGTGCACCTTGGAGAGTAGGACAAGGGGTCCGGATATTATATAAGCCGGCCCCTAGGGTTAGACGAGAGAGAGATCCAAGAGTTCGAGCAATATCGCTAGGTATCGAGTATCCAGTGTAATACGAGAGTTGAGTTAATATATCTAGATCGGAGACTCGGCGACTTGATTGCCGGCTACCAGTTAGCATATCATCATGTTTTCCCTTGAGCTAAACCCTCTCCAAACACCAGAGTCGAATTGCCCCAAGATAAGTTACCCCCGGTAACGTCTGCCGTGATTATCCCACGACAGTTGGCGCCCACCGTGGGGCCTACGTCCAAGGGTGTTTACATCACGGGAGAAGCTCGGAAGAACATGGAGAACATTGTCATCGGCGAGATCTACACCGACCACGAAGGAGAGAAGATGGTGGACGATTCCGGCTGGGGGCCAGAGTCGGATCTGCTCGAATCCGGATCTGTCGTGACAATCGGCCAGATCAACGTCTTCATCGGCATGGTACGTACGTCCGGTTCAATCCCTGACGATTTCGGATTCGATTCTGTGTCAGGGGAAGCCACCTGCGTCCAATCAGATGGGGAAGAATCGGTCGGGACGGTAGATCCGACAGAAGAGCCCCCCACGAAGAGGGAACAGCCGGAGGAGCCGGCATGGACCCCGCGTGGCCGGGTCATGAGAGAAGATGATACCGAGTCCATCCTGCATCTGCTGGAGAACCGCTACGAGGAAAATAGCAGCGAAGAGGAAGAGTACGAATCGACACCAAACATTACGCGCCAGGTTGCGGTTTACACGGCCCCAGCGATCAATCTTAATCAGGGAAACGTGACCGCGGCCACAGTCGGAACGGCACCAGCAGTGGCCCAGCAGCAAGGTCCGGTTGACGGAAACCCGGTTCTCACCCGAGTTGACGGAGAATCGGCATCGGTTACCAGCCACGCGGTGGACAGCGAGTTGCAGGCAAACATGTTCGGATATCTGGCAAACCGGACGCCAGGGGCGGGTCCTTCAAACCCGCAACACCCGGCCCTATTCAACAACAATTTGATTCTGGATCCAACCGTTTTAGCTACAGTTATTACTCCGGAAAACGCGGCGGAACGTGTCAGAGATCTGGACGTAGCCCGCCGTGCATTGGAGCAACAGAGAAGGCAAGTAGAAGCAGAAAGGCAGGGGATGGCCACCCGCCAACGTGAGCTGGATGCATTGGAAACCCGGCTCCGAGAAGAGACAAACAGAGTGCGTCAAAGGCATCAAACCATGTTACCAGCAACGGGTGGAGTTATAAACCCGACCAACCTATTTATCACACCTCAGGATCAACCGATTCCGGCAGCAAACCAAGGAACCGTACAACAACCTGCAACTGGAGGAGCACAGCCGACAAACATACAAGCCGGGTTACCCACATTGCAGACTGGAGCCACTGCCGGCAATACATTACCACCACCGCCACCATCGCGATTTCGCACACCAGCAGGTCATTACAACAACCCCATGGATAATGTGTACGCAGCAACGCTCGCATTGAATCAAATCCCCGTGAGAGAGTCACCCCACGCAGAGGAGACCCGGCGGGCGATAGATCTATTGCGCACTGCGGTAGCGCAGAAAGTTAATTACCCGGATCACAGAAGTGGAATGCATGTGACACCATATATCAGCCAGCAACGAGGCAATGCCGGCAATATCCAGACAAGTTCAGCGCGGCGGAGGGAAGAGCAGCAGCAAATGCCGCCTCCTCCCTGCGTTCAGGCAGTACCTGCAGCATCAGCAGCACAAGCTATCGTGGACAGTTCCAGAGCCAGGAGGGCCGCGGCCGGGTCTGCGGTGCATGGGCCACCAGCCGTGCCGCGTCCAGCTGCACCTCCCGCAGGATCACATGTTTCCCGGGTGAGGCCAGTTCCGACTAATCTCGCTGGGCCTAAGTGTCTGTCGGCTGACATCAGGCTGAGCCTTACCCGGATAAATTCAAAGAACCGGGTAAAGTTGTGAATTATGAGCCGACTATGGATCCAGAAACATGGTTGAGCAGTTATGAGATGGCTATGTCGATTCGCAATGCATCAGAAAATCTTCAAGGCAAGTTCATGTACTTGATGATGTCAGAAGGAGCAGCAAAGTTATGGTTCAATAATTTACCGGAAGGATCTATCAAGTCATGGGAGGAGTTGAAAACTGTGTTTATCAAGCACTTTCATGGGACGTGCAGAAAGCTATTTACTATTGATGACTTAGAGCGATGTGTACAAAAGAAAGGAGAATCGGCGCGCAGCTGGGTGCGCCGGGTTATGGAGATACTTCACTCATCTACGGATATTCAGCCCAAAGATGCGCTATAAGCTATGGCAAAGACGTGCAAGTACATACCTTTAGTACAAAAGTTAACTCGGATGAAATCTAGTCGAAATGCTTCAGAAGTTACGATGGGAGAGCTAATGGACGCATGCAATAAACACGCTGCAACGGATACTACAGAAGAGGATGTCGATGACAAGAAAGCAAAAGCAAATACAAATAATAGTGGAAGAACCGGCAATGGATCAACGCCGAGTAACAATGGAGGTAACAATGGGAACAACCAGAACAAGCGCCCGTTTGAGGGAGGCTCCGAGTTTGTCGCTAGTACAGAAGCCGGGTCTTCGAGACCTAGAGCAGAAGGAAATTTCAATGCTGGAAACCATAACGGAGGAAATTATCAAGGACCGCCGAGGCCGGGTAACAATTGGGATATCTTCAGAATGGCGTGCCCAAAGCACAGCAGGAACGGTAGGCCGGCTAACCACTCATTGGAGCAGTGCGCGGACCTACAGAGATGGAAGAATGAGGAGATAAATAAGGCCATGCGAGGTGTAGGTCGTGGAGGAGGACCGGGTCCGGGTGGAAACCCGGGCAACGGCCCACCCCCAGCCGGTAACCCGGCAGGCGGAAATCCGGGTAATAACCAAGGGGGAGCTGGAGGTTTCCAAGCTAACCCCAAGCAATTGGGACAATATCACGTGCATACCACAGGAATTTCTAACAAGGATAAAAGGATACTGAAACAAGCAGTAAACTCGGTTTCTTCGGCTGTCCCGAGATACCTGAGATGGTCAGAGCAGGACGTAACATGGAGTAGAAGAGATCACCCGGAAAGGATAGAACACCCGGGAGTCTTAGCATTGGTGGTGGCACCACAGGTTAATGGTTATGAGCTGAAAAAGATCCTAATGGACGGTGGAAGTAGCATCAATATCTTGTATTGGGAAACCTTTCTACGCATGGGTCTCAAGGAGTCTCAGCTGCAGAAGAGTTCAACGGTTTTTCACGGAATTGTGCCGGGTCACTCAGCGTGCCCCGAGGGAAAGATCACATTGGAGGTAGCTTTTGGAGAATCAAATGATAATTATCGGGTCGAGTGGCTTACTTTGAAGGTGGTTAAGTTGCGCAGTCCTTATCACGCGCTATTCGGAAGGCCGGCTTATGCCAAGTTCATGGCCAGGCCGTGTTATGCGTATCTACAACTAAAAATCCCGGGCCCCAAGCAGACCATCACCATACACGGGAGCCGGGATATAACGGCTGAGTGCGATGAAGGAGATGCAGCCATGGCGGAGCAAGCGTGCAGAAAAGAGGAACTCAAGTATTACCGGTCTCAAGTAGACCCGGATGACAGAACAGCGCTAAAAAGGCCAAATACTGAAGATGAGAGAGCAAAATTCAAGGCAGCACAGGACACCAAGATGGTAGCTTTTGTCGAGGGTGATCCCTCTAAGCAATTTGCTATAGTATCTAATTTGGACAGCCAGAAGGAGAAAGCACTTGTGGAGTTCATTCGTTCAAATCAGGATGTGTTCGCCTGGACGCCTAGCGACATGCCGGGTATCCCACAGAGTTGGCAGAGCACAGTTTGCACGTCGATCCCAAGTCCAGACCCGTGAAACAGGGCTTGAGAAAGATGAATGGGGAAAGAAGGAAAGCTATAGGGGAAGAAATTGCTCGGCTGCTGACAGCCGGCTTTATTATGGAAGTGTTTCACCCGGACTGGTTAGCAAATCCGGTTCTCGTGATGAAAAAGACCAATGAGTGGAGGATGTGCATTGATTACACGAGTCTCAACAAGCATTGCCCAAAGGATCCGTTTGCTCTACCAAGGATAGATCAGATCATAGACGCAGTAGCTGGAAGCGACCTATTATGTTTCCTGGATGCATATTCCGGGTATCACCAGATCAAGCTCAAGAAGGAGGATTGGGAGAAAACATCGTTCATAACCCCTTTTGGGGCCTTTTGTTACAAGACAATGACATTCGGACTGAAAAACGCTGGCGCAACCTATCAACGGTGTATTCAGAAGTGCTTCGAGGACCAAATTGGACGCAACGTACATGCTTACGTAGACGATGTGGTGATTAAGACCAGAAAGGCGGAGACATTTATCGATGATCTAAAGGAAACATTCAAGAACTTGAGAAGGTATCAGATGAAGCTCAACCCGACAAATTGTGTTTTTGGAGTTCCAGCCGGGAAATTACTCGGCTTTATCGTTTCTGAGAGAGGAATTGAAGCAAACCCGGACAAAATCAAAGCTATCCAGAGCTTGAAAAAGCCGGAAAATTTGAAACATGTTCAGAAGCTCATAGGGTGCGTGGCAGCGCTCAGCCGGTTTATATCCAGACTCGAAGAAAAGGCGATACCCTTGTACCGGCTCTTGAAAAAGTCTGACAAATTCGTATGGGATCAAGAGGCGGACGAGGCGTTCGAGGCACTAAAAAAGCAGCTATCTGAGGCACCAGTCCTAGCAGCTCCGGGTCCTAAAGAGCCTATGTTATTATACGTTGCAGCAGGGCCCCGGGCGGTTAGTGCAGTGGTTGTTGTCAGGCGAAAAGAAGATGGAAAAGAATACCCGGTCCAGAGGCCGGTTTACTACGTCAGTGAGGTATTATCAGAGGCAAAACAGCGCTATCCGCATTGGCAAAAGCTGGTTTTCGGGGTCTTCATGGCCAGCCGGAAATTGAAGCCATATTTTCAGGAACACCCCATAACAGTGGTTAGTTCTATACCAACGTCGGATATCATCAGAAACTCAGATGCAACAGGTAGAATAGCCAAGTGGGCGATCGAGATGGGGGATTATCATATCAATTACGAGCCAAGGTCAGCAATTAAATCTCAAGCTCTAGTCGATTTCATTAACGATTGGACACACACAGGCATGCCTACCACGGCTCCAAACTCCGAGTCCTGGATCATGCACTTTGATGGCTCCAAGCAATACGAGGGGTCAGGAGCTGGAGTGGTGCTAACATCACCCAAAGGAGACAAGTTGAGCTACGTGCTGCAGATTCACTTTGATTGTTCCAACAACGTGGCCGAGTATGAGGCCTTATTGCACGGCTTAAAGGTAGCCAAGGAGATGAATATTAAGAGGATACGATGCTTTGGAGATTCGGACCTTGTGGTACAGCAGGTCTTAGGAACTTGGGATAGAAAAGATACAACTATGGCAGCATACCGCAGAGAGGTTGATAGACTTGCCGGGTGTTTCTCCGGGTACGAGGTGGAGCACATAGACAGAAGAAAAAACGAGGCAGCAGATGCACTCGCCAGACTCGGCTCGCGCAGAGAGCCGGTTCCACCTAATGTTTTCCTGAATGAACTATGGCGACCATCAGTTAAAACCGAGTCTGAGGAAGAACTGGCAAATCAAGACCCGGATTTGGAGCTCGTGGCCACAGTACGTGTTGTTCCCGAGTGGACAGAGCCGTTCTTGGCCTACCTATCACGGGGCGAGTTACCACAGCAGGAAGTATTAGCAAGACAAATTCTAAGGCGAGCAAAAGGATATTCTATCATCAATGGAGAGTTATACAAGAGAAGTGCAGCAGGAGTCTTTTTGCGCTGTGTAGCACCGGAAGAAGGCCGACAGATCCTCAAGGAAATCCACGAAGGTGATTGTGGGCATCATGCATCCACAAGATCCCTGGTGGCCAAAGCTTATCGACATGGTTTTTTCTGGCTCACGGCCCTAGCAGACGCGGAGCGCTTGGTGGCAAGGTGTGACGGATGTCAAAGGTACGCTCGCCAAACCCATGTGCCGGCTATGGAACTACGGACTATCCCGTTAACTTGGCCATTTGCTGTTTGGGGTATGGACATGGTTGGCCCCTTTCACATGTCGCCTTGCAAAAAGACGCACCTGTTGGTGGCCATTGACAAGTTTACCAAGTGGGTTGAGGTTATGCCACTTACCAACTGTGAAGCAATTACAGCAGTCAAGTTCCTGAAAATGATTATCTATCGGTTCGGGTATCCCCATAGCATAATTACCGACAATGGAACCAATATGTCCCTTGGCGAGATGGAGAAATTTTGTGGTAACAATGAAATCCGGCTTGACGTAGCTTCAGTGGCCCATCCACAGGCTAATGGACAAGTGGAGAGGGAAAATCAAGAATTGCTTCGTGGACTAAAGCCACGATTGCGAGTTCCGTGTATCAGAGCTGCTGGTGCATGGGTTGAAGAATTACCTGCAGTGGTTTGGGGTATCAACACAACACCTAACAGATCCACTCAGATGACACCGTTTTTCATGGTTTATGATGCAGAGGCGGTGTTGCCGAGTGATATCATCCATGACTCGCCTCGAGTCTCGGCTTACGTCGAGGTAGAGAATGAGAAGACCCGGCAGGACGCCGTGGATATGCTAGAAGAAGAAAGAGAACAAGCACTGGAAAGATCAGCCATATATCAGCAGGATCTGCGGAGATATCATAGCCGGCGCGTGAAAACCCGGGTCTTCCAGGAAGGAGACCTGGTTCTGCGCCTGGTACAGTCAAAAGAAGGAAAACATAAGTTATCACCGCCATGGGAAGGGCCGTTTATCATAAGCCGGAATCTGCACAATGGACCGTATTACTTGATAGATGCAAGGGAAGAGTCGGCTACGGTTAACGACACCGCTCATACCACTTCATCTATGCAAGAGAAAGAAAGACCATGGAACGTAGCTCAGCTGCGTCCCTACTATACCTAGTATAGACCAGACTCACAAGTGGAATTACACGATGTAACAGGCAGCAGGTTTCAGACGCACTCTTTTCCTATCCAGGGTACCTAAGGGGACTGGAGGGTTTTTAATGAGGCGGCTTGCTGACCTAACTTTATCATATCAATAAAGAGATGGTTAAGCAATATATCTCCTTCACACGTTTTATCAAGTTCTATTTTTCTGTTATGTTTTTTACTTTTCTTCCAGGTAAGTATTATTTATTGTTTCCTTAGAGCATTAGTTTCCTTAGTATGTTGCATATATTTAGGTCTTGGGGGCTGATTGCTTGAATAGCAGTTACAAACTCAAAGACCCGGCCATGATACCTATGAGTTATAAGGGTCGATTACTCGCAAACGAGTACGGCTGCAATCTTATAACCGGACAAAAGGAGCCAAATTTCTTGACTTTTCTTACTTAAGCTCGATGTGACTCGCACTAAAGTGGCATGATTTGCTCGCTTATGATTACAATCAGCCATGATGCCCAATGGGACTTGCCTGACCCTGTTTTCGTACAGATGTAACAACATGGTATCCACGCGAAAGCCGGCTTACAGTACAAGAGAGTCAAAAGGGTCATCTAAACCACAAGTTATGCAGAGTACAGGGTTAATAACCGGAAACTCAAAGTCTATCAAGCATAACTTCAACACCTATGTGAAACGGCTCTAGGTTTTGGGCTTAGCAGAAACAATTTGTTCTTTGAGAAACCTCACACCCCAGACTCGGAATTTCAGGCCTTGGGGACTGGGGATTTTGAAAAAAAAGAGGCAAGTTATCTAGCTATTAAGCACCAAAAACCCACAAATCCGAGTCTTGGGGACTTGGGGACTTAGAGAAAAGTTCACCCGTCAAAACCCATGTGACCCGGAAACTGAGTCTCACAAAAGGAACCATAAAGTAAATCGGAGTATCAGGAGTAAACAAGCTCAAAGGCAGATAGATATCAAATTCATCCAAAGGCCGGAAGGGCCAAGAAAGCTATTAAAGCTTCATAATGTATTTACATGATGCGATGATAGTATCAAAAGTGCACATCTGCACTATCAAAAGAATATCTGTCATTACAAGGGCATCGAGCGAACAAGGTATTATGATGGCATCAGGTAATAATTTACTCGGCCTCCTGAGTTGGGTCCACATCCTTACCCTTGCCCTCCGGGTCTTGTTCTCGGGTTCGCTTCTTAGAAGATTTCCAGCATCATCATCCGGTTTTTCAGCATCAGGACGAACAGGTGGACGGACAGCTGGTCTAGAGGAAGTTGGTGCTGATTGCAATTCGGCTTCCCTCTTCGCAGCTTCCTCCCTCCTCCTGGCCGAGTCAGCATTCCACTTTTCTAAAATATCGAAGGGCACGGGCGTATCTTCCTTCACAGCCTTGTCCTTAGCATCGTATGGAGACATAAACCTACTCAAGTCCATACTGTCGGCAAGAGCAGTTGCCGAGTGACGTACCTCGGATTGTACAGCTTTGAAATCCTTGGGGGAAAATCTCGAGCCATCTGCCTTGAACTCTGGAAATCCGGCCACCACCGTTGCCGGCTCAAGCTTAGGAAAATAAGCTTTCGCCAGCATAAGTCCCCGGGTCATCCCAACCCGGCATGCTGAGCGTTTCCAGAGCTCAATCCATGCAGGGACAGTAGAGCATGCATGGATTAGAGTCTCCATACCCGGATATAGATCAGTCGGCCACTGAATGGCGTCTAGTATCCACTTGGTGCCGGCACAGAACCTCCGGAGGACATTCTTCAATCTCTTTACCTTTTCGATATCATCTTCTTCTGAAGGCGCAAGGTTGGAAGCTGCAATATGAACAACAAAGGTTACATCAAAATATTCTGGGTATCATGTATCAAGAAAACAAGAAACCAAGGCACGAACCAGTAAGTAGCGAAATCTCACCAACGAGGACACGATAAGTGTCGGCCACTTGGGCTGATAGCTTCTTTAGCGCAGCTTGAGCAGTGGTGTATTTCTCTTTGTATGTCGTGACATCTTTCTCCAAGGCTGCCACCTCGGACTCAAGTGCTTCCCTTAGCTTTATCTCGGTGTCCAGGAGCTGCTTGGTCTTGGCCAAAATCTCCTCGGACCGAGACGCCTGCGCCTAAAAGAATGGAAGGTTAAACATTAGTCGGATATCACAATTAGCCGAGTATTGCAAGGAGTACCGAGTGTAACTTTGACAAGTTAGACTCGGAACTTGGGGACTAGGTGGACACTATGAGATATCAACTAACGTACCTGATGCTCCACGGCCATGCGCTCCAACATGCTGCTCTCTGAGGCCTTCATGGCGAGGAGGGCGTTCATCATTTGGTCGAAGGATTGGTTACCCAAGTTGGAAGACCCAGAGTCTTGATAACTCGGATTGGAGGTTTTCTCCTTGGTAGGGGAAGGCACCCGAGTCGCCCGGATATTGAAGCTCGGGTCGCCTCCTCCCATGCCCAGGTCGGCGGCCTCTTCCTCCTCGCGCGCATGTGATGCTATCGGGTATTCGGCTTCCTGATCAGCCGGGTGTGTTGGTGGCGCTTGTTGTTCCCCTTCGCCTCCTGCTGCAGCCATCATGTCGTCAATCGGGTTCTCCTTACCCGGGTCATCGGGCTCCATATTTTCTTGGTCACTGGTTGTGACTGTGGCTCTGTGGACAGTATAAAGAAGCGGTTAGCATGTAGACTGGAGAAAATTACGGCAAAGTAATGGAACATCAGAAGAAGAACCTTACACGGGATTCACCGCGAAATCCGAGGGAAACGCGCTGCTGGACCCGGATGAAGCTGATAAATATCAAGGGAATAAGGCATGGAACTGCCCAATTTAAAGATGATTAGAAAAGAAAAAGAATTCGATATTTGGGAAAGGATTGAAAGATACCAGCGCATCGAGGAGGGGACGATGGAATACCCGGATTAAGTGCGGATTCACCCGGAAAGTTCCGGGTCATTCTGCGCTTGGTCACGGGCGGATCCTTCAAGTACGGCCCGTTAGACAACTCTCGGTTTAATTCGCACATGTTAGCAAAGGAGTACGGTTTAGAAGCAAGGGAACGGTATGGCACCTTAAAGACGACCCCTCGGGGTTTCCTCTTTGCTCCGACCTTAACTGTCGGCTCAGCTTCATCTTCATCGCTTGCTGTTTCCACCTTGCCTTCCGGTTCTTCTTCTTCTTCGTCCTTGTCCTCTGGCTCTGGAAGTTGCCAAGGTATATTGTCGGAAAAACAGAGAATAAACAGCAATGAGCTTGCATAGTCTAAGTGAGACTCGGAATGTACCTTCCTCCGAGTTAACTGCGTCCTCTTCCTCCTCTGGACTCTCGGAGTTAGGGGGTGTTTCGATCTTCCAAAAGGCGTCATCAGCCTAAGTCAGAGGCACCAGGGTAAGGATCAGAGGTTGCATCGAGAGAAAGGTGTGAAGGTAAAAGTATGAGAACCGGATTTTACCTCAGGAGCTGGTTTCTCGCGAGTAAATGGTTCCAACCCGGCTATGTTCCGGATTACCTCCAATTTCTCCGTCAAGAAGCTCTTGATGGTCTTGTTGGTGTCACCGGCCGGGTAGTTCTTGGAAGAGTATCGGAGGGAATCCGTAGAATGCCCCGAATACTCGCACATCAATTTTGGGCGGATGGAATTGGGTTGTATGCGAAAGTTCACCCAAGTTTTGACTAGGTTGAGCCCGAGGAGACCTTGGGCGGAAAGGGCGGCTATTTTTGAAAGGAGCGGTTGGATGGCCTCCCTGTCCGATTCAGGGGCAAAGGCGTTGAAGGACTCGGAGATATCAAGGAGACCCTCCGAGTAACCCGGAAATTTCCTTTCGCCGGGTGGGGATGTGTCTCGGCAGTAGAAGAAGGATAATTGCCAGTGTTTGACGTGGGAATTAAAATTAAGAGTTGGCATTGGAGAATTTTTGCGGCGCTGGATGGAAACCCCGCCGCAAGCAAGAAGCGCCCCGTCACCGCTTTCGCGGCACGGTTTGCATTGGAAAAGTTCGATAAAAAGAGTCAAATTTGGCGGAGTGCACAAATATGACTCGGAAAGAACGATGAAATGGGTTATGTTCAACATAGAGTTAGGCCCCATGTCGAACACCCGGAGGCCATAGTGGCTCAAGACCTCGCGGAAGAAAGGGTGACCCGGAGGGCGAAACCCCCGGGTCACATGTTCGATGAAGCAGATTACCTCACCGGCAGCTGGCGTAGGCCGGGTTTCATCACTCGGCGCTCTCCAATGGATATCTTCCTGAGGGGGAAGGACCCCTAAGTCGGCCAGCTCCTCCAGCTTGGCCTTGGTGACTGTTGATCGCGCCCAGTTGGCGGATATTGATTGGGTCGTCCTTGTCTTGGCTTGCTGCTTCCCTTGCTTCTTGGGAGCCATGGGTTCGGTCTGCAAAAGCACGAGACAAAAAGGTACAAGACATAAGACTCGGAAGTCATGGGTTATCCGGATATATGCAAGCAGTATCAAAAGAAGGCGTGAGGACTATGAATTATCCGGGTATCACTAGACGGGGTGAAAGTTACAGGTTATCCGGGTATCGAGTAGCAATACAGAAATTATGGGGGACTTACGTATTGATGATCGTTTGCGGAAGAAGGTTGATTTCCCATGTATCTACTGCAAGTAAATGAACCGGAAGAGGCGAATTTTCCGGGTATCAATGGCAAGTGCGGAAAATTTGGGCGGCCCGAGCCTAGATTGGAAATTTCATCTTCAAATTCGTGGTGAAATTAATGACTACAAGAAATAGGAGGATGAAGTGGAGCCTATATTCAAGCCATTGGATGAACTAGAGTGAGTCTAAGCGACCTAATCCGGCGCGGGGCAAGAAATAGCCCGCGGTTGACCTAGATCCAATCTAGAGCGAATCAAGAAATTGCGAGGCTAATTCAATGGGAGCAAGGAGCTTACCGAAGGGGATTGAAGTAGAGCGCGGCGACGGCAAATAGCGCAATCTGAGTGACCCTTCGCGACTACCGGCGAGCTGCTCGAGGGCGCGGCGGCGGAGGTCGGCGGCGGCGCGGGACGAGCTGTGGCGGAACGTAACCGGCGGTGGATTGGTTCCGGCGGCGTGCGCGAGGTCTCCGTGGTGGCGCTCCGTAAGCTTGGGTGCGGGAGTGAAGGAGAGGAAGAAGAAATGGACCGTTGGGGATTAGGTTATCCCCCGGGTGCCTATTTATAAGGTGCGGGTGGATAAACCTAGGCCAACAGGAGAGAGTTGGAAATTTCGGGATAAAGGATATCCGCCGGATTTTCCGGGATATGCGTTAAGTGCTAGACGGGATATCCGGACAAGATATGAAGGAAATCTTCTCGCGGTATCAGGATCAGTTATCAAGTGGTGTAAGCTGGATCTTTGACATTCTTCCCCGGGCGTTGACCCGGAAAGAGTAAAGAGGGATTTAGAGAAAGCCGGGTTATTATATGGCCACCATGGAGTTAGGCCTAGCTGTTTATCAAAGCAATCTAACCCGGCTTCTATGAATTTGTTTGTTTGATATTCTTTGCAGGGAATAGCGTGCGCTTCAAGGAGGATCCCATGAAGCCCAAGCTATTCTGGGGACTACTGATGGAGGGATGATAACCCGGTAGGCCAATGCCAAGGAGTAACTCGGCCCAAAGGACGCTGCGCAAGACCCGGCTTAAGATAAAGGAGTTTCTAGAAGGCCTAAGAACGTAGGCCTCGTAACCCGGATTGTGGGTTCCGATAAGGAAGTTTAGGGTTTCTAAGCAGTGTCCGGGTAGGATTCAGGGTACGCCTTGGAGAGTAGGCCAAGGGGTCCGGATATTATATAAGCCAGCCCCTAGGGTTAGACAAGAGAGAGATCCAAGAGTTCGAGCAATATCGCTAGGTATCGAGTATCCAGTGTAATACGAGAGTTGAGTTAATATATCTAGATCGGAGACTCGGCGACTTGATTGCCGGCTACCAGATCGCATATCATCATGTTTTCCCTTGAGCTAAACCCTCTCCCAAACACCAGAGTCGAATTGCCCCAAGATAAGTTACCCCCGGTAACGTCTGCCATGATTATCCCACGACAAATGTCCTAGCAATGATGAGGATTTTGAGTAAATGTCTAGAGTTCCATATTCCAGTGATATTGGTTCTTTGATGTATGCTATGGTTTGCTCTCGCCTTGATTTATCATATGCTATGAGTTTGGTGAGTAGATATATATGTCTAACCTTGGTAAAGAACATTGGAAGGCTGTTCAGTGCATTGTCAGGTTGATGAGAGACTCAAAGGCTATATGGATTTAGATTTTGCTGCCGATTTTGATAAGATGAGATCCCTCATAGGTTATGTGTTCACGCTAGGTGGTTGTGCAGTTAGTTGGAGGGCAACGTTGCAGTCAGTTGTTGCCTAGTCTACCCTGAAGCAGATTACATGGCTATTACTGAAGCGTGCAAAAGAATCTGTTTGGTTGAAAAGTTTATTTGCTGAGCTTCGTGGAGATGATACTTGCATTGACCTGTTTTATGACAGTCGGAGTGCTATTTAACTTACTAAGGATCAAATGTTGCATGAGAGAACAAAGCACATTGATGTCAAGTACCATTATGTGTGTGATGTTGTTGCACAAGGTAAGTTGAAGGTATGCAAGATAAGTACTCATGATAATCATGCTGATATGATGAGAAAACTAGTTCCTGTTACTAAGTTTGAGCTTTCCTCAACTTAGTTGGTATCACTATTTAGCCCAAGAGGCTATTTTGCACCGAAGGTGTTTTCTTTGTTGTTTCCAGGGTGAAGTTTCGTTTTATGCTACGAAGGCCAAAGTTTCCCCATCATGCCGCCCTGCTAATGTGGCCCGCGCGGAGGGGGTGGGGGGGGGGGGGGGGGGGATGGGGAGGGACGGCAGCCCTCCGCTGTACGGTACGATTTGTTACCGGTTTGGATACGAATTCTACCTTGTCTATGGTTTAGCCCATTTACATACCTCATGTAAACCGCCTATTTGGGAAAAGTCCCAAGTTCTAAATCCTCGGCGTTTGTAACTGCACCCGATATAGTGAAGTTCTGTTGGCTGGCGCCCGTTGTTTTTTCTCTTCCACATTGGAAGAGATTTCCACGTTAAAAATATCGTGTCCTCGTGTGTCTATCTCTTTTGTTCATCACTATTTTCTTGCTATCGATTATAACAATGCCTACTCTCGTTGCAAAATGTTGCTGAAAACTTTACTCCTGGCACGCACCACAAGTCGGCACTACGCTTAACGCTAGAGATTATCACAACAAGCATAGTGGCCTTGTAGCAAAACACTCTAACATTTCTTTAATTCCAAATTTTCCACGCGATGAGAAGGAGCAAAGATGACATGCCTTTGCGACGGAGGCCAAGAACCCTGGTGATAGAGCACCACCAAGCCTCGACCGACGCATAATTACTCCATTGAGATGTGTCGAAGTAGATGAAACCAATCCACTCCTTGAGGCCCCTCCAAATACTTAGGGAATATCCACATTTGAACAAAAGATGCGCCACCAACGCCGGCTCCCTCTTGGAATGTTGGGAAAGCCCACAATCCATCGATCTCCTACGGGCAAGGCGTTCCGCCGTTCACACTCTATCTTGAAGGATCAACCATGCGAAGAATTTACATTTGGTGGGTGGCCGGATTATTTCAAACAGTCGGCTTCATGAAGGGGGATCCTCGAATTTCACCAAGTATGCCGAGGCGGTAGAGTATTGCCGTTGTTGGTGAGCTTCCAAGTTATCGTGACCAAAGTGCCCACATGGAGATGAATTTCTTGAATTTTACTCCAAAGTGCAAAGAAATCGGAAATGTGAGTAACCATGACACCCCCGGAAAGGTTCAAGATGTCAACCCAAAAGTCATGATGCAACGCTTTGTGGATACAGACATGTTTTTTCTTAGAGACAACAAATATAGAGGGGGCGATATCCTTTGGCTTTTCCGCAGCGAGCCATGGAGAGTTCCCAAACTTGGTGGTCTTCCCATCACCAATAAAAATTTCGATGGAGTTGTAGAAGAGTTTCATATCCACATATACACAAGGTTTCCCCAAACCGACCCATGAGTGCCCTGACTCCATCCACTCGAGCCATGGCCATCAAGTCTCAAAGCTCTCGCAAAATTCTTAAGCCAAGTCCTCCCGTGTTTCGTGGTCTACATGCAAGATCCCATTGACCTTGCATTTGCCACCGGATACTTTATCATGAGGGTTTCTCTCTGGATCCATTTCACTGAGCCAAAAGTGTCTAGGAGATCACATAGAGAATTTATACTTTTATGAGCATTTAAACTAGGTTTTTATTTTGTCTTAAGTATATCTTTAGACATAGCAAAACTTTCCAGAATAACATAAATAGAATTCTCAATGCATGCTTATATTAGAGAAAGTCTCAAGATTGCCGAGATTTTATTGACGAGGGCACCATTAATTTTTGAAATAGCATATGCATAATTCTTTCCTTTTTCTTTGTGTATTATTCCTTTTTTATTCCTTGGCTAGTTCCAAAACAAAAGAGAGATCAAGAACAAATGAAGCATCATCACGGCTGGTCCATTAAGATGCTACCACCTACTAGGAAATCAAGAGCGTTTTCATACCTTCTAGGCTAATATAGAAATTTCTAAGCAAGGTGGCCTTTGTGTATTTAGCATGATTCACATATTTTATTTATTCTAAACCAAGAATCCTTCAAAGGCTCTCCAATATATATTTTTAAAGCGAGGAATTCATCCTCAACAAGAATAATAGTTTTACTAATAGATAATATACTAGTTTAAATAAAAGCTACACTTTTTTTCGGGTTTCCAGATTTATGGAAAAAGTAAAACAAAACAACTAAAATAGTTTATAAAATTTAAAATATAGAGAAAGATCACAAAGTTCCTTAACATTGGAGCAAGAAAAGGAGTGTTCTTGATGGTTGAAGGTTTTAATCGTCAGGTCCCTCGCAATGGCGCCAGAAAAAAGGTTGTTGATTGGAAGAAAATACACATATAAAAATTCATCAGGACTCCAAGTGCTGAGTGTTACAACAAGTAGTTTCTTCCCGTCAAGAATGAATTGGGGTTTAATACCGAACATACATAACTTAAGACTCTCGGCTATCCTCCTCTAACAATCCAGCAAAACCGAAAGTGATTGTCTTATCCCCACATCTACCATAGTAGTTATCAGGTACAACTATGCTGAATGAGTAGTAAGTACGGTAAAAAGTAAAAAGTAAAGTATTTTATTTTCTAAATTAATAACTATGTAATTTAAAACAATATCTAAAATAAAGTTACTTTTTATGTTGGAAAGTGCACCACGATTCATGGTTTCACTTGATCTCTGTCGTAAACCTGATGGCACAAGACAAGTTCTATACAACAAGTTACGATGGATGTAGTTCTATGTTTGTGTGTTGCTAAGAATTCATATGGGCATCACATCCTTATGTTGAGATGGTGCATCACATCACGCTAATACTGCTTAAGAAAGTGGGTTGTTCACTTGCTTAGAATTAAGTAATTAGTATAGCATTGATTTAAGTAAGATGTCGTGATGTTGAAAGTTATAAACATGGTATGGTAATACAAGACCACTCTTTCTCTTACTAAATAACTAAATAGTTCAACACATCGTCTTCTCTTTATATCTAGTGAAGTAGGACGAGATAGGTAAGCACCATAGTCCCAAAATTTCCACCACTTATTCAGTAGTTACTAAAATTTCTACTCCATCTAATATAGAAATGTCTCCACATATTCCATAGCATCTTGTTTGATTAGAACAAACATACCATAATGATGTAATAATAAGGATCTAAAAATACATATCAAAGAAACTAAACCATGCATCATGTAAATTATCTCATAACGAAAGATCCACCACCACAGGTATACAAATATGACGACAGTCTTGTAGGAGGGCTCATGCGGTTCTAAATAATGTAAGTACATAGAGAGATACGATCAAACTACTGCCACAAACCCAGAGTACGAGGTGTGGACTGCTCCATGTTCACCATGGAGGCAATGGGGATATCGTTGGAGGTTCGAGATGCGACCGGGAGAGGCTCCAGCGGCGCCCCCCCCCCTCCGATTTTCACGTTGGTGATCTTATGTTATTTTTTCGCCTCACATCATCCTCTCTTTCACGAAAACTCTCGAGAGGAGATATATTTAGTTGTTTTTAGATCAAAACGGAAGAAATGCCGAAAGAAACAACATTACGGACAAACGAGAATTAGACCCTCATCTACGGGTCCAAGCGTTAAGGACACGCCGTGGGGCCTTTAGGTCTTCTCGTTTTTTTTCCTAGATCTACAACTTCCAATGGTATTCTTCGTTTCACATAAATATTCACGTAACATTTTTCTCTCGAATTAACTAGTTTCTAGAATATTCCTTAATCTTAAAATATGAAATGAGGGATTTACTTCTTTTCAACATTAGACATCAAAATAGTGGATTTTAGTGGGAAACCAGTATTTCGGTAAAAACCGTGGTGAAAACAGTGTATACATGGATAATAGAATTGCAATTTCGAAATAACTATATAGACATTTTCGAAATACCACCCGCCCGACGGGAACGGATGGCTGCCGCCACAACCCAGACAACAACCCGGACTTCAGGGTGGCCAGAAAGAGGGCGCGGTGGGAAACTGGATCTAGTCGCGGTGGTGGAAAAGCAGACCGGTAGAAAGAGATCAGGCTGGCGGCGCCGGTTCACTTTTCCTCGCCATGATTGCGAGAGCACTGAGCAAAAATGTACTTCCTCCGTTTTGGTGTACAAGGCATAATCCTAAAACCATGCATGTTGTCCCAAAACACCCTCACCTCATAGGCACATTAGAATTTAATTTCATCTTAATTATTAGCCGGTTCCCTTTTCCACCAATGCATGTAAGGTTTTATCCCCAATCAACTAGCACCTTGGTCCAAAATTTTTGCTAAGTGTGCCTTATACACCAGGATGGAGGGAGCACATAACAAATGTATTTTCCCAGTTTTGTGGTTGTTAAGTTGGTATACTCTTCCTGAGTATTATTCCAGAGGTCCTATCATCTACAACTATATTAAGCTTTTGAAGATAAAAATGATGTAAGAGAACTAATACAAGCATTGACAATGTACGTGGCATAATTTGATTCGAGCTTCTATTAATTGACAACGACTTATTCACGAGTTTAAGTCATCTTGTCCGGATTCACGGCACACTTTTGACCCAGTGCAATGTAGGACGCCAGGTCTTTCCTTGACGTAATTAAACAACATTGGAAATGTAAGCATTGACAGGATTCCATGTCTTCATTCGGTTTAAGGTTCATTTAATCATGGGATCCCTTTAATTAACGGTGACCTATTCACAAGTTATATTAGCATTGCACTTGTCCGGATGCAGGGCACAGTTTTTTTCCCCCTCGGAACGCAAGTATGGGACCCAGTGCAATTCAGGATAATTCAGCAGAGCTTCTTTTTCCGCTTAATAACATACGAGATGCCGTTTGCTGAAACATTTCTTCTTTTCGAAATAATAAAAAAAAAACGACGATAGTTGACTTGAATATAGGTTATTTCTCTGGTGTGTTTATGGGTAGCATTACCAATGCTGAATTTGTGGTTCTAGGGTTACAATAAATCATGGAATTCTTTAGATGATCGCTACTAATCCGAGGAGGTTATTCAAGTGGTTGACGTATCTCGAGCTCTGATTTGTTCGAGTACACCTAAGCCTTAACATTCGTGCTCTAAATGTCAAAAAAAAAAACATTGGTGCCCTCGAATAATAATACATCTTCAGTTATTTAAATTAAGTTGCCGTCCGCAACTGGGTATGTATTGTTCACTGCTCGTTTTCAGGCCATTCATCAGCCGGTAGACATGTCAACAAAAGTATGATATGTTTCTGAATACCCAGAAACAGAAAAAATGTTAAAGAAAAAACCTGATCTGCACTATAACTATAACTGAAAAGTCGCTTCCCCTCCACATAAGAAAGGAAAGGAAGCACTCACTGCGCTTTTAGTGAGTTCTGTTTGCCTGCAAGACTTGGCACGACTGCGCAATGTATTGCAGAGCTCTTGTCTTGTTGTCGTCTAATGCACGTGTTTTGTTTCTTTAGGCCCGAAATTTTCGATCAAGATGCAGTGCACGTTATTGTAAGAGTTGGTGATTGTGCTGTGGCAAAAAAAGAGTATTTAGCATAAAACCACCACATTAGTGCAAAATGTTCGGAAAACCACCACTTTACTGCTAGATCGCAGAAAACCACCACTTGAGTGCTAAGCCATTCCAAATCGAACCAAATCTCGATTGACCTTCGATTCACACCGATTCAGACATGTGGGGCCCACCTTTTTGATGACGTGGAGGCGCACGGACATGTCCGTTACTTCTCTGTTTGCTGTCCGTTACGTTAGTCGCGTTAGGACAAGTGGGCGCGGGTCCGTCGTCGTCTCACTCCCCTCCCCCCCTCGTACTCACTGTCCGACGTCGAGCTCCATTGGCTGCCCTGTTGCGCCGCCACCGAGACATCGCCGCGACGAGGACATCGCCGGGACCGAGCGCCGCCGCAATGCCTAGCTGGGACGACGAGTGGGTGACCCCATCGCTGCTATCGGTAAGTTCCCCATTCTAGGGTTAGGGTTAGGGTTTGCCGTTGATTTGGGATTTTTTGGACTGTCGTCGATTTGGTGTGTAATTTTCGATTTCTGTTCAAATTTCTGTTTGGTTAGGACGTGGTTGACATGGATTTCGCCCCACCAACTTGTGATGATCCATCATTCCACGGTTTGGCTGTGGATTCAACCATTCTCTGCCGCGTGCACAATTTGAAGCCGCAGAAGTGCGTTGCATTTGGTGGGACTGACACTGGCAGGCGTTTCTACATGTGCTCAGTGGACAATGTGAGTTTGTAGTGTTCATAGCTTGCTAATTAATTTCTGTTAACTGTTCTGAATTAACAGGGGAGCAGTGAAGTGGTCATTGCAGCAGCTAGTTAATTTATGTACATAGTTCATTGCAGTAGTTAATTTGTGTTGTGATAGCTCTTTGCAGTAGCTGTTTGTAGTAGTTATAATAATTTCTGTTGCTCATAGTAGTTATAATAATATTTATTCAGATAGTAATTTTTATTCAGATAGTAAGTTCATACATAAAAAACAGCAATGTGGATAGTGAACTTATAATAATTTTGTAGTACTCATCATCATATAGTTGCAGTTGTTGCTTTATTTAGATAGTTGCAGTAGCTTTTTCATTTGTATTCTTGTTGCTCTGTTTTCTGACTATTTATTTTGCTGCTTTGAAAAGATAGTTGCACTAGCATTACTTGCTTGCTCTGTTTTCTAGATACTTTATTACTTGTTACATATATTAGTTGAACTAGCAGTAGTTACTTGTTTACTCTGTTTTCTGAATATATGTGTAATTTTGCTTAGTTACCTTGGTGTTTGTAGGATGTGGAAAATTGTGGGTTTGTTGCTTGGTTAGATGGAGAAGAGTGGCCAGCAGCTTTGCAGAATTCTCTTGCTAAACTCTGGGGCATGTATGATGATGCGAACAGTGCTAGGATAGATGAGAAGATCTTGCATGGGGAGATGATTAAGCAACTGTCTGATGAGAAGAAAAGGGTTGAAAAGGAGTACAATTCTCTCTGTGCTGATGTGAAGAAGTTCATGATTCATACAGAGAATAGGATGCTTCAGGACAACTACAAGAAAATAATGGAAAATAATGAGGAGTCTTTGGAGGAATTAAGAAAGAAGTGGAAGCGCTGAAGAAACAAATTATGGAGTTGAAGAATATCCAGAGAAGTCAAGCATCTGTGATGAAGGGAAAGGAAAATACTTGGGGTGAAGAAAAAGATGGTCTAAAGGAAGAGAAGAAAAAGCTGGAGTACATGCTTTTTGACCTTCTGAAAGTGAGTGAGAGTAGCAAGGAAAAGTTGAAGAGGATCAAGGCTATCTGTGAGGAGTGATGTTTTAGAAATTTGGTGCTGTGATGTTTAAGCAATCCTGTGAACTTGTTAGTTGAGATATTGGTGTTTCTGTAATGGTTGAACCTCTGTTTCTGTAATGCTTGAACCTCTGTCTAAGCAATGTTTTATGCTCCTCCAGATTTGAACTAAGTAATTTGAATATGTTTCTTTCATTGTTGTCTAAACTATTTTTGTGTACTGCTTGTATATTATAACTAATATTTTATTTAGGTGTTATATAATTTGTAAGATTTTTGGAGAATTGTATAAGTGAACAATTAGGATTGAACAACCTATAAGTGAACCATTAGGATTTAAGAGGTATTGTATAAATTTATAAGTGATCTCTAGAGGATAGAATTTAAGGGTTAGAAAGTGTTGTCGACGACCCCGATGATCATCGACAACCCTAAAGGATAGAATGTAAGGGTTAGAAAGTGTTGTTGAGGACCCCGATGATCATCGACAACCCTAATGGCTAGAATCTAAGGGTTAGAAAGTGTTGTCGAGGACCCCAATGATCATCGACAACCCTAAAGGATAGAATGTAAGGGTTAGAAAGTGTTGTCGAGGACCCCGATGATCATCGACAACCCTAAAGGGTAGAATGTAAGGGTTAGAAAGTGTTGTCGAGGACCCCGATGATCATCGACAACCCTAAAGGCTAGAATGTAAGGGTTAGAAAGTGTTGTCGAGGACCCCGATGATCATCGACAACCCTAAAGGATAGAATTTAAGGGTTACAAAGTGTTTACAAACATAGTCTCAAACATATTGCTGAAATTGTTTAGATACATAGTATCAAACCATACAAAGCATAACATAGTCTCAAACCATACAAACCATAACATAGTCTCAAACCATACAAACCATAGAAACATAGTCTCAAACCATACAAACCATAGAAACATAGTTTCAATACATAGGTTTCATCACATAAATCAAAGCATCACAAGCAGCAGCACTCAAACCATACAAGGCAATTGTTTCAGAGTCTGATCATAGTTGTGTTCCTGCCTTTCTGTTTGAGTTGGCCTTGCCTGCACTAAGGTAATTCTGCATTCTGCCTGTTTTTTGCTGGTCCTGGAGCTTACTCTCCTAGTTGCAGACCCACTAGCACCAGCATCACAAGCAGCAGCACTCCTAGTTGCAGACCCACTAGCACCAGCATCACAAGCAGCAACACTCCTAGGTGCAGTAAAAGGTCTTGGGCCTACTGGTTTTGAAGCTGTAGGGGCAGTCTTTCCTGTAGAAGCAGTTGGGGCAGATGATGGAACTGGAGGTGCACTCTTTGATGTACAAGCAGTTGGGGCTGGAGCTGGAGGTGGCTTAGAAGCAGATGATGCATCTGTTGCAGTTGTAGGTGCATTTTCTGTAAAAGTGTTCTGGGCAAGCCTTGGCTGTTAACAAGAATATAACAGAGTAAGTTATGCAATCATGTGACTACAGTGATGGCAACAAGATAGAATGCAACAAGATAGAATTACCTGGTGCTTGTCTTTCCTGAGCTGCAGTTCTGGCCTCAATCTTTGAGGACAGTAGTCAAATCTATGGCCTATTTGCTTGCAGTTACCACAAGTGATGCTGGCCATCCTGGAACTATCTCTAGGTTTAGGAGGCTCAAATTCCCCTCTTCTCCTAACAGTTTGTTTTCTTCCAGCTGAAATTTTGAAGACAGGTGGATCAATATCAGCACTATTTGTTTTAGGCCAATCATCAGGACCAGGGACAGGGTAGATGACATTTTTGAAAGCCTCTTTGTACATTGGTTTTTTAAAAAAGTCATGCACATAGTCCTCTGCCTGCTGTTTTATCTTGCTTATCACCGAGATGGCATGATTGCAAGGAATGCCTGTTACATCCCACACTCTGCATCCACATGTTCTAGCTCTCAAATCCACTGCATGTTTGGCAGGCCCATTGGTGCTAACTTGCCACAGCCCCAAATCAGCATTCTTTGCCTTGCATGTTCTAGAAAAAAATTTGGCCTCTTCTAATTTCTCAGAGTAAAAAGGAGTGATTTCCCATCTTGTGTACTCTGCTTTCTCTCTTGTTCCACTGTATTTTACCATTAGCTTATCTTTTATACCATCAATCATTGTCTGGATGGGCTTGTTCCTGACATCTAGAATCATTTTGTTGAACACTTCACTGAGTGTCGGATATATACCGTATAGGGGTATATAAGATGGTAGTGAAAGTGCCTGGTTACCAGGGTGGCCCAAGTGGTAGTGGGCTGTGGTCCATTGGGCGGCCCAGTAACCTGACGCACAGAAGCCGGATTCTAGAAGAACCCGGATCACGGCCCGTGTGATCTGGCTTGGAGGAGAAGACGGATTCCTTACTTTTCAAGTTATAGTTACCATAGTCTTCTAGGTTTCCTATTCTGTAAGCCCTAATCCGGCTATTATATAAAGCCGGACGGGAGATAAACAAACAAAGGAATAACAGGGAAGCTATAGGCTAACTCGCCAAGAAGTTGATCCTCTGCGAGTAGCTAGATCCAAAACCTCACATTGTAAACCTTTTTCCAGGCTTTAGTCCTGATTAGTGAGAAGTGCAGGAGTAGGCACGTCGTACTGTCGCGACGTACCGAACCTGGGTAAATCCTGTGTTTACTGTCTACCACGCGATCCCGTTACCCCACGTCTCTACCGTAGTCTCATGGCACCCCCGTCTATGAAAACTACTACGATGTCTCGACAGTTGGCGCCCACCGTGGGGCAAACGACGTCAGGCGTGAAGTTCCGATCTGGGATACTTGGCGGAATCGGAAGATCAATCACTATCGGAAGCTTGGAATTCAACGATGATGTCGGACGCTTCCTCGACAACGGATCCTACATACCGGCGCAAAACCACATGGTAAGCGCCTGCGTGTTACCGATAGGATCTGCTAACATCTTTATCGGACTAACTGCAGAAGCAATGGGGTTTTGCGGTGGAAGCAAGTTTATCCCACCCGCCCTATACCCAGTCGAGGATGACTATGATGCCGGATTCTGCTCAGATCGCCGACAAAAAAGTGACACACACTTTATCGGCATGGTGCAGTCCGAAGTCGCCGAAAACACGGATGATGTAAATCCCGTGCAAGAGGCAGACACAAACACACCCGTCACAGCAACGGAAGACCCGACACCCGTCATACAGGCGGAAGATCCGACATCCGTCAACGAGACGATGAACTCGGAAGCAGAATCCGTGCTAGCCGCCATTGAGGCGAGATTAGAGTCGGAAACCGGATCAGAGGATTTTGATTCCGAAGACGAAGACGTGGACGCCTTCGAAAGGAAAGTTAAATCTTTTCAAGAGGGATTCCATGAAGTGCTAATGGCGAAACCAGCTGATACCACGGACGCCGGCAGCCAGGAAAGCCCTAAAACCCCTCCGCCAGAGGAAGAGAGAGAATACGGAGAAACTTCTCCGGTATTTCCCAATGTCAAGGAATTGACAGAGGATAAGCCTGTCAAAAAACCTCCCTCTTCCAAGAAAAAGCATCGTGCTGCTAAGAAACTCCAATACAAAATCCGGAAGAAAAAATCAGCTGATCAAGCTGATGAAAACCTGGAAGTAGGAGATGCTAGCGGAACAAAAACTGCGGAGAAGAAAATCAAAGAAATCCTTGTTCCGCCAATGACGGAACAGGAAGAGCAAGAGCTGTTGCAAACGCCAGTGGGAGCAAATGAACTCCCTGAGATGCTGGAAGCCAGGAGGCAAGCTTTCCAAAGGCAACAGCAACATCTACTCAGATCTCGGCAACACCTCCAAAAAATCCAGGATGACATTAAGCTCATGAAGGAAGAAATAGAGGAGTACGAGAGAAAGAATAGATCTGGCATTAAACCTACAAGGTTACCCGGAATCGTAAGACCGGAAGTACTGCCGCCAAAAGAAAGGTTTCACAACCCATCTTGGCAAAAGCAGGTAAACGGCAAAGATGCCAGAGGCGAACCAATTTATAAAACCGCAGCAGAAAATGCGGAAGCAGCATTCGCCATCCTGAACAATGATCTGTACTCCAACGGTGAAAAACTTCAAGGGGTGTATGCTTTCCTAGGAAAAGCATTGCAACAACAACAGCGGGCCCAAGAGCGATCAGGAAGACTGCAGGATAACTCCGCCCTATGCAAAACAGCTACTTGCGCCGCTGGAGCACCTGGACTAGAGGAACCTGGAGATTCAGACAATTCAAAGGATAAAAAAGAGGATCCAAGAAAAGACAAGAAAAACCCCGACAATAGGGATGAAGCGTCCCGAACCGGATCCCATCCCCCGAAAGGTGGACTTAAACCCCACGACCGGGAAGAAAAATATCGGAATGACGGCAAAATAATGCCACCTCCGAGAAACCCAGCTGAGAAAGCCGGAAGATACGATACACCTCACAGGCGTGAGAGATCCCGGACACCCCCTAAGGATAAAGAAAGGCACAGGAGCAGGACTCCTCCTAATCCAAAAGGACGTGATCATGGAAGAGATAGGTACAATCCCGGAAAAGCGCGCCCGCGCAACAATGGAAAAGAAAGGAGTAGATCCCCTTCTGTCCATTCAGCCGGAAGATATTCCTCACACATTGATAGAGCGGAAAAGGATGATCTATACTTTGGTCCTAAGTGTTTCACTGACAGGATACGAAGGATAACCCTGCATTCTGGCTTCGCCAAAGTTGGTCCAACCTACCAAAAATATACCGGTAGCACAAACCCGGACACCTGGCTCTCAGACTATTATACAGCCGTCCAAATCAACAACGGGACAGACCTGGAAGCTGTCAAGTTTCTTCCCCTAATGTTACTGGATGGAGCCAGAGATTGTCTCAATGGATTACCATCAAGAACTGTCGACAGCTGGGATGATATGGCTAGAGTATTTACTCAGCATTTCCGGGGAACATACAAACGCCCGAACAGCATCAACCAGCTGAACCGTTGCACCCAATTTGAGGATGAACCATACGTGGATTTCATCTCCAGATGGACAGCAATGAAGAATAGTTGTTCTGGAGTAACTGACGTACAAGCAATGCATGCTTTCGTCAATGGCCTAAAACCCGGACTTGTACCGTTCATGGTTGGTTCCAAGCAGCACAAAGATCTCGGATCTATGCTTACAACCGCCAACGAGCACGCTGCAGCCGAAGACGACATCAGAGCAAGAGGAGGCAATATCGATACACTGATACTTGCTAAGAAAACTCCTCGTTCTGACAAAAAAGGAACTCCAGAAACAACGACAAAACCCAAAGAAGTCAACATAGCCTTTGGAAGCGAAAAAGGGAATAAGTGGAAAGGACGCAGCCCAGATCCAATCAATTACACTCCAGAGGAGTGGGAGAGGATTAAGTCGGAACCTTGTGTCCACCATTCACAATTTGGGAAACCCACCCATACAAACGCACAATGTCGGCTGAATAAGCACATGAAAGGCAGTGCAGGATCCGGAAATAAGGGGAAGGGTTCCAAAAGGAAACCCGGCAAACAAAAGCCAGAAGCTGACAAAGAAGACAGTGAATCGGACACTGATGAAAAAATACAGGAACAACAGCGAAAGGGCGAACCCAAATTTCCGAGAGTTGATGGAGAAGCAATGCTAACATTTCTAGCAACTCCGTCAGCAAAGGTGGCCAAAAGAACACTTCGAGAAATAAACGCGGTTGTTCCGGCAACCCCGAAATTCTTGAAGTACTCCAACACACCAATTATCTGGGATCAGTCTGATCATCCCGGGAATATCCCTGAACCCGGCACACAAGCTCTTGTCGTAAGCCCTATTGTCCAGAACACTAGGCTAAGAAGAGTGCTGATGGATGGAGGATCCAGCATTAATATAATGTATTTGGATACACTGAAGCATCTGAAGATTTCCGAGTCCCAACTCAATTACAACAACATACGCTTCCACGGTATTGTTCCTGGCAGACAAGCACGATCCCTAGGAGAAATTTCCCTAGATGTCACCTTCGGAGATAAAGATCAGTTCCGGCAGGAAAAAGTATCCTTCGAAGTAGTGCCGTTCGAAAGCGTGTATCACGCCATACTCGGACGTCCAGCTTTCGCGAAATTCATGGCAAGATCATGTTATATTTATAACAAGCTGAAGATGCCAGGACCCAAAGGAGGGGTAATCACCATAGCTGGTGATTTTAAGCTGGCAAATGAGTTGGAAAAAGAAAACGCCCTTTGCGCTCAGAGAGTCATAGCAAAGGAAGAACTGAAGGAATTGTCCAAGGAGGTATCGCCGACAGAAATGCCGGCAGGAAAAGAAACCCGGAAGCCAACAGACAGCTTCAAGGCGTCCGAGAATACAAGACAGGTAATCCTAGATCCCAAAGATCCGACAAAATTCGTCGTTGTAGGGACTGGGATGACTGACAAATAGGAAGGCGAGCTCATCAAGTTCCTCCGTGAGAACTGGGATATTTTTGCCTGGTGTCCAGCTGACATGCCAGGCGTACCCAGGGAACTTGCTGAGCACCAACTCAAGGTGATTCCAGGATCAAAACCCGTCAAACAAGGTCTCCATCGATTTTATGGAAGAAGACGGAAGGCTATTGGCAAGGAAATTATCCGGCTTTTAGCAGCGGATTTCATCCAGGAAGTAATCCACACTGAATGGTCCGCAAATCCGGTATTAGTACCGAAGAAAGACACTACTGCTCTTAGAATGTGTATAGATAACACAGGCTTGAACAAATTGTGTCCAAAAGATAGGTTTGCGTTACCGCGAATCGATCAAATAATAGATGCCACTGCAGGCTCTGAGCTTTTGTGCTTTTTGGATGCATACTCCGGGTACCACCAAATACGCATGAAAAAGGAAGATCAAATTAAGACTTCTTTTATAACCCCGTACGAGACGTATTATTACGTAACCATGACATTTGGCCTGAAGAACGCAGGTGCAACCTACCAGCGTTGCATGCAACGTTGCTTGCATAGTCAGATTGGCAAAAACGTCCATGTTTATGTGGACGACATTGCTGTTGTAACCAAGGAAAAAGATACACTCCTTAAGGATCTGCGAGAAACTTTCGAAAACTTGCGCACTTACAAGATGAAGTTAAATCCATCTAAGTGTGTATTCGGGGTTCCCTCAGGAAAACTTCTGGGTTTTATCGTCTCTCACAGAGGAATAGAAGTTAACCCGGAAAAGATAAAAGCCATCTTGAACATCTCGAAGCCTACGTGCGTAAAAGATGTCCAAAGATTGACGGGTTCCGCCGCTGCCGTAAGCAGATTTATTAGTAGGCTGGGGGATAAAGCCTTACCACTCTACAAGTTGCTGAAGAAATCCGACAAAGACAAGTGGATAACAAAAGCATTGGAATATCTAGCAGTTATGTCTCTTCCGTACTTAGTTCAATTTCTATGTAAACATCTTTTGAGATCATGAAATAAAGTTGTCGGAATTTTGGTATCCATGTTTTTTCAGTATAAAGCATGTTTCCACCTTATCTATTTCCCAATGATCTTACAAAATACTCAATGTTAACCCGAATTGTGCCTGCGTACTCGGCGTTAAGAAACTGAATGATTTTTCAGCCTGCTAGTGGCTAAAGGAAACTTGAATTGCCTGCGTGCCCAAGTTTCATTTAAAAAATTCCTTGCTTTTCTAAGCATTTTCTGATTGCTTGTATGTTGGGTTACTGGATCTAGTTATTAAAAATGCCTTTAGTATGATCCATGTTTCCGAGTTTTAACTGATTGGTTATACCCAGTTACTCGACATGACGATTCATAATGCTATCGAGCCATTTCAAACACTATGGACAGTCAAAACACATATGCCAGAGAACTTAGAAGTTAAAGGAATAATAAAATCCGAAAACTTTGCAAAGAATTTCATAATTAAGATTGCAAAAGGCGGAGTTTTGATTCATACAAATAGAAACATTACATTTTGGATTACATTGAAAGAACAGTAATGCTCCTATTGTCTACTTCCGCTATCCAGGTTCAAGGTAGCCCTTCAAGCATCCGACTCCTCCTCGCTGCTGTCGTCCTCGGGGATTGGAGGGATCTCCTCTTCTGGATAATTGACGGAGATATTTACCATGGAGGCAATCTGGGTGGCGTGGCCTTTGATTTCATCAAAGATGGTATTTCGCTGAGTATCCGTGTATCCTTGAGGGACACCGGACGCCACGCGCCAAGATTTAGCACCAGGGTAGTGCATGCGCATAAGGCCGAGTGCCATGCGCGCTCCACCCTGTGCAGCGGAACCCAGGATGGAATCCCTGGATTCCGCCACCTCCATGATGGCTCCCGGAAGCTTTTCAACCTCTGAGAACTCCCCAGTCCTTGAGGGAAGGAACTTATTGACCAGCTGCATTCCAGCAGCCCGGATCGAAGTCCATGTCTTCCCAAAGGCTCGGATTCCTTCAAGCCGAGTGCCATCTGGGGTATCTCCTGTTTTTCCAACAAAATAACCAAAAGTGTTAGGTGAAAAACAGAGAAGAAAAGCAAGATATGGAAAAATGGTAAAGGTAGCAGAAAGTTACCGATAAGCTTGTCGATCTCGGAGACTTCCTCCGGGCGAAGGTTCAGAGCATTTTCTAAATCCTGAATGGTGGATTTATCCTTCTCCGCCTGCTCGGAAGCCTTGGAATTGGCAACTCCAAGGGCCAAATTGCTGGCCTCCAGATCCTTTTGAGCCTTCACAAGATTCTTGTGAAGATCCAAATTCTCCTTTCGGAGATTCTCGGCATTGCCGACATCTTCAGCTATTTGCTTGGCCTTAGCCAAAGCAGCTGGAAAGCAAGGAAAATTCCGAGTTTAGAAAATATCCGGGATAAATACTTAGACAAAAAATTGAATCGAAAACTTCAGAGGAAAAATGTTTACCTGCTGTTTCCGACAAAGCGAGCTGAGACGACGCCAGCTCCGCCTCTCTCTCCTCAAGAATAGAAAGAAGATTTCTAACCTCTTTATTCTTGATGGAGAGTTTGTTGAAAACTTCCATGTTAATGGCTTCGGCGGTTTGCTGAAACATAGCAAGGAAAAGAATGATTACTAAAAACATTAAGGCAAAAAAGAATACATTTTGTTTAATGCTTGGGGGCTAGAGTTACATACCTGGCTCATTTGTTGCAAACCCGCCAAGTTTTTGTTGAACCCTTTTGCGTATTCCGCAAAAAGGGTTCCGGCCGCGCTTAGGCCGTCATTGATAATCTTGAATTCCTTGTCAAAGGTGGGAATCTCCTCGTCGAATGTCCGAGAAGGTTTTCCCACCTCTGGAGCCGCCCTTTCCCTCGTGTCCGTGTTCGACACAACGGGCTGGCTGGGCTCTAGTGGCTTGGTGGTGGGGCCTGCAGCGTGCTCTTCCGCCATTGTGGATGGCGTATCTGGGGCGATGACGGGAGAAGGTTGGCTGCCTCGGCTGGAAACAACTTTGTGTTTCTTCAGCTTCTTTGGCTTTAGGCTGGAGGGAGGCAGGCTGAAAACAAAAACCCGGAAAAGTTAAAACTCCGAAGACGGAAGAAAAATTTCCATGAAAGAAAAGAACCCAGAAGAAAGAACCTGGAAGTGGCGACGGGGATCCCGTCAAGGTCGATAACTTCCTCAGAGGAAGAAATCTTCTTGCGCTTGCGCCCACCAGTAGTGGCAGTATGCAAGGCATCCAGCTCAGCTTCGGAGGCTAACTCCGAGTATGGAAGTTCAGCGAACTGTCGAAAAAACAAATCAGAGTCAGAAGCAAGAAAATCCGAGAAAGAATGTTAAAACTATACCCGAATGACGGAAAAAATACCTTGGGAGCCGGATTGTCGGCCGTGTACATCGGCCGACTCGCTTCGTATTGGTCGCGGGATGCGACCAACTGGTTTGCGCGCCGTCGAAGATCCATTGGAGACCAATCCTTGATGGATGTCCGCATTGGGTCGTTGGCTCCCGTGCATTCGCACAAGAGGCGGCCACCATGATTGGCCAACGGCTGGATCCGCCTATTTAACCAGCAAAGGACCGTGTCCATGCCAGTTAGAGGTGGATCAGAGGAGGTGAGCTTGGCGATGCGCCGCTTGATCCTTAGAAGATCAGGCGGCAGAACCTGGACAGCTTCCGTTCCCCAATTGTCTTGGGGAATGGCAGCTGTGTTGGAAAAAGGTGGAACCCCGATGGCCTTTTTTGGGAAAGGCACATCGGGATGGTAGAAGAAAGAACCCGTCCAAAATTTGACGGATTCTGATGTCTTGATCTTGGGGAACCAATCTTCCCTAAACCTCCGAAGAGTAAAGGAGATGGTCCCGCAAGTCGGGAGTGCGCCCTCCGAGGAGTTCCGCTTAACCCCGAAACAATACATCCAGAAATCTAACCTAGGATCTAAACCTAAGTAACCCTCGAATAGGGCCTGGAACCCGGCCACATAAAGAATGGAGTTGGGTGGCAGGTTATGGGGTTGGATGTTGTAGTGGGAGAGGATTTGGAGGAAGAAAGCGGAAGGCGGAAGCCCATACCTCTCAGGAGGTGGGAAGAAAGAAGAACCCTTTCGCCGTCTCTCGGCATTGGCTCGTTCTCGTCTTCAGGGAGCCGCCATTTCCCTTTGAGAATCAGGCCCTCCTTTTCCAGGTTTGGAAGGAGAGCTGGCGGAATGCTGCAGGCAATCCAATTGCCTGCAGTTTCCACCTCTTCCTCCGCTCCGGCGGCGGCGGACGCGGCGGCTTCCGCAGCGGCGAGCTCGTCGCCGAGGAGCTGGATCTTGTCCTCCGCCGTTGCGGGAGCAAACGGCGGGGAGGGTGCGGAGCTTGAGCCCGCAGCATTCACGGCGGCGGAAAGATCCTCTCCGCCCGCCGCAGAGGCCGCGGTCTTTTCCGGCTCGTCGCCGGCGTGCTTTGGGGACCCGAGCTGCGGATCCAGATCGTTGATGATGTCATCGACGGTGAGCGCGGCGGAGCGAGTGGGAGACGACGGTGAGGTTGCCATTTGGTGGCGGCGCGATTGCGCGGGTGCTCTGGGTGCGTTCGTGCGCTCGGGATGGTTCTTCGCTCGGGAGCTTGTGCGCGACAATGGCGTGACAGTGAGAGTGCGGAAGGTTTTTGACGAGGACGAAGACGACTATTTATAGCCAGAAATCCGTCAAGATACGTGCCAACGGCTATTTTGACCGTTGGATGATCAACGCGTGTCACTCGCCGGAAAATCCGGGAAATGAAACGACAGGGTAATGATGGTTATCTCCTCGTTTCCCGCGAGAATCTGTCAGAGATATGTTTCTGGGTTTTCCGAGTAAAACCCAAACGTCCCTTACGTCAGCATGATTAAGTGCGCTGACGTAAAAAGTTCCTTCTCCACGAAGGATCGTGAGAGAAAAGCCGGATTTTCAGGATTCCGAGTTTCACGTTACCATCTCTTTCAAAAGAAGAAGAATAAGAAGAATCAAGACTGCTGATTGAAATTTCTCGGACAAAGCACATTTGGCGGAAGACGGCAAATCAGAGTTTTAATCCTTCTTGGGGGCTACTGTCGGATATATACCGTATAGGGGTATATAAGATGGTAGTGAAAGTGCCTGGTTACCAGGGTGGCCCAAGTGGTAGTGGGCTGTGGTCCATTGGGCGGCCCAGTAACCTGACGCACAGAAGCCGGATTCTAGAAGAACCCGGATCACGGCCCGTGTGATCTGGCTTGGAGGAGAAGACGGATTCCTTACTTTCCAAGTTATAGTTACCATAGTCTTCTAGGTTTCCTATTCTGTAAGCCCTAATCCGGCTATTATATAAAGCCGGACAGGAGATAAACAAACAAAGGAATAACAGGGAAGCTATAGGCTAACTCGCCGAGAAGTTGATCCTCTGCGAGTAGCTAGATCCAAAACCTCACATTGTAATCCTGTTTCCAGGCTTTAGTCCTGATTAGTGAGAAGTGCAGGAGTAGGCACGTCGTACTGTCGCGACGTACCGAACCTGGGTAAATCCTGTGTTTACTGTCTACCACGCGATCCCGTTACCCCACATCTCTACCGTAGTCTCATGGCACCCCCGTCTATGAAAACTACTACGATGTCTCGACACTGAGGTTGTTAACAACAAGATCTGTCTTGCAATTAGTGTCAAAGGCATGTCTAGCCCAAGCTTCTACTGGAATTTGCATCATCCAGTTGTATGCTTCCTCACAGTCAACTCTGAGAGCTTCCATTGCTTTATCAAAACCACTCTTAGTGTATGCATAGCTTGCACCAAACAAAATCTTCTTGAGTTCTTCTCCTTTAAAACCAGCCCACACAGTATCTACTTGGAGAGTTGGGGAACACCTTAGCTATAGCCTTCAACAAACCCTACACAAATAATTGTACATTGATTCACTAGTGGCTTGCAAAGTAAATTGAACTTAATTGAACAAAATTTGTAGCAGTACTCACTAACCCTTTGCCTATCTGATATAATGGTGTAATTACCAAATTTACCAGACTGACCAATGCAATATCTCAGCTGGGTTAGAAACCACATCCAGCTAGCTGTGTCTTCATGATCAACCACTCCAAAAGCAATTGGAAAAATGTTATTATTCCCATCTCTTCCAGTTGCAGCAAGGATTTGTTGTCCAGTAGCTAATTTGATAAAGCAACCATCCAGCCCTAAAACATTTAATCTATAATAAGTAAAACTCTTCTATTGTACAAAGCAAACTATAACCATTAAAAATCTTCTAGTGTACAAAGCAAGCTACATTATTTATAGTTACCTAGAAATGGTCTGCATCCATTAAGAAATCCTTCTTTAGAAGCATTCAGACAAATAAAGAGCCCATGGAATCTTGGATTATTACTAGGATGAGTTAACACCTCCTTGGTAGTAACAATACATCTACTGCCTGGATTTGTATCCAATATAGCTTGCAAATAATCTCTTAGCCTTTTATATTGTTTATGGTGATCACCAATAACAGCCTGAAATGCCTTTTACGTAGCTCTGTAAGCCTTGGTCCTAGGCACCTCAATTCCAAATTTTTTGCTTGGCATTGTCAATCAATGTGTCCACTGTGGTGTTGGGATTTGCTCTAAGGGCTTGCTCAGACTGAAAAGCTAACCAGTCAATACTAACCTTGGTGTTCTCTCCAAGGGGAATGCAAGTGTGCATGCCTTCCATTTTTCTGATGCAAAATGTTTTTTCATGGGCAATTATGGATGCAGTCATGAAAAATGGACAGTTGGGTTTACTACATTGCACAATTATCCTGTCACTACAATTTCCATGGTACTTAAAATCCCTAAGTTGAGCAATGTGGTAATTCCTAAGAGCCACTCTAAATTGATAAACATCTTTGAAACACATCTTTATGCACAACTGTTGGTCTGCATTTTCCCTGCTAGGATCATACCACTATCTCTTCTTGACTGGCAACAACCTCCTATTCTGTCCACTAGGGAAAACAAATGGTTCTACAAATCCATCATCATCACTGGTACACACCTCATCTGTGGTGCTATACTCATCACATGAGGGCACAAAATTATATCCCAATTCTTCCTTCAATTCATGGTGGCACCTGCTAGTAGGACCAGCCCTCCCTACCAAATTCTCCTCTGCAATAAAATCATCTTCACACATCTCCTCTTCTTCTGACTCCTCCTCTTCTGAATAAATTTCTTCCACATCAGTGTCCCCTTCAATGTGGAAGTCAGGATCATCTTTTTGCTTCTTCAGTTCCCCGAGTTGCTCTTCAATGGCATCATCTTCAGCAGATAATTTCCTCTTCCCCTTGATTTTATTCTGCAATGCAATCTCAGCAGCTATGTTGGCCTTAAATGGAGCATCATCATCAGAACAATCAATAGCAGTAACATCTATGGGCTGGCCAGAATTGAAATTGGAAATAGCATTGGCATTGGAACTATGTTGTGTTCCATAACATATTGACTCTGAGTAGTCAACAGCAGCATCAAAAAGTCCTAAGTCCTCATCAATATCCATGAACTCTTCTTCTTCATCCATGTTCAGACCTGGAGGTAATTCTGATCTATATTTCCTGACAGTCAAGGTAACCATCTTCTCCTCCTCATATAAATCCAACATCTTTTTCATCTTTGACAAGCTATACAGAGCCTCCATTCCTTCTAACCCCTTTCCCCTTTCTGACACAAAATATAATGTATCCAGACAATCATACCCATGGCCTTGGATTTGAGATATCAGATTATGAATATTGATATCAGATTTTCACATACTCACATCAAAACTCTCTCCATTAGCAAAACTATAACATATGTGCCATATTTCATCATCCAAGCTGTAAAATAAATTAAGATTTGTATTAAATCTCTGAAACTGAACCAACTATTATTCAGTTATACAACAAATATTGCAGTAATAATAATAATAGCTTATACTACAAATATTTCACAAGTATAGCATTACAAATTGAATAACAGAGACAAATTACTTAATCCAGTAAGCCTATACCTAAATCCAATTAAATCAATTTGCTGAGATGCTCAATATCTGATGACAAGAACAGGACAGAAAATGTAGCCCTATGTGGAATCGAAAATTGTACAGAGAAAATTATATAGGACGTAGCTTACTTAGGGGCTGTGTATGGAGATGTGGCCTGCGATGGAATAAGCGCCATCGACGGCGCCGCCGCCGCCGCTGCTGAATACCCAGGCGACAGCACACCTACGAGGCCGCCCTGCTTGCTGCTCCCTCGAGGTGGTTCAGATAGAAGGACGCAGTCCTCGTCCTCTGGAGAAGGCACCCGTGATGGAATCACGGCAAGCGACGCCGCCGCCGCCGCCTCCGCCACAGAATCAGCAGGCGCAACTGCAGTACCTCGATGCGGGCCACCTAGGTCTCCGCCGCCACCTGGGTCTCCGCCGCCACCTAGGTCGCCAACGAGAGGTGCGCCGACAAGAGGTTCGCCGCCGATGGGGCTACTGGCCGCCATTGCTACACAGGGGAAGAGCAGCGAGTGGGGAATGGAATACCTAGGGCGGATTGTCCTAACGCGACTAACGTAACAGACAACAAACAGAGAAGTAACGGACATGTCCGCGCGCCTCCACGTCATCAAAAAGGTGGGCCCCACATGTCTGAATCGGTGTCAATCGAAGGTCAATCGAGATTTGGTTCGATTTGGAATGGCTTAGCACTGAAGTGGTGGTTTTCTGCGATCTAGTGGCTTTCCGAACATTTTGCACTAATGTGGTGGTTTTATGCTAAATACTCGGCAAAAAATGGATCACGTGCCACTACATTGTCGGTGATTGTGGTGTGGCTGTCAATTTTAGAGTGATCCTAACTACCAATTCCTGCATTAGTGGAAAAAAAATTCTGCATTATTGAAGGAAGCAACTACTCTCCCAGATGCTGGAAAATCTAACGAGTATCACACACATTTTTGCACGTCAATCTGGTTCCGAATTCCGATTGGCCACCGTGCGGCAATATGCGACTCTGCATTAATTAGAAGTTAGGATGATTTTTTCTTGAACAATACACCCTAAAAGGTGTATTAAGAATTTAAGATTGTAAAAGAGAAATGAACATGTATCTCCTCCGGTCCTCCTAATCCAGCTGCTGCTGCATCCCCATCTCCTCGCTGCTAGACAAAGACTTGCCGTAGATGATGGCGACGGCAGGGGCTTCACTACGGGAAAGAAGTAATACGCCGAAGGCCAAGACATACATCGATGGCTAAATATTGGGAAAAAGCTGTCAATCGTCCGGAGGATCACGCGTCTCGATTCCCCGCCTTCCTGGCACGCACGCGAGACACACCCACTAGCCCACCTTATCCAACTGCACCCTCATCTCCTTCCACCACACACACCCATCCTCCTCATTTTCTGCTACCGATGGAGATGGACGGGCAGCGTCCACGCTCTCAAGATGCAGTCGTGGGGAGATGGAACCCAGCGTGCTGCAGCACTCAGGGCTGGGGTCCGCCGCGCCGGGGACCACCGCTGTAAGCTCGCCCCGCCGGCGGCTGGGGCCACCTCCAGCGCAGCACCGTCGCACCTCGCCACGGCTGCGCAGCCCAGCCGGCGTGCTCGGGCGTCGCCCCGCCATGGCCGCGCCCGACTGCCGGCGTGCTCGGGCGTCGCCCCGCCATGACCACGCCTGTGCCGAGCCTCCTGCCCCGTCCACGACCAGCTGGACCCGACGCCACACTCGGCCGCCCGCTTCCGCACCGAGCATCCATGCGCCGGTGAGCTCCTCCTCGGCGTCATCTAGCGTGTTCAAGGTCAGGACACCGTGATACAAGGCGATGGTTGGTGGTGCCGCGGGAAGGGTCAATGGTGATACTATCGTAGGAGGCCGGAGTTGCTACTGGAGGAGGGATTCAACGCTATCTTCAATCGCTTACGTTTTTGGGTGATTTTACGGCTGCAATGCGAATTTGCTACATACTGTTATTTTGTTTGCTATTTTTGTTTAATTTTTTTGCTACGAGAACTCCGGCGATGTCTCCGGCGATGTCAAATTTTTGCTATAATAGAATAATTATTTTGCTACAATTTTTTTTTGCTATAATAGTACAATATTTTGCTATGAGTTTGTCCGGGGGAGTTCTCCGGCGATCGCCGGCGAGAGTCTCCCAACGATGACTCCGACAAAATTAATTTTGCTATAGTAGTACGATCTTTTTGCTACAGTAACTCCGGCGAGATCTGACATTTTTTCTTTAATTTTTACAGGAATCGTTTTTTTGCTACATAGAAGCAAAAGCGGGTTTTCTTTTGCTACACAGAACAAGTACGGATTTTTGGGCAAAAAGTGACACGTGTCGTCACGGGGATGCGGGGGATGGAAAATTTTCATCCCCGGGGGACGCCCAGCATTGTCCTAAATATTGGTACCGTCGGCGTAGACCCCAACTAGGTCAGACCAAAATGCGTAGTTTTTTTTAACTACGCCGACGGCAATGCCGTTGGCCTATATTTTTTTCGAGCTACGCCGATGCTTCGCTTTGTTTTTTTCTACTTACTCACCGTTTTTAGTATAACTATTGCATTCGAATTCGGATACGATGTTCTTTAACTCGTTTCGAAAAAGAGAAGCAGATCTACACCATCATGCATATTGCTCAGCTATATTCTTAAAAATATTCCATAAGCAAGAATAGAACTAACAATAAAGGGTTGACGGTTTCGCCGGAGAGGGGCTCCGGAGTGTCGGAATCCAACCAAAAGCTACGTGCTTCCATACCAAATGTGTACAAGTTCGTTTTGGTTGTAGATGTCCAAGATTTCACTCCGGGATCTAAGCGGTTTTACTGTCAATAATTTCTCTCCAATAAGTTTGTGGACTTATAAGTGAAAACTCCCACTTCGATCGAACCGGGAGGAATCTTGTGAAGAGTTGGGGTATAACTTTGTTTTGGGTGTTACTAGGGGCCAACCTAACACAACAAAGCAAAAATTTGCACTTTGCTACTCCCTTTTGACGCCGGTACCGGGTTAGAGTTTCACCAGAGAGTGGCTCCGAAGCGTTGGAATCCAACCAAACTCTAGGTGGTGCCATACTAAGTGTGCTTTAGGTTGTAGATGTCCAAGATTCCACTCCTGGATGTTAGCGGTTTCACTGTCATCGGTTTCTCTCTGGTGAGTTTGTGGAATTATAGGTGGAAACTCCCACTTCGGTCGAACCGAAGGGAATCTTGTGAAGATTTGGGGTATAATTTTGTTTTGGGTGTTCCTAGGGGCTACCCAAACACAAACAAGAAAAAAATTGCACTTTGCTACCCCTTTTTGACGTCGGTACCGGGTATAGACCTATACGGTGGGTTTTTCTCCAGCGAGGCTAGGGTTTCGCCGGAGAGTGGCTCTGGAGCATGGTTAAGCACTAAGGTCGAGGAAGCTGACGGGACACTTGGGTTTCCACCACGGTCCCTCTTGGAGTAGTTTATATCATGTTCTTAATGTTGATGCTACTATTTGTTTGCAATAAACTTGTCAGTTTTTTTTACTAATGTTGAACTAAGGTTTTTGACACTTCCACCATCCATATTTGCTAGCCTCTTCGGTGCTATGCATTACCCTTTTTCATATTGAGAGTAGGTGCATACTTATCTAGTACATCCAAATCCCGTGGGAGGACTTCATCTTGTTCTCCTACACATAAGCCTATACTTTTTCCCCAAAACATCCACCATAGCTACCTAGCATGGTATTTCCATAGCCGTTCTGAGATATATTTCCATACAATATCCACCTTCCGTTACATTACATTATGTCATTATTCATATTTTTATTGCTTTGCATGATCTTATATAGCTGCCATGAAGGTTTTATGAGGCTTTCTCCACTATTCATTTATTCCGTGTTATGCTTGATCATTGCACATCCTGCTACATTGGTAGAGGCATTTAGTCTTATACATAATATATTATTCATGATGAGTTATGAGTACTAAAAGTGTGATGATTCATATTCATATAGAGTGTTGCCCCCTACCAGTGGGGATATAAAACAGTCCAAACAGGCCAAACAAAAAAGATCCCAAAGAGGACAAATGTGAGAAAATAAAAGAGCCACGAAGGCCACCAAAAAAAAGAAGAGGGGCAACATTAGTATCCGTTAATTCACATTTTTTTCTTATGTTAGCGCCTATACTTTAGTTTCTAGAGATTTTTCATATTTTACTAGTATAACTACGTGAGGATCCTTTCATTATAGAACGACTTGTATATTTCCATGACGAGACTCCTTCAAAGTAGTCTAGGTATTCATGAATAAGAAATTTGTATGCACCCCTACTAGTTTCATTGGAGATCTTTCGTATACTTAGAGATCTATGTGCATCCGTTGTGTGGCAATCACTAATTCTTGCACAACTTCGATTGTAAGTCTTCCTCTTGTCTATAGCTGAGTGAGACTTTCTTCCATTGACCTTCGAAACCCTCCCACATTGTTCTATTTGCCATAACATCTGACAATACATAATGCTCTCACTCACTTATTGAGTAAAACTTCGAAATAGTAGATTCATGACGTTTGTTTTTATATTACTTGACTAGATCCTTTTTACGTTGTGATTTTTTTTTGATGCTAGAATTGAAGGATAGATATTTTTGCACTCGATACTTAAAAAATCTTGTACGATTTCATATCTCCAAAAGCATCATTAAATAAAGGTTTTGATTTGTTGATCCATATTGTTTATTCATTCTTTATTTACTATCAAATATAGACAATTGATTTGAATTTTTTTTATCTTAGTTCACATGCATGCACATTACTATCTTGATCTTGACTATATTGGTAGCATGTCACTTAATAATTTACCTTTTGTTCTCATTTACCTACTCGAGTGTAACATCTTAGTGTTTGGAAGGTTATAAGGATCAAAATATAATATGTGCATTTTCAAAGCATGCATCTAAAAATACGGGAAATTTTGGCGCGAAAGTTTTAACGAAGCAAAGTGACCATTGTTTCTAATGAAATAGGTTTAGATCATCTGATCGAGAGTACATTTGGAGTGATCTTTATAACAGATATCTTATAAACCAAATCATCTGATAAGACAAACCATATTTGGTTGTGACCAACACTAACTCTCAACAACTTTATCACAATTCTATAAGTGACTTGGGAGAATTCAACTATGTGCATAGAGTTCAAAGAGGGGTGAGAATCCAAACTACATACTTGATGATCTTGTTTCCACAAGATAGTAATGCATATTTGAATAATCTCATCAACAGAGATTCTATGTCCTTCTAAAAACATGAATTATTTAAGTTATCAATCCATTCACACAACATCTTTATAAATCATCTTATAAGTATTAAGTGAACATTTAGAAGTAAATGACAAAGGTTAAATAGAACACCCATGACACAAACAAGAGCTAACTCAAGCCCCACAAGTGGGAAAGGACATAATTTACTAATAACATATTTATGGAATAAGTACATATCTCATCAACAAGAAAGGAAGCATTTCAAAGAAGAAGCAAATCTTCTTAAACTAGTAATAAACTCTGATCACTACATGAGATCTTTCCAAACCTTTATGTCTGCGTTCCTGCATGATGAAGACTACAAAAGAAGATGTAAAGAAGGAAACTAAGATAGGGAAGAAAACAAGGAGCATGTTGAAATCCAAATATTTGGTGTTATATAAGAATAGTTTGGCTACACGGTATGATCAACCTTGTGAATAGATTATTACTGTAAGCATTAAACAATTGAGTTTCAGTAAGATAATCTTAATCATAATGGAATATAATGTGAGAATTAAGTGGTTATTGAATCAAATGAATGCATTTCACTATGATATGCAAATTTCTATTGGAGCTAGTGTCTACGAACCAATCCACACATCCTAAAGGCTCTATTGATGAATTTCTGAAGTCAAAAGACAAGCAAGGAAGAAAAAAAGACTTAGGCAGTCCAAGAGATGAATTTAGTTACAAAGGACAAAGGCGATAAAAGAGTGCAAGTGGCAACTAAAGACAAGTACAATACTAGAAAAACAAGTCAACAAGAAGCAACATTGACTCAGTAAGGTAGTATGGCATGGAAAACTATTTTGGATGCCATTAGATAACATCAGATAACCTAGAACCTCTAATTCTTGTCAAGCTCATCAAAGAAAAGGGCCACATGTTAATATATTCAAATGGAATCAATTATCAAGGAAGAAATGAAAACAAGTCATTTCATCCAGATGTCTTGTGTTAGGCAGATGTGGATGGTAACAAGCTTAGCTACCTCGTTTTCCAGATCCTCCTCATACATAAGAAAAATGGATAGTAAAAAAATCATCTATACATAACCATGCAAATGATTACATGTTTCTAAAAACAAAATGGGATAATAGCCATACTTAGAACCTGAGTGAATAACAAGCAAATAAGATCCTATTGAGATTAAGTATTATTAAGCGCCAAAGCCACTCGTGTTTTCAACAAGATCAAGTACCCAATATATCAAACATGACTCATTCACATAATTAAAATGAAAACTAGAATTACTAAGAGTTTCAATTATGAAAATGACTCATCCACATAAAATAAAACATGTCCATTTACTAATCAAGATCATTTGGCATGTCTAAGAATAAAATTCACTATTTGATAACCATGTCTACAATTTATAAAAAGCTTCACTATAAAACTTTACAAATTATTTTCTAAAAGACTTGTATATAAATTGTTCAATTAAAACACACCATTTTGGTAACCACATGCTTGTTATGTGTGATCATGTTAATCCTGCCTAAAATAATTCTAAATCCATTTGAAACTTTAAATTGAAAGAAAATAACAAATAAACCCTTAATTGAACACCCCAAATTTAAAATTTAAATCTTGTTAAATTCCACCAAAATAAAACATGTTGAGGTTGCATTTATGATAAGGATTTCAAATATGTTTTTTTTAACAATTTTCTATTTACAAAAAGGCCCAAAAAACAATGCTTTCCTCTCAAATTCTATTAACAGAAGGACGTGTCTATAATTTATAAAACTAGTCAAGGGTTTTCCGCAAAATGTTTAATTCACTTTCCTCCACCTCTGGCCAGAAAGAAGAGTATACGTCGCCGTGGCAGCCCCCCACGTCCTACCTGCTTGCCTCCTCGAGACCCATAACTATAGCCACTTCTGTAAACATAGGTATCCTTTCCGGTTGCTAGAGTTTGCTATACCCCAGCCCAGGGTGACCAATTGAAGGAAAACGCCTAGGAGCTGCTCTATTCTGAATTCGTAGCCTCACCCGACGTCAAGGATAAGGAGGGTAGCACATTGTCGTGCGACACTTCCTCTTCTCTCTCGCACACACACACACACACACACTCTCTCTCTCCACAGAACCCGTGGTAAAAATCAAACCCTAGTTAGGAGCCGCCGCTCACTTATGCTGTTCCGGACGCTCCCGAGTCCCGGCGACGTCGTCACTGCCACCCTCTCCTCTTCCTCCTCGAGATGCCACACAAGTTGGGAGGGCTGGAGCTCGCCGAATCGAAGTCGTCTTCTCCGACGTCTGCATTGACGTCCTTGCAAGCTCTTGTCGCTTTCGTTACCTCTCCGTCTTCCCCGACCACATCAACGTGCTCCTGTTGACCTCACGCACCCCGTGGTGCTCTTCATTTTGAACTTGGTCGACGAATTTTTTGCGCCATCATGCACTGTCAACTGTCACCGTCGTATTGCTGCTGCTATAGAGGTGACATCAGAATGACATCGTGAAGTTTTTATTTTTCTTTTAATTTTAATTTTGAATTAACATTATACCTGATAGGTGGGTCCCACTGTCAATTTGAAAATGGCAGAAAAAGGATACTCCACGACATCATTCTGATGTCACCTCTACAACAGCAACAGAGAAAAATTGGACGAAACAAAAGCCAAAGTCTCTATTTTTCTGTCACGTACACGTAGTCCGAAGGGGGCCAAGGAGGTGGCCACACCATGTGGCAGCGCGCGCCCTGGCCGCGCTACCACGTGGTGTGGTCCCCATGGGCACTCACCGGCATCGCCCTTCCGCCTATATAATGTCTTCCTCGGGAAAACCCTAAATACCCGAGCCTCCATCCAAGAAAAGTTATGTAGCCGCCTCCGTCAACAACCCTAGTTCGGGATGGTTCTGAAGCTCTTCCCAGCACCCTGCCGAAGAGGGGAATGATCACCGAAGGGATCTTCATCACCATGCCTGTCTCCGGAGTGACGCGTGAGTAGTTCATCCTTGGACTACGGGTCCATAGCAGTAGTTAGATGGTTTTCTTCTCCTCTTTTGTGCCATCATGTTTAGATCTTGTGAACTGCCGAACATGATCAAGATCATCTTATTGTAATGCTACATGTTGTATTTGTTGGGATCCAATGAATATTGAATACTATGTTAAGTTTATTATAGATATATCATATATGTTATTTATGATCTTGCATGCTCTCTGTTACTAGTAGATGCTTGTGACTCCAAGAGGGAGTATTTATACTAGATAGTGGGTTCATGCCTCTAGTAATCTGGGAGAGTGACAATAACTTCTAAGATTGTGGATGTTTTGTTGCCACTAGGGATAAAACAACAATGCTTTGTCTAAGGATAATTATATTGTTTATATTACACACTTTACTTAATGCAATAATATGTTGCTTGCAACTTAATACCCAAAGTTTGCTCGGATGACGTCCTGAGGGTGGATTATTAGTCATAGATGTAGTTGGATGACGGTCTATGTATTATGTTGTAATGCTCAAATGAATCTCATAGTAATCATCATGTCATGTATATGCATTGTTATGAATTCTCTATTTGTCAATTGCGCAACTGTAATTTGTTCACCCAGCATGTTATTTATCTGTTTTGGAGAGTCACCACTAGTGAACTGTGTACCCCGGTCCATTCTTTTACACTGATAATACAACCTACTTCAAACACTGATCTTTTTCCACTTCAAACACTATTCTTATTCCATTCACTGCAAACAAACATCATTTTCCACACTATACGGCTAATCCTTTGTTTTCAGCAAAAACGGTGATATTGACAACCTCACAGTTTAGTTGGGGCGAAGTATCTTGGTTGTGTTGTGTGCATATTCCACGTTACTGCTGAGCCTGGTAGTGCGCCCTACCAACATCAGCTATCAACAAACTTCAGAAGTAATTTTGTTCTCCTACTGGTCCGATTAAACTTGGTTTCTTTCCGAGGGAAAATCTTGATGTTGTACTCATCATACCTTCCTCTCGGGGTCTCCCAACAAACATGTGTCCACATGCCATCAAGCTCTTTTATGGCGTTGTTGCCGGAGAGGAAGAGGATTTCTGCAAGGGGAGTCTCTCACCTCCAATCTTTTTTTACTTTGCTATTGTTTTGCTTAGTTTATTTTATTTTGTCTTGTTTGCTTCTTTATATAAAAAACACACAAAAATAGTTCTTATTATAGCTGTTATTTTTGTTATCCTATTTTAGTATTGCTAAAATGAGTAACCGTGAGAACACTAAGTTGTGTAACTTTACTAGCACACAAAACAATGATTTTATTTGTACACCTATTGCTCCACCTGCTCCTAATGCAGTTTTTTATGAAATTAAGCCTGCCCTGTTAAATATTGTTATGAGAGAGCAGTTCTCTGGTGTTAGTACTGATGATGATGCTGCTCACCTTAATAATTATGTTGAACTTTGTGAGATGCAAAAGTATAAGGATATATATGGAGATATAACTAAACTAAAATTATTCCCTTTCTCTTTGAGAGGAAGAGTTAAAGAATGGTTGCTATCTTTGCCTAGAAATAGTATTGATTCTTAGACTAAATGTAGATATGCTTTCATTAGAAAATATTATCCTCCTGCTAAGATTATATCTTTGAGAAGTAGCATTACGAATTTCAAACAATTTGATAATGAGCATGTTGCTAAATCTTGGGAAAGAATAAAATCTTTGGTAAAGAATTGTCCCACCCATGGACTGACTACTTCGATGATCATCCAAACCTTTTATGCAGGTCTTAATTTTTCTTCAAGAAACCTTCTGGATTCAGCTACTGGAGGTACCTTCATGTCCATTACTTTGGGTGCTGCAACAAAACTTCTTTATGATATGATGATAAATTATTCTGAATGGCACACTGAGAAAGCTCCACAAGGTAAGAAGGTAAATTTTGTTGAAGAAACCTCTTCCTTGAGTGATAGGCTTTATGATATTATGTCTATGCTTGTGAATGGTAAAACTCATGTTGATCCAAATAATGTTCCTTTAGACTCTTTGGTTGCTCAAAAAGAGCATGTTGATGTGATATTCCTTAAAAACAACAATTTCAACAACAATACTTATAGAAATAAGTTTGTTAGTAACAATTATAGGCCATATCCTTCTAATAGTGGCAAGAGTTATTCTTATGGTAGATATGGAATGCGTAGTGAGGAAAGGATTTTAGAAGTTGAAAGAGACACTAAGAACTTTATGCAAATGCAATATCAGCAGAATAAATTATTCACTAAAACCATGTAGGAAGAATGTGCTATGTTGAAAAATATTAGTCATCAAATTGAGAGTTTAAATAGGTAAATTTCTGGTTTGCATGTTAAAATTCCGAGTGTTGAAACCTGTATTTCATCCCTTTTTTGATTAATAAAATGTCTGCTAAACCTAAAACTATGGGCAACAATCCCTTTCCTGCTACTAATTCCATTCAATTCATAAGTAATGACAATGTTAGGATGTTGACTGAATTGCATGCTAGGCGGGAAAGAGAAGATGAAATTGCTAGAAAGAATAATATAACTAGAATTTGTACTATTACCACCACTAGTAATGTTGTTTCAAATGCTGGTGAACCTCCTACTATTAATGGTAAAGTAATTGGTGTTGGCAATGTCTCCACTTCTTCTGTTAAACATTTAAAATTGCCTAAAACCACTGAAATTGTTCCTGCTAAAAGTGCTGATTTTTTTCGAAATATGGGAGATAATGGTCCCAATAACTTTGATAATAATGATTTTTATTTTGATGGTTGCAATATTTCTAAAGTAATTATGTTCCTAAAAACTCTATCTAGAAGTCCTAATGCTAGTGCTATAACTATGGCTTTCAGGAAACATATTACAAATGCTCTCATGCAAGTTAGAGAAGAAAAGTTAAAACGTGAAGCCTCTATCCCTAGGAATTTAGAAGATGGTTGGGATCCCATCATTAAAATGAAGGTGAATGATTTTTATTGTAATGCTTTATTCTATTATTAGAACAAATTATGATGTTGATGCTTCTTTACTTGAAAATATTGATTCTTGCTTTTCTGTGCCTAGCTGAAAGGCGTTAAAGAAAAGCACTCTTGGGAGATAACCCATGTTTTATTTCTGTGATTTTTCTTTTATTTTATTTGAATCAAGGTGTTGTTTACTTCTGTAACAACTCCTTTGTATATTTACTTTTTCGAATTGTAGTGCCAAGTAAAGTCTCTAGTGGAAAGTTCATGATCGATTTGGATTTACTTTTTCAAATTGTAGTGAGGAAAGGATTTTAGAAGTTGAAAGAGACACTAAGAACTTTATGCAAATGCAATATTAGCAGAATAAATTATTCACTAAAACCATGTAGGAAGAATCTTCTATGTTGAAAAATATTAGTCATCAAATTGAGAGTTTAAATAGGTAAATTTCTGGTTTGCATGTTAAAATTCCGAGTGTTGAAACCTGTATTTCATCCCTTTTTTGATTAATAAAATGTCTGCTAAACCTAAAACTATGGGCAACAATCCCTTTCCTGCTACTAATTCCATTCAATTCATAAGTAATGACAATGTTAGGATGTTGACTGAATTGCATGCTAGGCGGGAAAGAGAAGATGAAATTGCTAGAAAGAATAATATAACTAGAATTTGTACTATTACCACCACTAGTAATGTTGTTTCAAATGCTGGTGAACCTCCTACTATTAATGGTAAAGTAATTGGTGTTGGCAATGTCTCCACTTCTTCTGTTAAACATTTAAAATTGCCTAAAACCACTGAAACTGTTCCTGCTAAAAGTGCTGATTTTTTTCGAAATATGGGAGATAATGGTCCCAATAACTTTGATAATAATGATTTTTATTTTGATGGTTGCAATATTTCTAAAGTAATTATGTTCCTAAAAACTCTATCTAGAAGTCCTAATGCTAGTGCTATAACTATGGCTTTCAGAAAACATATTACAAATGCTCTCATGCAAGTTAGAGAAGAAAAGTTAAAACGTGAAGCCTCTATCCCTAGGAATTTAGAAGATGGTTGGGATCCCATCATTAAAATGAAGGTGAATGATTTTTATTGTAATTCTTTATGTGATCTTGGTGCTATTATCTCTGTTATGCCTAAGAAACTCTATGATATGCTTGATTTACCACCTTTGGAACACTGTTATTTGGATGTTCATCTTGCTGATAATACTAAGAAGAAACCTTTGGGGAAAGTTAATTATGTTCTTATTATGGTTAACAATAACCTTGTCCCCGTCGATTTTGTTGTTATGAATATTGAATGCAATGCTTCTTGTCCAATTGTTTTGGGAAGACCTTTTCTTAGAACTGTTGGTGCTATTATTGATTTGAAAGAGGGGAATATGAAATATCAATTCCCACTAAAGAAAGGTATGGAACACTTTCCTAGAAACATAATGAAGCTACCTTTTGATTCTATTATTAGAACAAATTATGATGTTGATGCTTCTTTACTTGAAAATATTGACTCTTGCTTTTCTGTGCCTAGCTGAAAGGCGTTAAAGAAAAGCACTCTTGGGAGATAACCCATGTTTTATTTCTGTGATTTTTCTTTTATTTTATTTGAATCAAGGTGTTGTTTACTTCTGTAACAACTCCTTTGTATATTTACTTTTTCGAATTGTAGTGCCAAGTAAAGTCTCTAGTGGAAAGTTCATGATCGATTTGGATTTCTGCCCATTCATAATAAATTCCAGAAAAATCAAAACATCCTGAAAGTTTTTGTGCGTGATCCTTAGATATGTACGCAACTTTTCTTAGTTCTAAGTTTTCTGATATGAGCAACGTAAGTGTCTCGAAAAAAATAGTCTTTACGGACTGTTCTGGTTTTGACAAATTCTGTCTTTTACTTTGCATTCTCTCTTTTACTATGTTGACTGGATTTCTTTGCTCCACAAAACATTAGTGGTTATAGATAATGTTTAGAAAGTATTGGTAATACTTGTGTCCATGCAGAACATGTGAGTTTTTGATTATGCACTAACCCTCTAATGAGAAATACTTTGAGTTTGGTGTGAAGGAAGTTTTCAAGGGTCAAGAGAAGAGGATGATATAATGTGATCAATAAGAGTGAAAATCCTAATCTTGGGGATGCCCCCGTGGATCATCCCATCAAATTTCAAGAAGAATCAAGCGTCTAAGCTTGGGATGCCCAAGGCATCCACTTCTTCATCAACAACTTATCAGGTCACTTCTAGTGAAACTATATTTTTATTCGGTCACATCTTATGTACTTTACTTGGAGCGTCTGTTTGTTTTTATTTTATTTTATTTTCTCTAATAAACTTGGTTGGATCTTAGCATTATTGTGTGGGAGAGAGACACGCTCCGCTTTTTCATATGAATACTCGTATTCTTCATTTATTGTCTAGATGCTGCAATTCTTTTAGCTCATGTTTTTCATGCATCTCTTATTCAGAGCTGTTAGTTCTTGTAGAATAGTACTCTCTTGTTTCATTGATAAATTATTTGGAGAGTTTTTGTTGAAATAAAGTGATTGGTGTTGGACAACAATAAAATATTTCATGCTTATAATGGTGCAATGGAAGCTTGTTTATACTGTGGCTTAGACTTTAACATGTCATGTTAGATATTATTTTAATTCCATGCTTAGTAGTTATTGATGTAGCATGACTTGTCTCAAATATATGGGAGTCCTTAATATGCCACTAAAAAAATCATTCCCCTTCGAATGCTTTATTTGGGTTGACTTGGCGCATGCTCACACCATGTTATGACTACAAACCAGTCACCTCTAGACTCTACGATCATTTAGTTTTGACTTGTAATATCATTTATACTTTGATTAATAATGTTTTGTCTCTATGCATGATTATGACCATTATTGCTCTCTTAGTTTGTTACTCCCGGTCTTGCTAGCCTTCACCTATACTGAGTATGATCTCTACTCGTGCATCCAACTCCCAAAAACCCAAAGTTTACCAAATGTGTCCACCATACCTACCTATATGTGGTATTTCACTGCCACTCCAAAGTAAATTGCTCGTCTTCTACCTTTAAAACCTTCAAAATTAACATGTTTTGTGCTCCTGTTTTAGCTCATGAGGAAGTAGTTTAAAGTTTATTGTGTCTTATGTCAAGCAAAGTTCTTCTCCCTCTTTCACTTTATGAGTATGGAATCTATGATCATCTAAATTTGCAGAGAGCTCGTGCCAATTAATATAACCAAAAAGACAATTCCCATGGTTTGATGAAAATTGGTGGGTACCCGTGGATATGGCTAGCCCTGGTTTGTGAAAGCCATGGTGTGGGGAAGTGCCAAACCTAATAAAGCAACGGAAACTGCTCTCAAAAGTCAAAAAAACCTTGCTTGGCATGAGTAATGATAAGTTTTTAATTACCATTCGCTGACATAGACATACACCTCTCTCAAAATTGTGTTCAATACCTCTGGTTTAATCAAATAAAAAGCTCTAGCACATGAGTAATCCCTGCTTCCCTCTGCGAGGGCCTTTCTTTTACTTTTATGTTGAGTCTTCAGAATGGCAACCACGCTCTCTCAAATGTGCATAAAGTTAGAAGATGGAGACTCAACATAAAAGTAAATAAAAGTCCCTTCGCAGAGGGAAGCAGGGATCACTCATGTGCTAGAGCTTTTTATTTTGTTAAACAAAGGTATTGAAAACATTTTTCTAGAGAGGTGTATGCTTATGTCAACGAACGGTAAACAGAAAATACAGTACATCACAAGCCAACTAGACTTCACAAGAGCGGCTCCCATAGAAGGACGCATCTAGGTAGAAGTTCATCCTCTTTCTCTTTTGTTTACATAATTATGCTTTGACTGATAAATCAGAGGCAAAAATAGTGAAGATAATTTGTTATATTACTTTGGGGCTGGGCACCCCGCTGCCAGCTCTTCTATCAATTGGATAAGAGGATGAAGCCACTAGTCTAGGGTGTGAAAGTCCAATCAACAAGTGAGATAAATATCCTCTATCTACGTCCTGATGAGCTAAAACAAGAGCACAAAATAGAAGTAATTTTGAAGGTTTTAAAGGTAACACATGAGCAATTTACTTTGGAGTGGTAGTTAAATACCACATGTAGGTAGGTATGGTGGACACATTTGTAAACCTTTGGTTTTGGGAGTTGGATGCACGAATAGAGCTCATACTCAGTACAGGTGGAGGCTAGCAAAAGACTGGGAGCGACAAATCAAAAGAGCAATAATGGCCATAATCATGCATAGCGACAAAAACATCATTAAAAAGCATAAGTGGTACTACAAGTTCAAAAAATAAATGATCATAGAGGCTATAAGTGACTGGTTCGTAGTCATAAACATTGTGTGAGCATGCGCCAAGTCAACCAAATAAAACATTTAAAGGAGAACACCACAAATTTATGCTCCAAAATGACAAGAACAACTCATGAGTCTTTCTAAGGTACATTAAACACTCTCAGATATTTGAGACAAATCATCCTACAAAAATAACCACTAGGATTTAAAATTAAAATAACATCTAGCATGACATGAAAAAGTCTAGCTACAGTCTATACAAGCTTCTATTTGCACCGTTATAAGCACGAAAATTGTACTACTGCTTTCCAACACCAAGCATTTCATAATAAACAAAAACTCTCCAAGAGATAAAGCAGTAAAACAATAGAGTACTAAAACAAATCTACTAAAACTAACATCTCTAAATAAGAGATGCAAGAAAAACAGGAATTTTGCAGCAGCTAGAAGAAAAACTAAGAATACAAGCATAACGAGTATTCAAACGAAAAAGCGGAGCGTGTATCTCTCCCACACAAAGAATGCTAGGGTCCAACTATATTATTGAAGCAAGGAAAATAAAATAAAACAAACAAAAACAAAAGAAAAACAAACAGATGCTCCAAGTAAACTTCATATGATGTGACCGAATAAAAATATAGTTTCACTAGAAGTGACCTGATAAATTTTTGATGAAGAAGGGGATGAATTGGGCATCCCCAAGCTTAGATAATTGAGTCTTATTATAATTTTATGGGATGAACCACGGGGGCATCCCAATCTTTGACCTTGCACTCTTCTTGATCATATTATATCACCTTCTTCTCTTGACCCTTAAAAACTTCCTTCACACCACACTCCAAGAGTAATTCGCATTAGAGGGTTAGTGCAACAATAAAAAATTCATGGGTTCTTCATGGGCACAAGTTCTATTGATACTTTTAAACATTAGCTACAGCCAATGATATTTCATGAAACAAAGAAATCCACTTGACATCGTAAAAGAGCAAATGCAAGGAAAATGACAGAATCTGCCAAAACCAGAACAGTCTGTAAGACGAATTTTTTTCGGTGCACTTATGTTGCTCAGATCGAAAAACTTAAAGAATGAAAAAGTTTTGGACTTAGCTGAGGAATAAGCACAAAAAAATTCAGATCCTTCCGATCTTTCCGGATTTTATACGATTTTTTTACGGTGGACAGCATAAATCTGTTTCCTGCACAGAAATCCAAAACCAGCTCCAACTTTCGTCAGAAACTTTACTTGGCACAACTAAAACATGAAAGTAAAGATACAAATGATTTTCTACAGAAGTATACAACCCCTTGACTCAAAGAAAATAGACAAAAACCAAAGCAAAATATAAAACCATGGGTTATCTCCCAAGAAGTGCTTTTCTTTAACGCCTTTTAGCTAGGCCCAGAAAAGTGGAATCAAGTGTTTTCAAGTGAAGAAGCATCCAAATTGTAATTTGTTAGAATAATAGAATAAAAAGAAACTTCATTATCTTTCTAGGAAAGTGTTCCATACCTTTCTTGAGTGGTAATTAAAATTTAATATTCCCTTCTTTCATATCAATAACAGCACCAACAGTTCTAAGAAAAGGTCTTCCCAAAACAATTGGACAAGAAGCATTGCATTCAATATTCATAACAACAAAACCAACGGGGACAAGATTATTATTAGCCATGATAAGAACACAATCAACTCTCCCCAAAGGTTTCTTTCTAACATTATCAATAAGACGAATATCCAAATAACAGTACTCCAAAGGTGGCAAATCAAGAATATCATAAAGTTTCTTAGACATAACAGAGATACTAGCACCAAGATCACATAGAGCATTGCAATCAAAATCATTCACTTTAATTTTAATAATGGGTTCCCAACCATCATCTAGCTTCCTAGGGATAGAGGATTCACATCTTAATTCATCCTCTCTAATTTGCATGAGAGCATTTGTAATATGTTATGTAAAAGCCATATTCATAGTACTAGCATTAGGACAACTAGAAAGCTTTTTTAGGAACTTAATCACTTCAGTTATGTTGCAATAATCAAAGTCAAGATCATTTTTATCAAAGGTAATGATACCATTGTCTCCCAAGTTTCTAAAAATTTCAGCACTTTTATCGGGAACATTTTAAGCAGTTTCAGGTAGTTTTGCATTTTTAATAGCAGAAGTGGGAATATTGCCAACACCAATTACTTTAACATTGATATTAGAAGGTTTACTAGCATGAGAAGCTTCAGTTTTACTAGTGATAGTAATGGTTTAAACATTAGCTACATTATTCTTTCTAGCTATTTCATCTTCTCTTTCCCATCTAGCATGCAATTCAGCTAACATCCTAACATTATCATCAATTCGAATTTGGATGGCATTCAAAGTTTTGTTTTATTTAACAGCATGAGGTATAACCTTTAGTTTCATAAAATCAACAACAAGAGCAAGGCTATCAACTTTAGAAACAAGAACGTCAATTTTGCCAAACTTTTCCTCAACAGATTTATTAAAAGCAGTTTGTGTACTAATAAAATTCTTGAGCATGTTTTTAAGATCAGAGGGTACACTTTTATTGTTGTTGTAGGAATTACCATAATAATTACCATAAGCATTACTATTGTTGGGAGGATACAGCCTACAATTGTTGCTACCAAAATTATTCCTATAAGCCTCGGTGTTGCAATTATTATTTTTAATGAAGTTCACATGAACATGCTCTTCTTGAGCAACCAAAGAGGCTAAAGTAACATTGTTTGGATCAATAGGAGCATGGTCATTCACAAGCATAGACATAATATCATCAAGTCTATCACTCAAAGAGGAGATTTCTTCAACAGAATTTACCTTCTGACCAGTTGTAGCTCTCTAAGTGTGCCATTCATAATAATTTACCATCATATTATCAAGAAGCTTTGTTGCTGATCCCAAAGTAATGGACATAAAGGTTCCTCTAGCAACTGAATCAAGAAGGCTTCTTGAAGAAAAATTCAGACTCGCATAAAAGGTTCGGATGATCATCCAAGTAGTCAGTCCATGAGTGGGACAATTCTTTACTAAAGATTCCATTCTTTTCCAAGCTTTAGCAACATGCTCATTATCAAGTTGCTTAAAATTCATAATGCTACTTCTTAAAGATATAATCTTAGCACGAGGATAATATTTTCTAATGAAAGCATCTTTACACTTAGTCCAAGAATCAATACTATTTTTAGGCAAAGATAGCAACCATTCTTTAGCTCTTCCTCTCAAAGAAAAGGAAACAATTTCAATTTAATAATATCTCCATCTACATCTTTATATTTTTGCATCTCACATAGTTCAACAAAATTATTAAGATGGGCAGCAACATCAGCAGTACTAACACCATAAATTTTCTCTCTCATAACAAGGTTTAAAAGGGCAGGCTTTATTCTCATAAAAACCAGCAGTAGGAGCAGGTGGAGCAATAGGTGTGCTAATGAAATCATTGTTGTTGGTGCTAGTAAAGTCACACAACTTAGTGTTCTCATGAGTAATCATTTTCGCAAGACTAAAAAGAGGATAAAAACTACACCTAAATAGGAACTTTTTTTGTGTGTTTTTGATAAAGAGAAGCAAACAAGACAAAGTAAAATAAACTAAGCAAAAAAAAAACAAAGTAAAGAGATTGGAAGTGAGAGACTCCCCTTGCAGAAATTATCTTCCTCCCCGGCAAATGCGCCAGAAATTAGCTTGATGCGCGTCTAACACACGTTCGTTGGGAGACCCCAAGAGGAAGGTATGAAGAGAAAAGTAGCAAGTTTCCCTCAGAAAGAAACCAAAGTTGAATTGACTAGTAGGAGGAAGGAGTAAATTCAGAAGGTTGATGCAGCTGAGATGGCAGGACGCACTACCGGTTCAGCAGCAACGTGGAACCTACACAACACAAACAATTCACTTTGCCCCAACGAAGCAGTGAGGTTGTCAATCTCACCTTTGCTGATAACAAAGAGGTTAAATGTATGGTGTGAAAAACAGTATGAGAACAATATGAAAACAGTAGCACTACAGTGAAAACAGTGGAAGCAGTGTGTGTATTATCAGAATGAGAAAATGGAGCTGGGTCCACAGTTCACTAGAGGTGTCTCTCCATAAAAGATAGCTAACATGCGTGGTGAACAAATTACAACTAGGCAATTGAAAGATAAAGAACATGCATGACATAAAGATTACTATGAGATTCATGCGGGCATTACAACAAGATACATAGATCGTCATCCAACTACATCTATGACTAATAATCCACCCTTCGAATATCATCCGAACAAACGTTGGGTATTAAGTTGCGAGCAACGGATAATCGCAGTAAGCAAGGTGTGTAATGTAAACAATGTAAACTAAGTAAACATCATAGTTTTCTCCCTAATGGCAACAACACATCCTCCATCCGTCACGTTTCTGTCACTCGAGCACAGATGCAAAGGAGGCATGAACCCACTATCGAGCATAAATACTCCCTCTTGCAGTCACTAGCATCTACTTGGCCAGAGCATCTACTAATAACAGAGATCATGCAAGATCATAAATAATATACACATGAAGATAACATGATACATTGATAATCAACATACATAGCATTCAATAATCATTGGATCCCAGCAAACACAACATGTAGCATTACAAATAGATGATCTCGATCATGTGAGGTAGCTCACGAGATCTAAACATGAGGCATAAGGTGGAGATTACAACCATCTAGCTACTGCTATGGACCCGTAGTCTAGGGATGAACTACTCACGCATCACTCCGGAGGCGGGCATGGTGGTGTAGACCCCTCCGGTGATGAATTCCCCTCCCTGCAGGGTCTCGGGGAGAGCTCGAGAACCCTCCCGATCTCGGATTGACGATGCCGGTGGCCTCGGGTGTTTCTCGGGACGAAGTGGTCTCTTTTTAGGGTTGACGTATCGGGGGGGATAAATAGGCGAAAGGGCTATGGCGGTGGATGCCCGAGGGCCCCACACCACCCCCAGGAACGGCCAGGGGGCCGCACCGCCCTATGGTGTGGCCTCTCTGTGGCCCCCCTCCGGGCCTCTTCGGGACTCCGTGGAACCTTCGGGAATTCTAAGACTTCCGGGCTTCGAATTTTCCAATTCCAAGAATATTTCCAGAACAACTTTTCTGAAACTAAAAATAGCAGAAAACAGGGAACTGGCTCTGTGGCATCTTGTCAATAGGTTAGTCTGGGAAATCGATAAAAAATGACATAAAGTGTAAGGAAAACATGTAGCATATGGCATGAAAACAACATGGAACATCAGAAATTAAGGATACATTTATGACGTATCAAGAAGCTAGGAGGAGTCATATACTACCTAACTGATGAAGTGACGTCATCAACAATGCTGGTGGAGGAGAAGCTACGTATTTGAAGGAGGAGTTCATTCCTGGACTTAGATTCTCAGGATCCATAGATTAGGGCTGTGATCAGCTGTAGTGGATTAGGTTCTGAGCTAGAGTTATTCTCCAGCTTAGAGTACGAATTGTTTCTTGTGATGTTTCATTTGCACGAGATCTTCTTTCATACATCAAAGGGAGATTCTCGAGATGTTGTAATGAATGATTTTATCCTATAGCTTTGCTTGGACCTGCTATGTTTTGTTGTACCACTCCGAGGGATGTAATATTCACGGATAAGTCCTTCTGTGAGTCTTATGTCAACGACTTGTGCACTACACATGCAGTGGTGTGCTGGGTCACCGCATCGAGGACGAGGGGAATTAAGCTTGGGATGTTGATACGTCCTAAACATATCTATAATTTTTTATTGTTCCATGCTTGTTTTGTACGAATGTCCTATCTTTTTACTACATTTTATATCATTTTTAGACATTTTTCTTGGACTAGCCCACTGACAAGATGCCCAGCGTTAGTTCATGTTTTTTGTTGTTTTTGTATTTCAGAAAACCCCACAGAAAAAGTCCGAGAAAGTCTCAGAAGGCGCAGAAAAGTTATTTCCTCATTTATACAAAGACGAAGTACAAAGGGGAGCCAAATGGGAGCAACCAGGTCACCAAGCGACCTGAGGATGTGGCCCCACCTGGACCCACACCCCACGGTTACCTAGCCACCTGGGCCCACCCTCGGGACACCCTTTCGCCAATAAATTCCCTCTGACCTAAAAAAGTCGAGGAGGTTCCTAATTTCCACGAAATCCATCCAGATACATCATCATCTCAAAAGTCGAATCTAGATCTTCTGGAGCCCTGATCCAGCACCCTACCGGAATGAGAATCGTCATCGGAGACTTCTTCAACACCATGATTGCCTCCGGAGTCATGCGTGAGTAGTTCATCCTTGGACTACTATTCCGTAGCAATAGCCAGATGGTTGTATCTTCTCCTTGTGCTACCATGTTTAGATCTTGTGAGCTGCCTAACATGATCAAGATCACCGTTATATAATTTATACATATTGTGTTTGCTGGGATCCAATGAATTGTAAAGTTATGATCACATTGTTCATGTTTCTTATATGATCTTGATACTTTTTTTTATTAATGTTCTATTGTGTTCTTGCATGCTCACCGATCTGTGTGTTTGCTTTGGCCAAGTGATCAGATGCATCTCCAAGAGGGAGTTTCTTGCTAGATAGTGGGTTCATTCCTCCTTCGATACTGGGCACGAGTGAGAGAAACGTCTAAGCGCGAGGATGTGCTTTTGCCACTAAGGGTAAAACATTGGTGTTTACTTCTATTTTTTATTATAAATATTTCATACATCATGTACGGTGCTTAATGCAATTATCCGTTGCTTATGCAACTTAATACCAGCGAGATGCATGCTGTATATCGATCTCAAGGTGGATTATTAGTTATAGATACATACTGGATAACGGTCTATATATGTTTGACGTAATGCCTACATGAATAATGCAATTAACTTTATTTTATCATAATAGCATTTATGCCCTCATGATTTTTCAACTGTTGAGATGTAATTCGTTCACCCAACATGTTTATTATTTTATAGAGAGACACCACGCTAGTGAAACTATGGCCCCCGGTCCATCCTTTTACATTGATTACAACCTCGTTTACTTGCTTGCAATCATCACTTGCTCGTTGTTCTGTTCCAGTTTTATTGCATCCAAATACACCATATGTGTAATTCTCTTGTTAACAACAAGACGGGAAGCTTGACAACCTTTCTGAAATTTGGGGACGAAGGGAAGTTTGTGTCTTGTGTGCAGGTCCACTCTCGTCATCATGCAAGTGGTTTTATAGCTCACCGATCGTCATTGGAGTTCTAATGGATTTATAACCTTGGTTTCTAACTGAGGAAAACTTGCTGCTATGTTACATGATACCATCCTCTTGGGTTTTCGCAGCGGTTGTGTATGATTCACAATAACAAGGCTCATACCGGACTACCTCCATGATTTAGCAACTTAGATTTCCATGGTGGGAGGTGATTTTCCGCATTGTCCACGGTCGGTTGAATCTATGCGGCGGTAGGCCTATGGCTGAGAGGGAGTATGATGTACTTACAAGGTAAAGGTGCTATCTGACATCAAAGTTCATGGAGAACTAGCTCTTCATCCTCTCGCAAGAAGTGAATGATATGGGGAACACACTTGACCAGACTGGTGCGTAGCCCTAATGCCTCACCAAAGTCGTCCACAATGGAAATGCAAAGTTATCCATCAATAGAAGTTAGAGAAAAGTGGCCATGTTGTTGGCATACATTGATGTATGGTGGAATAGACCATCTCGTGTTATGGGAGTTAGCAACCCTTTCAAATTTGTTATCTTGAGAAGACGGTGTAGAATATTCATGACTTCCATGCAGAGTAAGGGGGAACGTGTCCCCTTTTGTCAAACCATGCCTATTGAAGATTAGGTCTCTAGTAATCCCATTGAAAATGACACGTGTTTAGGTTGTAGAGAACAAGTGACAAACCCAAGATAGTAGTATTATACCAAATCCCCTCTTGGAAAGAACCTCGAGTAAAAATCCCCCCCCCCCCACTATATCAAACGCCTTTGTTATTTATAGTTTGAACATGAAAACCAAAGTTCATAAACTATGAAGTTTCCTTACCGTGATCAGCACCAACTAAAAGTTCTCGTGCATGAATATCCCACCTATGAAGGCACTTTGGTGTGCCCCAACAAGATGCGACATGATATGGGTAACCTGGGTCTACAACATCTTAACCGCCAATTTAGAAATATTGTGGATCAAGCTGACACAAAGGTAGGACAATCCTGTAGTGGTAATATTAATGAGGCAAAATTTTCATGACTTGCTGCAGTGACCACAGGTACTAGAAGGTTGTACATTGCAGAGCCTTGGCATCTACACTATTAATATTTTGGCAATAACAAGTCTAGAAACATAATATAAGCTTTCACAAGTTTACATATAATAACTCAATTTAAACTTCTATTATTAACAATGACCTATTTCAAATTTTCAATCTTCTTGTTCGGATCCAAGGAGCATGAGAAGAAGGAGGAAGTCATTCATGGCCGCTTCACCTAGGTTTTGGGATGAGGACCAACTCGTAGTATCAATCTAAAATGGGAGAACTTGCACTTTGGCAATGCAGACTTGACATTCATCGATGCCCCTTTCTCTTTGGATGAGGTTAAGAATGCGATAAATCAAATGCACTCCTAACAAGGAGCCCAACATCAATGGTTTTATCGGGGCCTTCTTCAAGAAGTGTTGGGAGACCATACATGAAGACGTTATGAGAGCCATACACCATTTTGACAACCTTCATATAGACTACCTCCAATGGATCAATTCAGACAACATTGTTTTGTTTCCCAAAAAGGAGGGTGCGGGAGATATTTCTGACTATAGGCCCATTAGCCTCATCCATGCCATTGCAAAGATCATCACTAAAATGATTGATTCTAGGCTATCCCCCCACTCATGAATGACCTCTTTTCAAATGCTCAAAGTGCATTCATCAAGAAGAGGAGTATTCATGACAACTTCATGTACGTGCGCATGCTAGAAAACTTCACAAAGGAAAACTCCCAACACTCCTCTTCAAGCTTGACATACGCAAACCTTTCGACTCGGTGAGATGGGATTTCCTCATTGAGCTTCTTGAGAAGCACGGTCCCCCTCCCGCCCCAAGTTCCGTGATTGAATCATCGCTTTTCTTGGCTCATCATCCTCGAGGGTACTCCTTAACGGGATTGTCGGGATTCCTATCAAATATGGATGGGGCTTGTGTCAAGGGGAACCCCTTTCTCCTCTACTCTTTGTGCTTGCCATTGACCCCCTCAAGCAACTACTCGAGTTGTCCACACAACACGAAGTTCTTCACAAGATTAGAGGGCGTGGAGCCACCGTTCGAACTTCTCTATACACGGATGATGCGGCAATTTTCGTGGCTCCTCACAAGGAGGACACTCAAAACCTTGCAAGAATTCTTGCCCTCTTCAGGGAGGTTACCAGGCTCGTGACCAACTTCAAAAAGAGCATGGTGGTTCCAATTCGATGTGATGACATTGACCTTCACGAGGTCCTCTTGGACTTACTGTGATTAGAGGATCATTTCCTACGAAGTACCTTTGCTTACCCCTTTCGATTTGGCACCTAAAAAGGGTGGATTTCCAACCACTTGAGGATAAAATGGGTGGAAAGCTCATCACTTGGGGCGGCAAAAATATCAATATGGCCGTCCGTGGGACTTTGGTTAAGTCTGTTCTTTCATCGCAAGCAATCTACCATCTCAGCCCTCTCATATTCCTCGTGTGTTGCCTCGAAAGCATGAACAAGATGGAGTACGCCTTTCTTTGGGTTGGTTCAAGGGAGGTCACCGATGGCAAATGCAAGATCAGTTGTGAAATGGTTTGTAGGCCAACTACCTTTGGGGGGCTAGGGATTATTCACCTTGAAAATTTTGCTCGTGCTCTCCGTTTGTGGTGGTTTTGGTTGGAGTGGAGGGATCCCAGAAAATCGTGGGTGTGCTTGGGAACCCCTTGTGACACGGCCGACTTGGCTCTCTTCTATGCAGCCACCACCATTTCCATTGGCAATGGAAGCCTCGCTCCTTTTTGGGACTCCCCTTGGCTCGATGGTAAATGCCCTAAAGACATAGCTCCCTCATTTTTGAGGCCTCCACACCCAAAAACTGGAAAATCAAGCAAGCATTGCATGAAAATGCAAGAATCTCAAAGATTAAGATGAACACCAATTTTACTTAGGCTCACCTCCACAAGTTCGTCCACCTTTGGTTGGAGCTAAATAGTGTGCACCTTATCGAGGGATTTGAGGACTCGGTCACTTGGAACCTCGCGGCGAATGGGGAGTACTCTTCGGCTTTCGCCTACAAGGCCCAATTATTTGGATCCACCATCACATGCTTGGATAAAATGGTTTGGGCACCTCCAAAAATCAAAAATTTCTCTTGGTTAGCCATCAATAATAGGCTATAGACCGCATGCCGCCTTGAGAAAATAGGGTGAAAAAATTGCGGCCTTTGTCCCCTTTGCAAACAAACCCAAGACACGACGGATCACATTTTCTTCCAATGCCGATACACCAAGAGGGTTTGGGGCATGATCAAGGAATTGCCCGGGCTCCTTTTCCTTTCCACGAGCCGGTGGACAACGCAATTCTCCATCAACTCTTGGTGGACCTCCATGTCAAGTGCAAACATATCAAACCGCAAGCCGATGGCGTCGATCACCATGCTCACTTGTTGGAACATTTGGAATGAGAGATATGCTAGAGTGTTCTGCCAAAAATCCGCCCCCACAACGATTCTCCTAAGCAACGTCAAGACCGAGGCGCGTCTTTGGGTCACCGCGGGTGCGAAAAATTTGAGTCATGTAATATTGGGAGAGTAATCCCTTTTGTACTACAATTTTACTTTCCATGTAAACTCTCTCTCTCTCTCTCTTATTTAATGGATAGAGCCAAAGCTTTTGCCTCCAATTGAAAAAAAAAAGTGAAGTGTGACAAAAAAACATAAGAGAAAATATCAATATCTATAGTGACAAATTTATACAGGAAAAAAGTATATTTCATGATGATTATAGTGACTTTAATTCAATATTGTAGATTTTGGTACTTTCTCTATATAATTGGTTAAACTTAACAAAGTCTGACTTTGGCAGAACCAAATATAAGGAGTAAAATGTGACAGAGGGGGTATATAGTTACATTTTGCTGTCTTTCGTCAAACTGAAGTTGACTTGGATAAATTTCCATGCCTTAGTTTATCTTTGCTGCATGAATGGGTAGCATCACCAATTTGCAATTTGCTCTTTGCATGATACAGTAGGAATTTGTGGAATTGTCTTGATGACTACCACTAATACTTTGAGGTTATTCAAGCGGTTGACATATCTTGAGCTCTGATTTGGTCGAGTACACGAAGGCCTTGCCGTCTATGCTCCCAGTCTAATAACAATATCTCTTTAATTATTTAACACTGCCGTCCGAAATACCATTTCTATTGTGCCTAAGCCGTCCGCATGAACTCAAAATTCTACTCTGCACCGCTCGTTCTCAGGCCATCCATTGGCCGCTATGCATGTCAACGAAGATACGATATTTGTTAGACAAACGAACGAAGATACGGTATCTCTGTGAACACCTAGAGAAGAACAAAAGCACTCTCTACTATAACTGATAGTCGTTCCCTCTCTCCAGGAAAGAAAAGAAAATGCAACTAATCAAATCAATGAGGTCTTGTAAGTCAGACCAGGTGGAGGGGAGCATGTTTGCTTTATTTTTTTAGGCAGAGGTCAATGGATTCTTTGCAATTTTGAAAACAAAAACAGTTGAAAACACTCCACTCCTGCCCTCCTTTTGTCAGCTCTAGCAGCATCAAAGATCACACCTATAAATATGTAGGAGCTCTTGACATGAGAGCACACACACCAAGATCTCTCTTCCAACTCATGCAAATAGCAAACTCGAGCTACACTTCTCATTTCCCAGACATCTGTTGTTGTAGCAACATGCCGATAGCTCGATTAACTACATTTCTCATGGTCGCCAGCTTTCTCTCCCACGTCGGCCATCTCGGAGTGCCCGTGTCCGGCGCTCTCGATGATGAGCTCTTCGCCCTCGACATTGTGTCGAAAATCCATACTGACTTGAGCTCCACAGCCAGGGCCTCCTCGGACTTTGGCCACATTGTGGAGGCCGCCCCAAGGGGTGTTTTCCACCCTGCCTCGCCCGCCGACATAGCTGCTCTAATCCGCTTCTCGCTCGACCGGCGGACACCCTTCACGGTGGCGCCACGCGGGAAAGGGCACTCCTCTCGCGGACAGGCCTTTGCCCCGGGCGGCATTGTCGTCGACATGCTCTCACTGGGACGTGGCGGTTATGGTGGCCGTGTAAACGTGTCGATGGAAGGAATGTACGTGGATGTCGGTGGCGAGCAGCAGTGGATCGATGTCCTCCATGCCACGCTGGAGCACGGCCTGACGCCGCGCGTGTGGACGGACTACCTCCGCATCACCGTCGGCGGCACGCTCTCCAACGCCGGCATTGGCGGGCAGGTGTTCCGGCACGGCCCGCAGATCTCCAACGTGCACGAGCTTGACGTGGTCACAGGTACCGGTTTTCTGCCTGCTGGTCGATCGTACGCAATCTGCTGAATACTGATGACTACCGTCCACGTCGCTTTTTATTTAGTTGCAATAATCAACTGTGGTGCACACGAGTGCAGCAAGCATCATCATAGACTAATATGAAACCGAATTATTGTTGGTTGCAGGCACGGGAGACATGATCAGCTGCTCCCCGACTAAGAGCCCGGACCTGTTCTACGGGGCATTGGGCGGGCTGGGCCAGTTCGGGGTGATAACCCGGGCACGGATCGGGCTAGAGCGGGCTCCGAAACGGGTCAAATGGGTGCGGCTCGCCTACACGGACGTACACTCGTTTACTGCTGACCAAGAGCTCCTCATCTCGAAACGATCAGGGTTCGATTACGTCGAGGGGCAGGTCCAGCTGAACCGGACCCTGACGGAGGGGCGAAGGTCGTCCTCTTTTTTCTCTGTTTCAGAGCTTGCTCGGCTCACGGAGCTCGCGCTGGACACCGGATCAGCCGCGATCTACTACATCGAGGGCGCAATGTACTACGATGACCACTCTGCCGTCACCGTAGATCAGGTACACATACAAACATGTTTTTTGGTCGATGCTAAACCCAAGCTGTTTGTGGTTATCTTTTGTTTGACACGAAGAACTTGTTTTTTGGTTGCAGAAGCTTGAGGCGCTACTGGAGGAGCTGAGCTTCGTCCCGGGGTTCGTGTTCGCGAGGGACGTGTCGTACGTGCAGTTCCTGGACCGCGTCGGGCAGGAGGAGCAGAAGCTGCGGTCGGCCGGCGTGTGGGACGTGCCGCACCCGTGGCTCAACCTCTTCGTCCCGAGGTCACGCATCCACGACTTCGCGGAGGGAGTGTTCCACGGCATCCTCGGGGACACCAAGCCCGTGGGGCTCATGCTCATGTACCCCATGAACCGAGGCAAGTGGGACGACCGGATGACGACGGTGACGCCCGACGATGAGGAGGTGTTCTACGCCGTCGGGCTGCTCCGGTCGGCGGTGGCCGCGGGAGATGTCGAGCGGCTGGAGCGGGAGAACGAGGCGGTGCTCGACTTCTGCGACCGGGCCGGCATCGGGTGCAAGCAGTACCTGCCGCACCATGCGTCGCAGGAGGGGTGGAGGCGGCATTTCGGGGCGAAATGGGGCAGGGTCGCCCAGCTCAAGGCCACGTACGACCCGCGGGCGATTCTGTCGCCCGGGCAGGGGATCTTCCCGTTCCCGGCCGCCGCGACCGGCACAGCACCGGCTACGGTCGCCGCGTCCTAAAATGTTAGGTGTTTGATCACGTTAAAAGGTTAACTTGTCGCGGCATAAGTTAAACAGCGATGGGGAAAATATCTGGCCGTGCTGTAGGTAGAACCAACGAGCTGCGCTGGTTGGTCAGTAAGCGTAGGAGAGGCGTCCAAATGGACACGTAGTGGATCAAAGTGACTCTGTCTAGTTTAAAGAATAGTGTACTCCGTGAGTGCAGCTACCGATCGATCGACGTGCAATCATGTACCTGTATTCTGTCATGATTTATTCTGATACTGCTGACCTGCACTGTATTTTACTATTTTTCTGAATCCGGTTATATGTATGGAAGTGCAGTACGAACCAATTATGTGTAGTCGTCGCACGTCTCTACAACATGCGTTTTTCTAAGGACCGAGACTAGCGCTCTTCTCTATATAAGTTGCATTTCCTCTATGCTAAAGCTTGACCAAGTATAACTAGTGGACGCAACAAATTAGGCATGAATTTATCGGAAAGTGTTTTTGGCTATTTGGCACCGATTGTCGATTAGTCATCTCAACAAGTCTCTCGGATGATCCGGTAGGGTTTCGATTAAGAGAACGTAAGAACGCTGGTGACGATCGTCGGCTAATAGGGGGCACGATTTACCTAGGTTCGGGGCCCTCGTAGAGGTAAAACCTTTACTCCCGCATTTTCGATCTGTATTATCAGTAGATCGGTTACAATGGGGGTTGCTCAAGTTGAGAGTACGATGTCGAGCTCAAGGGTTTCGTGGTTCTGAATCGATTAGATTCCCCCCTCGGTGGTTCTCCTAGCCTTATATAGGTGGCTAGGTCTCAAACCGTGACCGGGGGTTACAAACCCTAACTTTAAGTCGGTACAACTTTCCTTCTTGACCCGTAAGTCTTTGCGAGTGAGCTTCCGTTGGGCCTTCTAGAACTGTAAGGTGGCACCTCCCCTTGGGCTTAGGTCTTGGGACTTGGACCGGGTAGCTTCACCCAATAGGTCTAGGATTCATCCCCACTTCAGTAGCCCCCGAGTGTTTATTCGACTGAGATTTAGTCGAGTGGGCACTCATAGTTCGCTCTTTGATTTCTTCGACTGGTCGTCCAATCGCCTGATTGAAAGGGTGCATAACCTGTGCGCGATACGCTTCAGTACTCGAGTATCGAGCGACAAATGTGCCTTGTATCGGCTGTTTTCACAGAAGGATGTGGCTCAGTCGCTTGGCTCTCCCGAAAGATCAGGGCCAATTAATTATATCTAGGGCAAAAACAGTTCTGGCCTACACAGATTCGAGACCTCCGACCCGAACCTGACGAGGTGATCGTTGCGACTGGGCCGTGGAGGTCTTACCGAGTCGAACTTAACCTAAAGGGGTACCCAGCGCGTCCGCTAGGATTTTTCTTCGTGTTGTTGACACGGAAATTTACCGGAGGGCGCAGCTTGAGTGCGATTCCGGGCCCACAAGAGAGATCTCTGGGTCTTACCTTTGTACTCGAAAGAATACGACATCCGGATGTGCCTAGTCGGCCGAACGATTCAGGATAGGGGTGTGTAAATACATCGTGTGACACATTCACAATTTTTTCCTTTATCATGTTCTTGCAACTCTTCGAGTGAGGAAATATTCCTTCTCTTTGATTTTGTGCGAAACAGATTTCGTGTTTTGTGAAGTTCATACGGAAGAAATTCGGCGCTACGATGAACCCATACGAAAGAGATTTCGTGTAAGAGTGTATATGCGAAAGAGATTTCGCGTCTTGATGTGCCCATACGAAAGAAATTTCGTGTCAGGGTGCTTATGCGAAAGAAATTTCGCGTCTGGATCTGCCCATACGAAAGAAATTTCGTGTCAGGGTGCTTATGCGAAAGAAATTTCGTGTCTTGATATGCCCATACGAAAGAAATTTCGTGTCAGGGTGCTTACGCGAAAGAAATTTCGCGCCTTGATATGCCCATACGAAAGAAATTTCGTGTCAGGGTGCTTACGCGAAAGAAATTTCGCATCTTGATATGCCCATACGAAAGAAATTTCGTGTCAGGGTGCTTATGCGAAAGAAATTTTGCGTCTTGATTAGGTATGTAATGATGTCACTGCACACTTGTTTCGTTCTGACTCCTCCCGATGGGACGTGACGAAACTGAGTAGAGCATGCGGGCCCACCTTGTCAGCTTTTTGACCGGAAATGATAGGTCGTGTCCCGGTTTTTTCTCTGACCGCGCGCTGTACGTACGCACGATCTTTCGTAAAGATCATGCGGGGGTAACTGTCCCCGCCGCTTCGTTTCCACTTCACGCGTGGCAGCCGCGATGGGTGCCACGTTAGTTAGATCTACGGCTTGGATCACCCTAGCTCGCGTATAAGTAATAACTTCTAGGGGAGGGGTAAATCCCCCGGCCCTTAGTCACCTTCTTCCTCCTCACGCACACCTTCTTCTCTGTAAGCACCAAGCAACCTCCAATGGCGGGAGCGAAGAAGCGCAGTGCTGTCCTGTCGTCCTCGAAAGATGTGGCGAGCGCCTCCGCGCCGCCTCTTGTGAAGACGGGCGATTGGTGCGCCGCGAACACCACTAGGAAGAGCATCACTGAGATGCAGCGGGAGGGATTGCTCCCGCCGGAAGCTGACAAGCGCGTGCGCTTGTCCAAGAAAGAAGAAGTCCCCAACCCCCTCGCTAACGAGCGTGTCTTCTTCTCCGAGCACGTCTCCCGTGGCCTGTCGCTCCCCTCCACCCCTTCTTGCTCGGGCTGCTGTATGTCTACGGCATACAGCTGCATGATCTCCCTCCGAACGCGATTCAGCACATATCGTGCTTTATCGTGCTTTGTGAGTGTTTCTTGGGGATCCGCCCGCACTGGGGGCTTTGGAGAGCAATATTCAAAGTGGGGATCCAGGCGAGTAAGGACATCCCTTACATGGAGATGTACTTTGTCGACTCGGCGCAGGGATGGCGAAAGAAATGGTTCTACGTCACCGACAACAGCGTGAGTGGAGCCCCCGAATTCCAACCATTCGCCCCTCTGAAGCGACGGAACCCCTGGCTGCACAAGCTCACCGCTGAGGAAGGTAAAATCGTCGCTGCTCTACTCGCGAAAGTGGCGAGCTTCCGGAATAAGGAATTGGGGACCCCATTGAATGGGATACACCTGTCGGGTGTGTTCCTTCGTCGTCACATCCAGACCCTTCAGGAGAGGCCAAACACCATGTGGGAGTACATGGGCGTTAAGGACCCGAGCCGCGTCTGCGAGGACATCCTCTCGAACGCCGAGTTTGAGAAGAAAATCGCGGCCATCACCAAGCTGAAGAAAGGAGAGGTCTGTTCGGCATCTCCTCTCGAACCATTCGAAGCGGGGAACCCTCCGACTGAGGTGAGTTTTCTTTATTTCTTCCTTGTTTTTATTCTTCCACGCTTGTGTTTCTTTCGATTGATACGTTCATCTGTTCTTCTTCTGTAGAATAAGTATGTGGAAACATGCTACCCGCAAATTTCTGCAGACAATGTCTCAGATCTTCTGGCGAGTAATGTAGAGGCCCCTCACGATAGCGTCGTGGAAGCTGACTCAAGCTCTGAACGTGAATATCTGGATGAGGAGGAGGAGTCGGGTAGCGACCAACTTCGCCACCGCAAACGCCGCCAGCGCGAGGAGGAAGAGTTCAACTCAAAGGACAACTCTTTGGGTGACGAGTCCGTCAAGGATGCTGAACCCCTTCGTGTGGCTCCTCTTAACGTGCTTCCTCCCGTGGGCCGTCAGTCGAAGGTCTCCACCGCCTGGAACCCGGATGTTCTCGACGAGGACGAGTAAGTCTTGCGACCATCCACACTTTGTCTTAAATTACAAGTCTTCTTCTTTTTCTTCCCATTCCGGTTCTTTATCTGGTTTTTCTTTTAACAGCAGTCTTGCGACCATCAGCCCAGGCCAATTCGCTTCTTCGGTTCCTTCCGTGAAGAGGAAGGAGGCGGTCGCGGATCATGCTCCATCTGCTGAGGTTGCCCGAAGATCTCCCAGCCCCGCTGTAGCAACTGAAACCCCGGAGTACGGGATGCCTGGTTTCGCCGGGTGGAGCGTCAGCGAGCAAGGAGGTTTCGGGTAGTTTAGCAGACCCTCTGTCTACTGCCCAGGGCAAGGTAAGCCCGTTTTACTTTCTTGCATCTTGCTTCACATGTTCTTAATTTTATCGGGTGCACGGCAGTGCTCCCGATGGGAGTAGCCCCCCGAGTTTATGGTCAATTGCTTGCAGTTGGCCATGGACTCAAATCGAAGTGTTTTCCTTTCACTCGTATGTTGGCCTTGTTTTTCATCGGGTGCACGGCACTGCTCCCGATGGGAGTAGCCCCCGAGGCTATACTCGACCGTGTATAGTCGTGTATAGGCTCAAGTGACGCATCCGTGGTTTTTTTGACTTGGAATTTTGCAGGCCCTTCTCGACTCCCTCGCGACTTTCGGGCGTCGCGTGCTTTCGGCTAAAGCGGACTGTGTTTCCCTTAAGGAGGATCGCGACCGGGTCATCCAGGATGGTCGCTCCCTTCAAGGTAGTCTAGTGCGCCTTTCTTGTCTTTATCGTTTCTTCTTGATTGTAGTTGTTGTTCTAACCGCATCTTTTCCATTGCAGATGAAGTTGCCCGCCTGGAGGCTGAAAAGGCGGAGGCTGTCTCTCGGGTGAAAACTCTTGAGACAGAGCTGGAATCCACCCGAAAGGATTTGGATTCCACTCGCAAGCGCTCAGCCGACCTTGAGGGGGGTCTTGCGGAAGCTCAGGGGGCTCTGAAGCAGTTGGAAGAGGCGGGTGCGAAGCACGACAATGACCTTGTCGGCACCATCCGACCTTTTTCTCAAAAGCTCTCAGGTAAGTTGCGTTTCTCCATTCTTCGATTGGGGGCATGTATTTGCCCTTTTCTCTGATGATTGTTCGGTCTTTTTCTTAGATGTCCTTGGGGTTGGGGTGGAGCTCCCTGGATATCAGCGACTAGACGCCCTTACCGACATGTGTGCTCAGCTTTAGAAGCACGAGAATGAGTCTGCTCCCTTGTTGGTGATGTCACCCGTGTGTGGACACAGTTCCACGAGCGCCTGTTCGTGGACGTGGCGATTCCACCTACTTTGGGTGGTCTTCTGCAGGTCTTCCTCAGCGATGAAGATCTTCTCCACAAGTTTTCGCTTGCGCAGACTGAGTGCGGGGCCAAGATGGCTATCCAATTTGCTCTGGCGCATGGAGTCTCGGGTGACCTGGATAAGGTGTACTCGGAGTTTCCTCGCAACTCGCTGGGCAAAAAGGTAGCGATCCGTCCTTTTGGCGAACATGCTGAAGAGCTCGCGAAGATGCTTTTTGGTGTGCTTTCTCGTGCTGGTTGTAAGGGACAACCTTCTGCGAGTGGGACTACCTCTGCGGCTCCATAGGATATCTTTTTGTTTTCATGTGCTCTGGATGTAATGAACCCTAGGATGTATTCCCGTACTTTTATTTTTCCTAATCGAAGTGTTTTCTAAAAGTGTCAGCGCTTTTGTGTTTGCGCCTTACTTTGTATTCTTCCGATGGGAGTAGCCCCCGAGCGCCCGTCGTTTTGGGTGGTATATTCTCGAGTGGGGTCTTGTATTGTCTCTGAGTCTTCGTTGTTTCTTTTCAGGTAGTGGATTCCAACGTAGAGTCTTCGAGTGGAGCCACTTCGCATGTTAATCCCTTGGTTGTTGCTGCCAGTACATTTGCATCACTCTGTGACCGTGTCGCGGATGACAATCGTAAGTTGAAGGTTCTGCGAGGTGTGGCTGATGTCGCCAAATCGAAGCAGAAGCTTGCAGCGGAGCGTGTGCAATATGTGATGGAAGAACTGGCAACTGTTGCAAAGGGCATGCTCTGTAAGTTTGCGAGCCCCCGAGTACTTATCGTTGGTCCTTGTCTTTGTTTTGACACTTTTGTTGTTCTTGCAGTTGTTGAGCCTGACGGAGTCTATGGATAATCACATTGTTCACGAGTCGGTTAGCTCAAAACCTCACGCGAACAACTTCTGGTCCGACCGCAACCAAGGTTTTATCCTGGCTACCCTGAAGCACCGGGCGAGTCAAGCAAAAATAATCGTCGAATCTTGTCGCGAGGCTCTATCTTCTGTCCATCGGGCATTTTACCCATTGGGCATTGTCCCGGATAACCTGAGTGGTTTGCTGAGGATGTTTCGTCGGCTAGGGGAGATTCGAGAGTGCGTGCGTGAACAACTTCTCAGTGGAGCTCAGGTGGCACTTGCTTTCGTTCGCATGTGCATCCTTAGGTTAACTTTAGCTCTGTGGCGCAATTCCCTGACTCGAGAGGACCACCGGTGGATCTTTCTCCTCATTATGCTGTCGTGCGTCCTGCAGCAGAGCAGATTGTTCGACTGACCTCCGAGGAGATCGATCAGTTGCTTGAAAATGCGGTTGCTTGTCGACAATTGTAGATTTAAGATGTAAATATCTTGTATTTTTTGTTGTAAGATGTTTGAAGGTGTAAACCTTGTGACCTTGTATGTTTCACTCGATATGTTTAAGGTGTTTAGAAGGTGTGCACCTTGTTATACCCTGTATTATTGTTATCGAGTTTGATTGCTCAAAGGAATGTGGTGATGCTAGTTAGGCGTAGCCCCCGTGTGTTGGGGGTGTTTACCTATCGTTTTAGCATGTAAAAGGAAAAAAGAGAGAAAGGTGATAGTCTTTGTAGCTATGGTTGCCAAACCATGTTTTTTATTGCTATGGCTGAGAAGCCATGTATTTTCTCGAGCTACAAAGTGGCTGGTACATCCTTATTTCTTGCGAGTAGGATATTAAATCAATAGGGGTAGAATTTGCGGAGGTGCGCCACGTTCCATGGGTTGGAGTAGATTCACCTGTCTTCAGGTTCTTCAAGCGATAGGCACCTCCTGGTATAACTTCGTGTATGATGAAGGGTCCTTCCCATGGTGGCTCTAGCTTGTGTCCCTCCTTTTGCGTGAGTCGCAGTACTAAGTCTCCTACCACGAAGAATCTGTGGCGTACGCGGCGACTGTGGTAGTTACGCATCGACTGTTGATAGACTGCAGATGTTGCGAGTGCGATGTCCCTGATCTCATCCAGTGCATCCATGTCATCTGCGAGTGACTTGTTTGAGGTTTCTTCGCTGTATGCCACGAATCGTGGAGCACAGCTTAAGCTCCGTATACCATGAAGAATGGCGTGTATTTCGTTGATCGATTTGGCGTTGTTCGCAGGCTCCATAACACCGATGGTAGTTCTTCGGCCCAATGCCCTGCTGCTGGGTGTAGCCGATTGAGTATCCCCTTCTTTAGGCCAGCCGAAACTAATCCGTTGGATCGCTCGACCTGGCCATTAGTTTGCGGGTGAGGTACCGAAGCAAAACTGAGGGTTATTCCTTTTTTCTCACAGAAGTCCTAAGTTTCTCTGGCTGTGAAGTTGCTTCCGTTATCTGTGATGATTTTGTATGGTTTGCCGAATCTGCACACGATGGAGTCGAGGAATCTCATGGCGCACTCGGCGTGCGCGGAGGTGACTGGCATAGCTTCTATCCACTTTGTGAACTTGTTTACTGCGACGAGCAAGTGGGTGTATCCTCCAGATGTTGATTTGCGCAGCGGCCCCACCATATCTAGCCCCCATTAAGCAAAGGGCCAGGCGATGGAGATCATGTGGAGTTCTGTGGCATGGCGTGTGGCTTGGACGCAAACCTTTGGCAGGCGTTACATCTGTCGACTAGATCCTTGGCATCTTTGGCTGTCATGAGCTAGTAGAATCCTGCCCTAAAAGTCTTGCCCACGATTGCTCTCCAGCTGGCGTGGTGCCCGCAATCTCCTTGGTGTATGTCATGGAGCAGCTCTTTGCCATCTTCGGGTGCGATGCATCTCTGCAGTACTCCTGATATGCTTTGCTTGTATAGCTCTCCGTTGATCACCCGAAAGGATTTGCTGCATCGCACGATTTGTCTAGCCTTGCAAATGTCTGCTGGGAGCTGTTTGTTGGGCAAGTAGTTGAGGTATTTCTGCGTCCAGACTGACTCGACCAAAAAAACTTGCCTTGAGATGTTGTGGGTGAGCTCGATGAAGGCAATTTGCGGGCTTGTTTCTGTTTCCATTGCTGCGGGTGTTCCTGCTGGTTTTTTTGACTTTGACTGATCGCTTGATCATTCTCTCGAAGTAGATTCCTGGTGGGATGGGGGCGTTTGTTGACCCAATGTTTGCCAGTTTGTCTGCTTCCTCGTTGCTCGATCGCGCGATGTGTTTTAGCTCGGACCCTTTGAAACTTCCTACGAGTAGGTTGTACATGTCGCGATAAGCGGCCATGTTATCCACGATAGCGTCGCACTCCTTCATCGTCTGCTTCACGATGAGATTTGAATCCCCATATATCATCAATCGAGTGGCTCCGCAGGCGAGTGACATCTTCATGCCGTGTATGAGGGCGTCGTATTCCGCGTCGTTGTTGGACGCTGGGTCATCAGGAGGGAAGTCCAGTCGCAAGACGTACTGCAGCTTGTCACCTCTGGGAGATATGAGAATAACTCCGGCTCCTTCTCCTTCATTTCTCTTCGACCCGTCGAAATACATTATCCAGTTGCTCGTGTACTCTGGAGGTCCTGGTGTTTGCAGCTCTGTCCACTCGCTCAGGAACTCCACGACGACCTGGGATTTTACAGAGTTGCGTCCTGCGTATATTATATCCCAGTCGCGTAGCTTGATGCTCCATTTTGCGATTCTTCCGGATACCTGGGATTTTTGCATGCAACGCTGATATGTTGCGCCTGCGTTTTTTAGCCCGAAGGGCATTATCGTGTAGCAGTAGACACCATGAGGTGTGACGAATGTTGTCTTCTCCTCACCATCCTTTTTCATCTTGATCTGATTATAGCCCGAGTAGGCGTCCAAGAAGGAGAGTCGTTGGCAGCCTGCAGTGGAGTCCACGATCTGGTCGATTCGTGGCAATGGGAAGTTATCCTTGGGGCAGTGTTTGTTCAACGACGTATAGTCGATGCACACGCGAAGGATGTCAGTGTTTTTCTTCGGGACTAGCACCGGGTTTGCTAACAAGGTGGATATTTTGATTTCTCTGATAAATTTTGCGGCGAGTAGTCTATTGACTTCTTCTCCGAGCGCCTTCTGCTTTGGCTCGGAAAATCGTCGGGTCGTTTGCTTAACAGGTTTGGCGTCTTTGAATACTTCGAGTGAGTGCTCGGCGAACTCCCTGGGTATCCCTGGCATATCTGAAGGCTGCCAGGAGAAAATTTCCCAGCACTCACGGAGGAGTTCGATGAGCGCGCCTTCCTATGCAGACGATAGGGTGGTAGACACCATCGCCGTCTTCGCGGGTTCTGTCGGCTGCACTTGGGCTAAACTCGAGTTCTGGGGCGTTCTTTTTGGTGAGTGGCATCACGGAGTGATCCGTGGTCTTTGCCAATTCTTCTAGCTACTCCTGCATCCCGAAAGATTTCGCGATCTCGTTGAACTCAATATCACACTTGTATGACTTTTGGAAGTCGCCATCTATGGTGATGGTGCCGTATTCCCCTGGAAGTTTGAGCTTCAGGTAGGCGTAGTGGGGTACTGCCATGAATCTCGCGAACGCAGTTCGGCCGAGAATGGCATGGTACTGTGAAGGCCAATCGACTACCTCGAAGTCGAGGAATTCTCTCCTGTAGTTTCTCGAGTTTCCGAGCACCACCTCCAAGTTGATTGTTCCGAGTGTTCGAACTGCTTTTCCCGGTACTATCCCGTGGAAGGATGTTTTTGACTCGGCGAGTCCGTCCAGGTTTTTGTTCATCTTGCGGAGTGTGTCCGCGTATATGATGTTGATTCCGCTGCCACTATCCATGAATACTTGAGCGATGTGTAGTTGCGTATCTGCGCCTGAATGAAGAGCGCGGCATGTCCTGGTCAATTTACCCGAGGTGGATGGTCTTCTTTGGATAAGGTTATCGACTGATCTGCCATCTTCAGGTATTCGGGTGTGGATGGTAGAGTTTGTACTGCCATGATCACTTGGCGCGTATTTGTCTTCTGCACTCTTCGGGACGGGCAGACCTTCTGGATCATTCCTAGGAGTCCTTGTGGGTGCGGGTACCCATTGGCTCCCTGGTTTGCGGCGGGTGGCGTTGGTAGCGCGGCTAACACCGCGTTTTGATGTCCTGGTGGAGGTAGAGGTTGCGGCGGGTGGAATCCTCCTCCTGGGAGTTGCGGGTATCCCTGGCTGACCGCGGCTCTGTTCTTCTTCGTGTAGGCCTCGTGGATGTCTTGAAACTTTTGGCAGTCCTTTAGGAGATGGGTCGCCTTGGTCTTGCCTGTGCGCTTATCTGTGAATAGATGTAGCGTGCAATAACCGTCGAGGTCTTCCTCGAGAGTTTTATCATCCGGCTTTGGCTTCCAGTCGCGATTTCTACGAGACCCGCTGTCACGATTTCTTGTGAACTCTGCTGCCACTAGCTCTTCCCGATCGTCGTGATCGTAGTGTTTCGTCTTCTTCTTTCGACCGTGGCGGTCGTCTTCGGGTGCTGGCGAAGATGCTTTCTCATTGCGCACGGAATCTTCGCCGTTAGCCCATCTGTCGGCTATTGCATCAGCTCCCCGATGGTTTTGGGTGTAGCCCGTCCCAGCTCTTCTCTGAAGGCAGCTCGCCGAGCTCCTTTGGTGAAGGCTTCAACTACGACTTCCTATGATATGTTTCCCGCCGTATTTTTGAGCGTGGTCCACCGCTGAATGTACTCGCGAGTAGACTCACCACTCTTCAGCTTGCAAGCCCGCAGCTCCTCGATAGACGCGGGTCTTTTGTATGTTGCTTGGAAGTTTTTGTGGAAGCCGTAGGTTAGATCGTCCCATGATCCGAAGCAGGCCCGTGGTCTTCCTTCGAGCCAGCTGCGCGCAGCGCCTACAAGGTGTAGGTTCAGGTACTGCATGGCCGTTGTCTTGTTCCCACGTTGGCATTTTACTGCCGTGAGGTAGTCTGATAGCCAGGATTTGGGCTCCAGCGAGCCATCGTATTTTGGGAACTCCGTAGTAAGCTTGAATCTCTTGGGCATTGGTGCCTCGCGAATGTCGCGAGTGAAACACAACGCACCGCAGGCCTCTTCGTCGGAAGAGGTGGATAGTGACCGTGCGCGGTTCCTGATTGCTCGGGCCTTATTGATCTTGTTTTGCGCAATGTCAGACCGTGTGTCGTATTCGGGTCGGTCGCAATTATCTTCCTTCCGGGGTTCTTTGTTGCGGTGTCGCGATCGGCTGCCGTGGTGTCGTAGACTGTGATCACGATCTCTCGGGCTGTCATCGCTGCCACTCGGGCTATCGCCGCGGCGTCGGGCTTCTTTTCCTCGAGTGCGACGAGGTGATTCCTTCCTTCTAGGCGACGTGCTCCTGCGTCTGCGGGGCATTTCCTTGTCTTTCCGAGGAGTTTTTTCAGTTTCCGGCGTTGTCGCGTGCCTGGGACCTTGAGCGGCGATTCTTGTGGCTGCCATGCCTAGCCCCTTCTGGAGTTGGCGGTATTGTTTCGTGCAGGGATCGTTTTCAAGTAGTTGGTTCGCCTGCAAATATGTGGCTGCTGCCAAGAGTACCGTGGCGGGGGTCGTCGAGTGTACGTTTCCGTCATCGTCGACACGCATGAGGGATGTCTAGAGTGTTTTGCTGATTCCGCTGAGGGATTCGCGATCCATAGCTACGGTCTTCGAGACATATCTCTTTTTCGGGGGATTGTTTCCTACCGAGTGAGTTTTGGAGAGTGCTGCACGGCGCGCACTTGATTCATCCGCCAATTTCTTTCGCTCGTCCAGATTCTTGCGGGCCTCCCTGATCAGTTGTCCTGCTTTCACTAAGTGATAGTGGTATGCAGTTAGATCTTCTTGGGGGGCTCCCTCCTCGATCGGCTGGCCTAGATGTATAGCCGTCTTCGCCTTGAGCTAGGCGGCCCGCAATACTTTGATATGTTCTCGCTCCTTTAGGCTATCCTCAGTTTCCTCGGGTGGATCAGTTGATCCCGCCATGCAGACCTGAGCCAGATATGGCTCGTGAGTCCTAGGTGTGGGTCGACAACTTTCACCAATTCGAGAGGGTTCCTCAGCCGCGATAGTGTAGAAGTTGCGGATGTTGCGGCGGATGGACCCACCACTCGACGCTAGGTCGCGACCAGTGTCGTCAGGCGGCGATTCGAAGGTTGCTGGGCTCGAGACAGACTCGGAGTTCGATTCGCCGAGATCGACCTGCTCGGGGAAGCGCAAGATTCCTGCCTTGTTGGCGTGGAAGTGGAAGCTCTCGAACGTTAAGCTGACGTTTTTTCCAATCCGCTGAATGCGGGCGTGATTCCGGCGAGTGGGGCGCGTAGATGAGCGACCCGAAACGGATCGGTTTCGCCGGAGTCGAAGTTCCGAGGCTCCAACTGAAGGTTGGCGATGATGAAGCCGAAGACGCCGTAGATCCAGCGCCCGCCATTCCCACAGACGGCGTCAATTGTCGATTAGTCATCTCAAAAAGTCCCTCGGATGATCTGGTAGGGTTTCGATCAAGAGAACGTAAGGACGCTGGTGACGATCGTCGGCTAACAGGGGGCACAATTTACCCAGGTTCGGGGCCCTCGTAGAGGTAAAACCCTTACTCCTGCCTTTTCGATCTGTATTATCAGTAGATCGATTACAATGGGGGTTGCTCAAGTCGAGAGTACGATCTCGAGCTCAAGGATTTCGTGGTTCAGAATCGATTAGATTCCCCCTCGGTGGTTCTCCTATCCTTATATAGGTGGCTAGGTTTCAAACCGTGACCGGGGGTTACAAACCCTAACTTTAAGTCGGTACAAGTTTCCTCCTTGACCCGCAAGTCTTTGCGGGTGAGCTTCCGTTGGGCCTTCTAGAACTGTAAGGTGGCACCTCCCCTTGGGCTTAGGTCTTGGGTCTTGGACCGGATAGCTTCACCCGATAGGTGCAGGATTCATCCCCACGTCACCAATGCTCTCGCTATTTTAAAAATTCAATATATATTTTATTTTTTTTGAAAATCCGAATGTAGCTATCGGTGTATCCTATGAACGTGCAAAATTTATATTCAAATGCAAAGTAGTATGGACTACATAAAAATGACAAAATGCTAAAATCTAGAGATTTACAAATATACATAATCAGATTCACACTTTTGTCATTTTTATGTAGCCCAAAAAAATTTATACTTCCTCAGTCTCATATAAATTATCTCAAATTAGACAAAACTGGATGTATCTATAACTTTAAGACAATTAATACAAAGATGGAGGGAGTATTTGAATATAAAAGAATTCACGTTTTTAGGATATACCAATAGGCACGTCCGATCTTTTTTTAATAAAAAATAATATTTTTTCAAATTTTTTAAACAGACAGGAGCAGCGCTGGGCCCTGGTGCACCAGATCTCCCCCGTGAATTTAATATCTACTAGCCAGCGGTCAACCATGCCCTATTTCGTGTTCACCTTGGAAAAGTCAACGTGGAAAATATCTCGTGTTGGCATCCCCTTCGGGAATATTTGAAATTCTTGCACTTTGCTTTTTTCTACTCCTCTCAAGCACCGCGAGGCTGATGACCGATCGTTTGAGCCGAGCACGGATATCCCTGTCCGCCGGGGATAAGGGGTGGTTGTCCTGCGCGCTGTCAAGCCGGAGAATCACCTCCAAAGCCATAAGCAATTGAAGCTTGTATCCAGAGAAGAAAGAGTTGCTCCACCGGCGAAGGGCCTTGCAGTGCGCCCCATTTTATGGAAAAGGGCATGACATGGGGATGGGGCAGACCATGTCTCTGAAACAAGCTGCTGGAAGCCAGGGAGCTTGATCCAAAAGTTCTCAAATTTAAAGCTCCACGGTATTGAGGGGCCTCTATCACAAGCTAAGAGCAACGGACAATGGTCTGATAGGGATGATGAGAGAGGCATGCAGTATGTGATCAGGGAAGAAAAGTTCCCAGTCATCATTACAAAATATCGTCAAACTTTGAAAGGGTTTGGTTAGCACGTTCATTACTCCAAGTAAATCGGCGATTTTGTAAATGGATATCGAAGAGCTTGCAGGTTTGCAAAGCTGAGCAGAAACGCTGAAGTCTGCTTCTGTTGATGTTAGAATTATTTTTGTCCCTTGCGCGATGAATTTGGTTAAAATCTACGAGAGCAAGCCAGTTAGTCCCCAGCGACGGCTTGAGGGAGATCAGTTCGGCGAAGAAAGCATCCTTGAGACTAGCGACGGTCCATAGACCCCCGTGAGCTTGGGTGTAGCACCCGTTTTACAAGAGCTAACCATTGCCGAGAGGCTGAAGATACATGGGTGCTTTAACATATGGCATGATAATCATTTGCCCCCAAAATTGATACTGCCGCATATGTTACTTGCATACTTGATATTTTGCTTACCAAAAAATTTACGATAGTTGTAGAACAATTTTATTTATTGCCACATAGTGAAAAATAATATGATATAAGTGAAACCATGTTTTTCTTTCTTGAACTCTTTCAACATGTACAGATGGTGCCCTTGCATTTGCGAGGGCCATCGTGCTAGTTGTGGAAATAAATTAAGGAATTTTAGAATATGTGCGAAAACTCGTAAATTTTAGAATATGGCCTGCCTAATATAAGACGTGAGTTTGTGGAAACATAAGTGGCAGAGAAAGCCATCAAGATATTTCAGCAACCCCCTCTTCATAGTGGAGTAGGGTGACGAGCTGGGCTAGGCAAAATATCCAGCAGGAAGATCTCACCAGGTGAAAAAAGCTAAAAGTGGTGGTTTAGCGATTCCGTAAATTAAATGAAAGCGCAACACATCCATAGGTCCATCAACTGTCCTGCCATCCGTTATCAACCTAAGCACGTGGGTGCAGCTTCGAATCCGGATGAGCGGATAAGGCATCGCTGCTACTGAGGATGAAGATAAGCTGTTTATCTTAGCACGCAGCAGCAGCACCATCAGTTCATCGCTCAGGCCATCCAATCAGCGAAGCCATTGGTTACGGCTTACGAAAATATATCTGGTGCACAACTGAATTGTTAACTTTATTTGTCCGGACCAGAACCAGGAACCATCCCCGTCGAGGATTTCCCACGACGGCGACGGTCAGATCGAGGCGACGACGTGCGTACCAGACCCCATGGTTCCAACACGCGGCGTCGCAGCCTCCAGGTCGCCGGCCAGTGGCCGAGCAAACGAATCCACATAAAAGCCCCGGCGAAAACTGGAGCTATGTATATAGGGCCGGGAAGAATGAATTAATCAGGCCAGGAAAGCAACAGCACAAGCCGTTCGATGAATGCGGGGGGCAGGAGAGATCACGATCATGTCTGGTCTGGATGCATCAAAATGGGCGACTCGGAACCACGGAATCCAGCGCGACAGTTAGTCGCTCGCCTTTTGGGGATCACTAAAAGTTTCAGCTAGAGCTAGCCTCTTGAGAGGCTTCTAGGTTTCAGCAGAGATGTGTGAGTTGCTTGTGTTGCTAGCTAGCCCTCGAGTTTGTCTTGTCAGGCGAATGTGTTCAGGCGTTTCGCCAGATATTTCCAGGACATCTGTGCTTCGGTAATTGTTAGCAGAGACCAGAGAGACTTGCTGACTATGCAGAGGTACAAGACAACACATAGGCACGGCGTAGATAGTCTTCTAGTTGTACCTGAGGTAAATAAATAGAGTATATGCAAACAAATGGAACAAACTATCGAGGGTTTAAACTTTGTACACAGACATAATGCTCCGGAGCTAAATAAAGCATCATAGTCCCTCCGTATCAAAATATAAGATGTTTAAGCATTTTCTATACAACACGTATCTAGACATATTTTAGTGTGTAGATTCATTTATATCTTGCACTAAAACATGTCTAGATACGTTTTTTCTAGAAAATATTAAAACATCTTACATTTTGATACGGAGGGAGTAGTACAGATAGTGCAACCTAGTATCATCAGCACAAATTTCTGACGGAGTCTACCGAAATGCATAATCTGCCTCAGTTTTGGCCGCTAGTACGGTGCGATCTAGCGTGAGGGGCGATGTTCCTGGCCCGTGACCTTGCCTTTGCTACTCTCATACTGATCCACTGACAGTGTATTGCATGTTTGACCACTCTCTTTCGCGCCTGCAAGCTTAACCGTGGCCCCGTGCAAAGTGACAAGAAAATTGCTTGACTGGTTTCTATCTTCTTTCCGGAAATCAGAGTACAGTAGTGCCGCCGCGGATTCAGTCGTGTCGATGCATGTATGCCTTTTTTTTTGTCAAGTGCAACCATTGTACATTCATTTGGCTGGCATACTAAACTGATATATGGATGTGGTCATGGTTGCAGTGTCTAATATGCATGATCATGTTTGATTTAGTTTATGTACTCCCTCCGTTCCAAATTAATTGTCTCAAAGTTGGACAAAAATTGGTTTATGTGTATGTAGCTGCAAACATTCAAGTTTGCGAGCCAACTCATTTAGGTGGCAGTCTAGTCAACACACACACCCAAAAAAAAAATATATCAACGAAACTAATAGCTCAGTGCACAACAACGAGGAGTTTGCATGGTAACGACCGTGAGGTAGCGCAGAAACACGATCTTCCTCTTCCGCTGCGTGCTTGGCGCTCAACCGCGGGCCTTGGTAGAGCTGCTCAATGTTAAACCATTTGGCCCACCAGGAGTTCGCATGGAGGGACCCCCCCTGTGCGAGTGGTGGAGTGCAACGACTTCTGTCGGACGCGCTCCACTAGCTCGTCGTCGTTGGTAATTGCGGCGAGCTCATTCGCGTCGTCGTCAGTGGTGACCTCCCACTTTTCGTTGTCGATGATCGAGAATACCAATGATGGCAGCCCCGACCCCTCCGCCGCATAGCCGAGGCCGGCACCGCTTGGTGGAGGTGCATCGCCGACGCTAGCATTTCCCGGAGGAGGCACACCACCGTCACCAGAACCACCGCTTGGAGGAGGCACACCACCAAGGCCGCCGAATCCGTGCTCCATTTGGCTGCGGATCCACTAGAAATTGCTCGCCAGAGGTATACCATGCATATAGTGCGAGGCGAGAGGCGCATTTTCGGTGTCCCCGAAAAAATTCCGGGCCGGGCCAATATGTGGTGTCAGTTCAAGCCGTAAAAATGGCCGAAATCACAAATCAGCCGGAATTTCCGGAGCGAGGGGCCTTGTTTGGGATTTGCTATGGATGCTGCCTTGACACCTTCCCCATGCTCTACCCCTCCCCCCATTGCACGCAGTGGTGTCACCACCCCCTTGTTGATGGTCCTCGTTGGTTAGATGTTGGCGAAGTTTACTCCGGCACCTTTCTCGTGGCCCGCCCCCGCCTTGTGCATCCCTATCTATCATGAACAGCCTCCCCTTCATTGTCTAGAGCTTCGGATGTGAAAATGCCCGTGCATTGCTAGCTACTAGTCCTAGGCTAGGCTATTTGGCCCCAATCTGCTAAGGGCACATCTCCCGAGTGGTTTCTCATCCAATTGTGGATGAATGTCATGTGCCCCCTCAGCCTAATCATTTGGTAGCTCGTCATGAGTCGCACCATGCCCAACATATTGGCCCACCATCTTTCCTCGTGCCCCCCAACCCCCGCCCGCCATTCCAATAGGACCCCTAGATGTGACTCGTTCCCACCATGCCTCCCTCTTAGCTTTACCTCCTGCTCCAACTACAACCCATCATCCCTTCCTCTATATTTCCCCCCATTGACCAGAGTTATCTGGATGGATGGCCGTCAGGGAAGCGACACTTTGATAACTTAAACAAGCAGTTGGGCTACCGTTTTGGAGCCAAAATATTTTTCCAGCTGGAGCATGAGTAGAACTCCGACCACCGTGGGAAGAAGTAGCGTGATGCTCTACTCCTCCAAATATAAAAGGCCATCTAGATGCGGTGAACAACCACCACCCGTTGGAGAACCCAAGAGAAAGATGATGTAGCATAGCAGGAACTTTCCCCCCAGTTTCTGAGACCATAGTTATTGAAATTGTACGGTTTCAAGATCTTCAAAAGGTCTTGTAGTGGACCTAAACATAGCACACAACTTTTATTTTCCCTAACATTTTCGCAAGGTTGTCTCAAGCTTCCCGTCTTGCAGAAAAAAGAGAGTTAAACATATAGTGTGTAAATATGGATGAAAACAATAAAAGTGGAAACAAACCAACAAACAAGTAATAGTAGAAAGCAAACAAACGAGACTGTAATCAATGTAAAAGAATGGAAAGGAGGACATAGTTTCACTACTGGTGTCTCATCAAAAGATAAAGAAGCAAACGTGTTGAGTAAACACATTACAACTGGTCAATTGACAACATTGGAAGGTCAATATTATGACAGCAAGACTGTTCACGGCAATGTTCATGTAGACATTATGTCAAACATATATAAACCGCTATCCAACATGCATCTATAACTAATAATCCACAAAGAGATCACTATCCAACATGCATCTCTAAGTATTAAGTTGCAAAGCAGCGAATAATTGAATTAAGAACAGTAAATAATATAAACAGTATTTATAATCAATAAATAGACATAAACATCGCTTTACCCTTAGTGGCAACAACATATGGTCGACCTCAGACGATTCTGCCACTCGTGCCTAGATAAGGAGGAGGAATGAACCCGCTATCTAACACAAACTTCCTCTTGGAGATCAGAGAGCATGCAAAAATATAAATAAAGCTAGCACAAGATAACAATAATAATAAGAATAATAAGATCACATAAGAAACATGAACAAATCGATCGTAACTTAACAATTCATCGGATTCCAGCAAACACAACAAGTAGTAATTACATAATATTGATCTTAATCATGTTAGACCACTCACAAGATCTTGACATGGTAGCACAAGGAGGAGAGACAATCATCTAGCTACTGCTATGCACATGTAGTCCAAGGCTAAACTACTAACACATCACCTTGGATGCATTCATGGCGATGAACAAGCCTCCGGTGAATATTTCCCCCTCCGGCAGGGTGCAGGATCATGACAATGGGAACCCTGGATTGGGTTTTGGCATGACGGCGGCTCTGAAGATGTTTCATGGAAAATAACTCTGTCCCTCAAGGTTTTATGTAAGGGTTGTATATATAGGAGAAGATGCGACCTAAGGAGAGAAAGGGGGCCCATGCAGCCAGGGGCACGGCTCCACACTAGCCCACGCGACCAACCCTCCTGAGAAGGTGGTGTCCTCCCCTGGTTGCTTTTTGGACTCCTCCTTCCTTTTGGGTAAAAACTGTGTCGTGGTTTTTCGCAGAATTTTCTGATGAATTTACCTTTAGAAATTTTCGTAAACTTAGAAACAACAAAACATAAACTGGCAATGGACATCTTGTTAATAATTTAGTCCGGAAAGTAACCTAAAATGATAAAAAAAAATTAGTAGGAACATGTAGAAATGATATAAAACAAACATGGTATAATCAATTATTATAGATACACTTGACACATATCACATCCAAGCTAAGATCATCTTAGACTCCTAACTAGAAGGAAATATCCAATTTTAACCAGTATGGAAACAACTTAGTAGAGGTTGGGTACATCTCGTGTAAGCTGGCTGGAGGGACGCACTCCCAACGCCACAACTAACTATCCCTGTATTTTTTCCATGACTCCACCCTCTCCAATCGCTCTCTTCTTGATGGATGAGGCCTCTTCGTACAAGGTAGATCGTATAGATTTCATCTTTCTCCCATGTAAACCTTTGAAACTTCTAGAGGAAGACACATGGCTTATAGGCTAGGAAAGCCTAACTCATTTAGACACTAATGAGAAGATCCTTGCAGAGAGAAGTTAGAAGTTGGAGGCTAACAGAAAGGCTTGTGTGTTTCCTCCTATTATGCACAAACCCACCTCCCTTAACCTGTTTGATCAAGCTGCGGCTACTGCTCTAGGGACCAGAGCAAAGATATCCAAAGTGACTTAGGTCATCCCAACAAGATGAGGCTACGCCTCCCTCCTCCAAGAACTCCAAGACTAGTGCAACTCATTCCTCAAGGGAATCCTCCACTCATGCAACTTTGACTTGTTGTAGTACCTGACGCAAAAGTCTTGATGCAAAAAACATTCTTTAGACATTTGTGTACATAGATACGGAGAAGAGTGCCTCGCTTAATCCTGTTTCTTTTTATGTGTCTCTAACTCTCGACTTATCTCTACAACGTGTGACAACTTCATTGCTCTTGGTTTGCACTTATTTTTCTCTAAGGATTTTATATATCTAATCGATGTCAAGGATTTGATGGAAGATATCTTAGCGTAAGTCATCACTAAGAATGCAACGCTCGAAGGAATACCAAAAGAAGAGGTTGCTTTGTTGACAGAAGCGTAGGCTTCCAGTGCAGCTCCCCTCCCTACTTAGGCTAACATTTTAAACCCTTGAATCATGATAGTGAGATTCAAATAATCTACCTTGACAAGGAATAAAAAATACTCACCCAATCCCAAAACCTGCCCACTCCCCAACCTTAAGAAATCCCTAGCATACCAAAGGAAGGTCCTATCCAATAGATAAAAATCAGATCATGGGATGAAAGATCAGGGGTTTCTGTCAGAAGGGATATTAAAACTAACTCGGCAAGTACTTGAAAAGGAAAAAAATCGATGTCATTTATCTCCTAGAAACCATCAAAAAATTCTTCATAGACCACAAACTCTTGAGCATAGATTTTGGGAGCAAATATTTCTGGATTTGGCTATCAACGACGGCTACTTCCGGAGAACTTTGTTGGTAACCCTAGGTGGAAGGGATGATATAGCCCAGCAACATGTATTTTCCTCGATTGAGAATGAAGGTCTGTATAATCTATAGGAACTAATGATACTTCAACCAAGTTAGCATCATGTGCACACAAATAGAAACCAACTTGTCTCTGAGGTTCTAAGAAGGATATCAAGATTCTTGTCCAGCTAGTCAAAGTGATTAAATGTATGGTCTGATATGAAGTGATAAATAATTGTAAATAGAATGGACTAGATTGTAGATGATATTAAAACGTGAAAGAATGCTAAAATAATAATAAAATATAGAATACTGGTGTATGCTACATAAGTTTAAAAAAATCCCTGCGTAACCGCCAAGATCATTATGTAGAAAATGGTGCATGCAAATATATGCAGTGATCAGGATCACGACTCACGGGCAGCGGAATCGATGTAGCCATAAAAAACTTATGAAACATTATAGATCCTCGCAACTAGGCCTAGTTGTAAGGGGATGTCTGATACGTCATAAATGTATCCTTAATTTCTGGTGTTCCATGTTGTTTTCATGCCATATGCTATATGTTTTTCTTATACTTTATGTCATTTTTATCGATTTTCCGGGACTAACCTATTAACAAGATGCCACAGAGCCAGTTCCTGTTTTCTGTTGTTTTTAGTTTCAAAAAAATTGTTTTGGAAATATTCTCGGAATTGGAAATTTTGAAGTCCGGAAGTCTTAGAATTCCCAAAGGTTCCACGGAGTTTCGAAGAGGCCCGGAGGGGGGCCATCGGGGGCCCACACCATAGGGCGGCACGCCCCCCTGGCCGCCCCTGGGGGTGGTGTGGGCCCCTCGGGCGCCCACCGCCATTGCCCTTTCGCCCATATATTCCCTCTGATGTGTGAACCCTAAAAATATACCACTTTTCCACGAAAAACATCCGAGGCCGCCGTCACCGTCGACCCGAGATCGGGAGGGTTCTCGAGTTCTCCCTGGCACCTTGCCAGGAGGGAAAATTATCACCGGAGGGCTCTACACCACCATGCCCGCCTCCGGAGTGATGCGTGAGTAGTTCATCCTTGGGCTACGGGTCCATAGCAGTAGCTAGATGGTTGTCCTCTCCTCTTTATGCCTCATGTTTAGATCTCATGAGCTGCCTCACATGATCGAGATCATCTTATTGTAATGATACATGTTGTGTTTGCTGGGATCCGATGATTATTGAATGCTATGTCTCTTGATTATCAATCTATCATGTTGTCTTCATGTGTATGTTATTTATGATCTTGAATGCTCTCCGTTGTTAGTAGATGCTCTGGCCAAGTAGATGCTAGTGACTCCAAGAGGGAGTATTTATGCTCGATGGTGGGTTCATTCCTCCTTTGCATCTGTGCTCGAGGGACAGAAACGTGACAGATGGAGGATGTGCTCTTGCAATTAGGGAGGAAACAACGATATTTATTTTGTTTACATTGTTTACATTACACACTTTGCTTACTGCGATAATCTGTTGCTTGCAACTTAATACCCAATGTTTGTTCCGAAGATATTTGGAGGGTGGATTATTAGTCATAGATGCAGTTGGATGACGGTCTATGTATCTTGTTGTAATGCCCGCATGAATCTCATAGTAATCATCATGTCATGCATGTTTCATTATCTATCAATTGCCCAGTTGTAATATGTTCACCACGCATGTTAGCTATATTTTATGGAGAGACACCACTAGTGAACTGTGGACCCCGATCCATTTTCTCATACTGATAATACAACCACTTCTTCCATTGTTTTCACACTACTACTGCTGTTTTCATACTGTTCTCATACTATTTTCCACACCATACATTTAACCTCTTTGTGTTCAGCAAAACCGGTGAGATTGCCAACCTCACTGCTTCGTTGGGGCAAAGTGAATTGATTGTGTTGTGTAGGCTGCACGTTGTTGCTGAACCGGTAGTGCGCCCTTCCATCTCAGCTGCATCAACCTTCGAAAGTTGCTTCTTTATCCTACTAGTCAATTCAACCTTGGTTTCTTTCTGAGCGAAACTTACTGTTGTGCTCTTCATACCTTCCTCTTGGGGTCTCCCAACGAACGTGTGTTACACGCGGATCAGTGTTGCTAAGATTCACTCGTCAAGGATCACACACGTAATCCCTCTTATGTTGTGCACGCGTACACTCATGTCATCCCGCAACCGCTCGTCTATCCAAGACTCGGCACGGACAAAGAGAGACAGGCTTTCTCCATTGCTAATTGATAAATCTAATCAATTGTCATTAGAGCTATATGATTATGAAAGTTTCTCAACACATGACAGAAAAATAGCAATTAGAGCTAGGTATAATCAGGAGAGTGCACCTCAGAATTTCAATTAGACGCAGAGGGGCTCTAATTAGACCCCCTAATTCTACTAGAGAGAGAGAGCCAATGCTTGTAATTTTTTTCCTAAGGCTTGGGATCCTTTATATAGTGGGAGGAAGGGGAACCTCCCTTGGGGAGAGAGTCCTACTCACTAGGAGGAGGGTTTGTCCGCACCAAAGGGTGGCCGCATCCCCTCTCCTAGAACAACTCGGATTGGACTCCTTAGGGAGTCCAACTCCACCTCTTCCTTCCCTTTTCCTTTTCCATTTGGGTTTTCCTTTTTTTCTCTCAACCAAACATAGAAAATACTTGGGAGGAGCAATTAGCAGACCTACCAGCCCCTAGAAACTCTTCCGAAACCCTGTGACTCCAATAGATAAAATCATCGACCTTATGTGCTTGTGTTAGCATGTCCTAATAAAATTTTGCCTAACGCCGACCTTATTTCTCTCTTATAGTAACTTCCCTAAAACCTCTCTGATTTATACCGGACTTGTTTCTATGACATCATATCGACATATACCATTCGCAAAACCAATAGCAAGGACTTTATTCTCTCAATTAAAGGTTGGCACGGCTTAAGCGTGTGACCTGTCAAGGCTTCATAACACTCACACATGTCACATGTTTGGGAACTTACCGATCAATAACCAAAGTGGGACCATGGACGTTCATGATGGCTCCCATGTGTTCAAAATATCGAGCGAACCTTACAAGTTACTCATTGCACTTATTACCTTAACTTCACGATTCCAATGATACCACGAGGTGAGACTATGTGATCTAGTCTGATCAAACTCTTTAATCATAACACATAAAACTCGTACGAGTATTTTCCTTTTTCCTTATCCATATCGCTAATGTCCTTGTGATAAATCACACTGTGTCTGGCCAAACGATTGGTTGACAACTATGATACTAATTAAGAGGGCCCAAAGAATGTATCTCTCCATCTTCTGGAGGAGTTAAGTACCAATATTAAACTATCTCAGTTCCTTTACACGCTCCAGATTATACCGAGATGTCAACATTATGATCCCCTGTTATGATGGACGGTTGAAGACATACAAAGTATAAATTTTGATTTTGTGGTCACAAGATATTTTCATAGTATAGGAATTATAGTGAATCAAAACTCTATGTGTACTTTGCTAAATACATTACAATTTTTAGTCTCTTTTAACAAGATCGTATACTTGGGCCAGTTCAATACTATTGTTACTCTAAAAAGAAACTCTTATGTTTTGCTAGACTTTAACTAAGTCCATGATCAGGAAAACATAATCATCTCAAAAACCATAATATAATCTTAAAGACAAGATTAGGAACTCTTGTTTGTTTAATTCTTCACATCCACACAAAGATTTTCCTTTCAAAACTCACTTTTGAAGTGCTATAGTGGTTGTAGCATGATGACATAAACTTAATTATGAACTTGAAGATAAAATAATAAATGAATATCATTGTATCTAGGGCATATATCCACCATGGACTGGGGGCATTGTTAGGTAAAACAATTTTGTTCACTAGAGAAAGAAATTGTAACATTGTTAGGTAAAAAAATATAACCGGACAACGATAAAACTATGCTTATCTTTATGTTTATACTTATGATTATTTATTGCATGAGCCATATATGAATTACGTTCAAGGTATATGGAATGTTATCCAACTTCATCTATAACTAATAATCCACCCCAAGACATCTATCAAGTATGCATCTCAAAGTATTAACTTTAATAAATAGAGTATTGGACTAAGAATTATGACATAATGTAGATAGTAAGAACACCATCAGTGTGGTATAAGAACCATTTTTTATCCTTAGTAGCAACAACATAATATATTTCTTGTCCCCTTTCTGTCACCAGGGTATGGAACACTTCAAAGTTGAATCCACTACCATACACAAATCTCTCTGAAGATCTATCCATCAAATATGATGGTCACCAAAGAACAATAACATACCAACATACAACTCAAATAAACCATAATTATTACAAGATCAGCCGTTGTCATTGAAGTTTTATGCGTTGGAGAGGCCTCAGCTAACATGTGTGCAAGACCTGTTGATTACATGTACTTATGATTGTAACCCCTAGAAAGAATCCACAAATATCAGAAGATACATTATGGTAAAACCCAACTATAGCATTAAGATATAATGGTTCCCCCTTCCTTCCCATATGCATCAATCACTACAACTAAACGAGGTATTATGTCACTCAGGACTCAAGTTATATTATTTATCAACATACTACTCCCTCCGTATCAAAATATAAGATGTTTTAGCTTTTCCTAGACACAACGTATCTAGACATTTTTTAGTGTGTAGATTCATATGCATCCTATACTAAACGATGTCTAGGTACGTTTTGTCTAGAGAAAGCTAAAACATCTTTCATTTCGATACGGAGGGAGTACTAACCATATGGTGTGATCCATTCGTAGATAAATAAATCAGAGAAAATATGAACATAAATTATGCATTAAGATTCATGAATAAATCTGATCATAAAATGCCAATTAATCATAATAAACACAACACATATTAATTACATCACATGAGATCATTGTATTGAAAATCAAGGGACAAAGAGTGTGTCATGTAGCTACTTATATGGAGCCATATTCAAAAGGTAACTACTCACCCATCGTCATGGAGGCAACACTGTTGATGACGATGACTCTGGAAGTAGACCCCCCTCCAACAGATTATCAAAACAAGCCCGTAGATTGGATCTTTGTGGAATATGGTCTTACATCGGTGGATCTCCAAAATAAACTCCGTCTTAAAGGGTTTTGAGTCAATGAGAAGTTAATAACGTCGAGAGGTGGTGCGTCTCAAAAATACTATAAGTTTTTTTATTGTTTCATGCTACTTTTGTACAATTGCTACGTGCGTCTACTATGGTTTTATATCATTTTACAATATTTTTATTGGACTATCTAACCTATTAACCTAGTGACAAGTGCCACTTCCGGTTTTTATTGTTTTTTCGTAGAAAATGCCAAAAATAAAGTTTTCTAGAAAATTGAAGAAAAATAGCAAAATTATAATTTTTTGATACATACATGAAGGAAGGAAGATGAGCATTAGAGGGGCCATTGGCTCACAACACGGCCACACGGTGCAGCCAGGGGGCACGGGTGGGACCCACGCCACCGTCTCGAGTCTCCCCTTATGTCACCTCTAAAGCTATAACTTTCCCATTGACCTAAAAGTTATTTGACGAAATATATTTTTGCGAAGTTCCGATAGAGAGCCGCTGCCATCATGGAAACCGATCTGGATCTCGTATTGGGTACTCTTCTCGAGGGATATTCCAACACCGGAGGCATTTACACTACCATTGACGCCACAATGGTGATGTGTGAGTAGTTCATCCTTGGAATATGGGTCCATAGCAGTAGCTATATGGTTAGCTCTCCTTCATGTTCTTCAGTACAAAGGTTTTGTCAGCTGCCTAACATGATCGAGATCCATATGATGCAATTTCTGTTGGTGTTGTGTTTGCTGGGATATGATGAATCGTGATGTTGTGGTTATCTTTATCATTAATTAATTTATTTATATTCCTACATGCTCTCCAATTTATGTGTATACTCTCGCCGAGTTTATGTGCAAATTTCCAAGAGGCACTTAGTGTTTGATAGTGGGTTCAACCTTGCTTTCTCTATGCTTGAGTAAAAAAATATAGATAAGAGGGAACTGTGATGTTGCTACTCCCTCAGGTTCAGTGTGTAGGGATCACTATGAAAATCTATTTTTTCTGTATCATCCCTCTAAGTCCCACTTTGTAACAACTTCTCCCTCTAATTACTCTCCACCTCTATCCTTCTCCCGTTAATTTTTTCCAGCTACTCCGAATGTTCCGCGAGAGAAACGCATGCATGCAGGTGGTAATTAGAGGGAGAGGGTCGTGTATGCTACTGATAATTGGTGGGAGAGGCACCTGTTTTGGGCTTGGACATATCTTTTATTGCCATCTTTAATAGCCCAATTAATCAAGTGGATCCTAATTGTACGTTGATTGGAGAATAGAAAGCATGTGAGGTATTCCCTCATAGCCAGTAGTCATCTACCCTTGTCGTGATGTGACTCCTAATAAGCCCTACACACCAAACCAGAGGGAGTACTAAGGGTGAAACAATGATATTTATGTCACGTTTGATGTTTATGATTGATAAAACTGTGTATTGATCTTAAGTAGATACTTTATTGTTTTAACTTAATTCTTAGAGATGCATGCTAGATAGGTCTCAAATGGAGTATTAGTGCGGATGCGGTGTCAGTTGTACGTCCACATATATTTGACGTAATGCCTACATGAATATTTCCATGAATTTGTTCTAAGTCATAATGCTTGTTTCCAATATGTCAATTTCTCAGTTATAATTTGTTGACCCAACAGTTATTTATTCTTTATGGAGAGAAACCACTAGTGAAATTATGGTCCACGGTCCATTCTATTACATTGATTACAATCTCGTTTATATGTTTTCACTATTACTGCTATGCAAGTCCGCATTTTTTTTACTTTAGTTCTTTCATCAATTAATTTTCACACTCGTGTAACTCTTGTATTTAGCGAGACGGAAAGCTTGACAGCCTTCTGCAACTTTAGGGACAAGTAAGTTCTATGTCTTTTGTGTAGGTATCGTTAAATTTTCTTAGGACTAGATATTCCTACCGGTTCTCAGTTGGGGAATAATACGTATGTAACAACCCATTTTTTGGAAGACATGAAAAAACTTGTTTTCAATAACCCAAAAAACAAGGCCAACAACTTTTTTTTTTAATATGTTTGACTAATGCTTGTGTTTCTTTTATATCTGCTTGTTGTATGTGTTTGTGTTTGAGTTTGTTAACAACTAACATTTAAACAAATGATCATAACTTTCTTAAAGCACAACCCTTGTGATCAAGTCATGACAATAAAGCTTATTATCTTCATCCATCACACTCTTTTGGCAAAAACCTTTTTCAAGATGTTTTGATTTTAGAAGAAACCCAAAGGCCAAGTTTTGAGAAAACAAAAGATAATTCCCAAAACTATATGAAAAGTATTTTGGAGCTAATCATCTCCAACCTGTTTTCAACCAAGATGTTCTTGCAAGTATTTCAAAAACTCCTTCTCACTTCCTTCTTTTGCAAAAACAATAAGAGGGGATTATGTTACCCCTGTGTTTGACCTCAAATATATTATTTTGGAAATAACAACTTTTAAGGTGAACCTCTTTACAAAATCCTCTTGTCATGGTATGTATTGATCACTACCTAAATTTAACACTTGGAAAAAACACCTGGAAATTAAATTGAAGAACTCAGTTATTTGAGTGATCTTGTGTGTCTTGATATTTTATCTGCTTGTTGTGTGATCCTATCTTGTGTTTGCTTTGGAGTATTTATTTCTACTTGTGGATCAATGTGTGTTGTTCTAATAGAATAAAACCTAGTAATAACAAGATCAAGCATATATATCATATTCCATCATATGTCCATCTCATATTCTGTTTTCTTAAAAACTTCCAACCTTGGAGACATGCCTTTATGTCAAATGGTGTTCTATTCTTCAATGTACCTTCATGTATATCATGATTAATATCTATAACATCTACCCAAGTTATTATTCTGGATATTGAAACCCTTTGGTGGCATCTTTCAAAGTCCTTTAGAAGGCATCCCCAAAATTATGATCATATCTCCTTTGTCATAAAGCACTATGTCCCTGTTACTCCAAATCACCCCTTATTGCTTTCATGCCCAATGAACCTACCCTTGTCATCTCCATGACCTATACATCATATCTATATGGTCCATTTATTTCTCAATGGCCATGTAATTATTCTTCTCTCATGGTTTTTAGCCTGTTAAATAAAACATCTGTTTTCACACTATTCCACTTGGTGCCTCAAATATTTTCAAAAGAGTTTATTATTAAAAATAACTTTTGAGACCTATATTATATACTCTCTCATCCAAACTCAAAAATATTGGTTTTAAAAGCATTTTACTATTTATTATTTTCCATTTTCCAAAAGGCCATAAATGGACTTTAAAATATTTTGTGAAGAGAAGTATCTCCTAAAATCTTAGAAAAATTACCCAACGTGCCGATGGTAATGTGGGAATTTTGTGAAAGAAATGTTTTTAAAAAATCTTGAGACCACCATGCCTAGACTCCATTTTTCATTCTCTATCCATTGGACATGATGTTGCACATGTGTTCCATTCAACATTCTGGTGAAAACAAGAAAAAAACCAATTCTGTTATTCCTGGACACTGTTGATACTTGCTTGTTCTGGTCATCCCTGTCTCTCTCCCTTCCTCTCTCCTGCACATGGACATTGGATTTTAGTCCCTCAACACCCTAGACATGGTCTACCTACTCCTTTCTCTTCCTATCACAGCCACCAACAAATGGACAAAGGAGTGATCACCACCCATTTTTCTCATCTACCACCACAGTGCACCACTTGAGAAGCCATTGCGCCAGAAGGCTCCTCTAGGCCCTAGTTACTGCCTGGCGAGAGCATACCTCTTCCCCTTGTCTCCTTCTTCCTTAGCCACGAGCTGGCCATGGCGCCCAGGACCCATTTGACACGTCTCTCACGTTCCAACACATGGGCTACATGCCGAGCTTCGTGTCCTTGTCAGCAAGATCCACAAGACCTCCAGAAACCTACCTGTGATCCCCATTCGCCCCAGATCGATCTCCTCCCTCCGTTGTTGTCTCTCGAACACCTGCGGGTGTCGACATTGAAACCTGACTTCCACTCGCCTCGAACCTCCTCCTTCCAATCCATCTCGCCTGGAGGACCTCATCACCTCCGTGATCTTCCTAGACACTCCCTCTGTGCCTCATTGAGCTCTAGCAAGCATGTCCATGTCTACCATTGTCGCCGCGCACCGAGCTCCGACGCTAGACGGATCCGAGCCACCTCCTTGCTGTCCAACAAGACTCACTAGCTCCAGTACTCTCCAATCGAACCCTAGTGCCGAAAGCCCCATCCCTTCCCCTCCGAATCGACGGAATCGGGCTCCGAGCACCGGCGGTCAACTCCTCCTCAAACTCTTGGTACAATGCGCCTCCGCCTCCCTAAGTTTCTTCCTCGGGCTATCCTTCGGATACTAATGCCTAGGCCCCCTGTCAATCTGCAGTTATACTCCTCAGGGACACCACGCCATCTTCGCCCTCGGACAATGGCCACCGCGCCCGTCGATTTCTCTGCCTCGACCACCCTCTGCTGATAACAAGGTCGGCATCGGGTGCGCGTCGTCGCGCTGATCCTCCTGGTGCTCGCCTCGTTTCCAGGCGACTGCGGGAGACACCGGCGGCGAGCTCGGGCCTCCGTAATGGCGGCCGGAGAGGACTCCGCCCTGTCCTTTCGTTGCTGCCGGCGATTTCCGACGCGGGCGCCTCTCGACCGCAGGATCTCCATCCAACGGCCGCGTACCGCTTCACCGTAGCCTTAGTTGTTGGGCTTGGCCCGTCCGCGGCCCAGTACCTCGTTTGAAATCCTTCCCGCCCGGGAGGACTCCTGGCAGGCCGGCCCAGTCACAGATCTGGCCTGTTCCCTTTGGGCAGGTTGTTTTTTTTCTGTTTTCCTGCAGATCCAGATCCACTTATTTACTTTAAATCGAAAAAAAATGCAAATCAGTAAAACTTACCAAACCAAAAATTACAGATGTAGATCTACTAATTTATAACCATCTCCAACCTGTATATCTGGGTTTTGTGCTGTATTTTATGAGAAATAAAATAAATGGCACAGACACACATTAACACCATTTGTTTAATAACTTGAGTTTTATGTATCCAAAACATGCAAACTCAACTGTTCTGAGTAGCCCTTGAAAATGTATATCTGTGGCAGTTTACCTTGTGTTGACTTGAGTTGTTAATTGAAAATGACATGCATGTTAGTTTTAGGCCAGAGAGCACTTCTGTGAATTTTTTAATTTTATTGGTGATGCTTTTTGAGGTGAATCCAATTGTGTTGGTTTGCTAGTGACTAGGAGCACCTTATACTAGATTTTCATGATTTTAGGAGTTACAGAATAGTCTTGGTGCATTATTTAGTGTTTAGCCCTTTTCTGCATATTATTGCTATGCCTTTATTAAATTGTGTGCTATATTGTTTTTGTTATAAAATTGATTCCTAGCATGTGTAGGTTATTAATACATGTTTTATATGTGTTTTTTAGTGTGTCATTATCATGTTAAGAAAATTTGTGTGAAAAGCATGTTGTTATAGTATTTTTCCATAGGGTTGTTTTCCTAAGTAATATTAGTATAAATCATGTTATTCTTCTTATAGGTATGATGACTTGCATAAATAATTTAGTATTATTTTCCATAGCATAGCTACTGTTATTATAGCCTATTATACTTTCTTACATGCTTGAGTAATCTCTAGATAAATTTGTCATGCTATAATAGTTTGAGATGATTTTCTGCCATGATGTTGTTATTTGCATGCTCAATTTTTGAGGCATTGATTAGGTTGTTATTTTGAGCTTACTAGCATGTCTAGGTGTCATTTTCTCTATTATTTGGATGCTATTTTACAGATCCATCATGTTAGAATAAATCATGTTTGATGATCCATTTTTGGTATGCATGTATGCTTGTCTAAATAGCCCTTTTTCATGTCTAGTATTAATAGTTGTTTTGCTCCATGATTATTTTCATGCATTGAGTGATGCCATGATATTTTTGGTATTGTTTTGTTTCTGTTATTAAGTTGCGTAGCTACTGGTTATATTATTTCTCCATGTTTAGAAATGCATGTGTTACTATGGGCTTGTATTATTGCTTGATATTAATTTCCTGTGCATGTATAGTTGTTTCTAGATTATTTTCTTGTTATTTTGTTCATCCTCATGAATGACCAGAGAGTCATTTAACCTTATTTGGGCATGTTATGAGAGTGGCACACCCACTGGACTCATGCCATTTTGGTTGAGGATCCTTAGCATCTATTCTAGTGCTATTCATGTGTGTTGTTTGTGCATGTTTTGCTTGATGGTGTGCACCCTAGTAATATTGTTTGTGAGTGTACTTGTTTGATGAAATTGTTGCTGTATGTTTACTTTTTGTCAAGTGCTTGACTTTGTTTGGTTCTGATTGGGTGTTTTCCTTTTTGAGTTTACGACGTTAGATAACGAAGACGGTATTATTCCCTGGAGAGGTTTTTATTGCAACTCTTGTTTATTTCAAGAGCAAGACCAAGACCAGTGCCAAGGAAAGCCACTCTAAATGCTTGCTGTTGTTTTACTTATCATTATCTATCATGCATGCTTTACTTCTGAAGTTTTACAAAAGTTGATTCAAAAACTATTTCCTCTAGTGGACTATACCACTATCTGTTTTATGTATCTAATATGCTTTATCCACCATAAAATCTTGGTGTTACCAAGCCCTATAGATATTTTAGTATCATCACTTAATCAACTTAAGTCCCTTAGTGGACATTTTAAGTTGATGTTTTTGGAAAGCAAAAGGTTGGAAAAACCCCGAGGAAAGGTGGGACCTTGTCCGAGGGAGGTATGTGGAGAAGGAAATGTTTTCGACTTGTTTTCCAAAAATGACACATAACCTAGTCTTCGCCGGACAACAAAGACGTACTTCCACATTACCTCAATATGGGAACGGGGTCTAGCTAATTTCTTGTCGGTGTTAGTCCGTGCCTACCTCAAAGTGCTATATGGGTTAGAGTCCCCCGAACCGAATTGTCGCTAGAGGAAGAAACTAGACATTCACAATGTGGGATTAAGTTCACTACCGGTTGCAGCAATTGGGTCTCCTACCATGGCGGTGTGTTGTCAGGGGAAATCGGATCGATACGGCTGACTCACTCGGTGCCGGGGAGAACAAACCCAGTTGAAGAGGTAGTCTTTTACTAGCGCTGACATAGTGGATGGTTAGAACCAGTTATCCGATGTTTGCATACTGTCTCGGACAGTCCTTGGTTGTTCATGGTGGATTTACTGGATCTTGTGGATTGTGTACACCTCTGCAGATTAAAACTATTCAGAATAGCCGCGTCCTCGGATATGGACAGTTGAATGGCCATGTAGCTAGCATTGTGTCAATGTTTTCGAAAAGCTGGAGACGTGTTTTGGAACTTGTACCTGGGAGGTACGTTGAAAGGGAATGATTGTACCTTTCAGGTACGGGAAAATTGATGGTTTTGAAGAGGTGATTCTCCGAGAAGTTTTGCAAAGAGAAGTTTTTCTTTTATTTAGAATGCTTTATCAAAACTTTGTGGATATGCAATATCTATAAGAGAAATTAATTTTTTTTTGAAGTATCTTCTTCAACAAAGAAAAACTAAACTTGTGCAACAATGATGGGTCTTAAATTCATCATGGCTAGTTGAACCTTAATTACAGCCTTCCTACCACCTATATATATGCATACTTCATGTTTAGCTTTCAATTGGGGTGTCTTGCGAGTACATTCCAATGTACTCACAATGGTTTCGTCCCTGGCTATTGTCTTAGCCAGACTTTGAGCAGAAACTCGGAGAACCTGAAGAAGATGGTGTCGCTGACGGCTGTGCAAGCTAGGAACGTCCCCGAGTCAGTAGCCTGTAGGTAGTCAGGGCATGAATTGGGTTTACCACGAGTGTGTTTTGTAGACTTCGCTGTTTTTAGTGTGTGTTCCTGCCCTGTGTGGCAGTTGTTTCAACTGAGTCATGTGACCAGTTGTGTAAGCCGTGTATTCGTGTAGTGGAAGTTGTAATCTGCAATGCCAACTCGAGTATGTTGTTCAGGACTAACTGATCATGGGATCGTGAATGTATGCATACTGGAGGTCTCGGACTACTAGTCTGGGGTCCCCACAACGTCCAAAATATAAAAAAATATCGATCCATGCTGGTTTGTGCCATTGCTACATGTTTTTACTATAGTTTCATATCATTTTAGGGCATTTTTGCACACTATCTTATTAAAAAGATGCCCGTTGCCAGTTCATGCTTTTCGCTATTTTTTTATTTTAGAAAAGTTGTACATAAAAAGTCCGCTGAAAATTTCACGAAAAATCAGGATCAAGTTTTACCTAAAATAAAGATGGAGTCTAAAGGAGAGCCGGAGACGGGCCCACAACTCCCTAGTGAACTGTGGGCGCGGGTAGGGCCAGGGTCACGCCCCAACCTGCCTAGACTCCTCGGGCATCGGCTCGGGTCGCCTCTTTTCCTGTAAGAATCCCCTTGACCTGAAACCGAAGACCCCTGAAGGACTATTTCAGAAACACGACAAAACTCCACCCCTATCAAATCCTCTTTTGGGAGGGTCAGAAGGTCCTATTCCGGCACCCTGTCGGGACGAGGATTGACACCTAGAACTATCTTCATCGACAGTTATACCTCCATGATGTTTCTTGAGCAGTTGACCCATGGACTATAGGTTCATAGCAGTAGTTGGTACTCTCTCTTTCTTGATGTTAATACAATGTTCTCATGAGTTTCCCTACATGATTGAGATCAATCAGATGTAATCGATGTTTTAATGGTTGGGATCCAATGAATTGTTACATTATGATCTGTCACTTATGTTTATGAGTTATTGTTGCTACAATTTGTTGTTCTTAATGCTTATTACTATTGCACTGAAGGGAATATGCCTGAGACGCAATAATAAAGTGATTATTTTTCTTATTCCATGTTTATGTTAGATGTTTATTTCTCATGCTAGAATTGTATTAACTGGAAACGTTGATACATGTGTGTCTAATAAACAAACAAGAGTTACCAGTTAAGCCTCTCCTTTAACTAGCTTGTTAATTAACTAATGATCAAGGTTTCCTCATCATGAACATTGGATGTTGTTAATAATGGGGTCATGTCATTGGAAGAATTATGTGATGAACATAGACCCAAATGTATATAGAAATGTGATCAAGTAATTAAGCTTACATTGTTATATCCAATATACGATGTAACCCTAATACTTAGACCATGAGATCATGTCAATCACTAACACCAGAAGAGTGCTTTGATGACATCAAATGTCACATCGTAAAAGGGTGACTATAAAGGTGGCGTTAGTTATTCAGCAAGTGTTAGCTGAGGCTCCTGGATCAAGAGTGGAATTTTTCAATCCAAATGACGGAGAGATGTACTTTGGGCCCTCTCGGTGATATCACATCGACACCGCTTACAAGCACGTGACTATGTCACAAGGATGTCATGTCACAGAACGAGTAAAAGACTACTTGTTGGTAACGAGATCGTGCTAGGTATGGTTAATACAAATGATTGGAGCTCGGACAAGTAAAATATCGCGAAACAAAGGGAATTGGTTATGACGTTTATGGTTCAGACGGTCACTAGATTCATCGTTGAATATGAAGGAGTCATTAGAGATCTCCAGGTCTCGTTGTTGACTATTGATCGGAGAGGTGTATCGATCATGTCTACATTATTCACGAACCGTAGAGTGACACACTTAATGTTCGATGACGCGTTAGAGTGGATACGGAATATCGGAGAAAAGTTTAGACAACACCGAAATTGTTTCGGGTATTTTTGAAATAGTTCAAGGGGATTCTTGTCAAATGGTTACTAATAGAACTAACGATTGTCTCTAGGAGTTATGTATTAATGTTTGTTAATGGAATTAACAAAAAATTAAAATAAAGAAATAAAAATGATTTATTTATTAAAGAAAAACCTTTAAGATTTTTTAGTGTAGATTAAGTGGAGGCATGAGTGGGTGTGAGTGGAGTGTACACTCACATGAAGAGGGAAGAGGTGGGGGCACCACCATGCCTAGCCGCATGGGGCTTTTGGCTGCCCCCTCCTCCTATAAAAGGAGGGTGTGAGCTCCCTCTCCTCCATACAATTAGTGTCATCTCCATCTTCCTTCTCCCGTTGCTCCACCTCATGTTCATGCGCTTGGCAAAGCATCGAGCAAAGTTTTCCTCACCACACCACATCGTCGTGTTGTTGAAGATTCCGGTGGATCCTCTACTTCTGATGCCCCGCTGGATTGGGGGAACAAAGGTCGTCATCAAGCCGTACATGTGAACGATCAAAGAAGCGTTGCCGGATTGCAACGCACTTCTTCACGATCTTGAGATCGACGTGTGTTCGAATACATCACCAACGAGATTTGATCTCATAACGCTTTGTGTCTTCGAGGGTATGTTCATCGAAGACTCTCTTGTACCTGTTAGTTACATCCTCTAGAATAAATCTTGGCTCTTCGTGCGTTCTTCGCGTAGGGAATTTTTCATTTTCTATGCTACGAACCCATCAGTGGCATTAGAGTCGGATCTATGCGTAGATGTTTTTTATGGGCAGAACACATATGTGTATGTGGGCGTTGATGATCATGTTATTTCCTCCTTGAGTATTTTCTGATCCTAGTGGCATAGTGGGATGAAGCGGCCTTGGGCTAACTTTATATGTCCACGTACATGAGAGTTGTCCCATGACTAACATGCCACTTGCATTGCATTAGTGGCTCAGAGGGTGTCAGGTATCTCCCACTATAGTTAAGATCTAATCTACAACGGTTTGTTAATAAATTTTTTATCAACATTGTGGTTCATGTTCGTAGGTATGAACGGTTCTATCTTTGAAAGTTCTAAGCCACGTAAAAGATGCCAAAATAAATTAGAGACGTCTAACTTGTTTTTGCAAGGCATGTGATGCACTGTTCAGGATATTGGCCGATATTATGATAAATCGGGCGATTTATCTCTTACCGGTGTCTGGCCGATATGATAAATCGACCGATATTTTGGCCGACATTCCGATATTTAGACCGATATTCCAATATTTCGGCCGATATTCCGATAAATCGGCCGATTTACCCCTTATCGGGGGTCGACCAATAAATTCCCGATAAGCGATATCCTGAACATTGATGTGATGTGATATGGCCAATGTTAAAATTTTGATGCATGAAATGGTCTATTTTGTAAATTATTGACAAACCGACAGGAGCCATATGACTATCTTATTATTTATGGCATGCCTGTTGTTTATCATATCCTTGTCATATTTGTCATTTTGGACAATCAAGATGGAGGTGCCACGGACCTTGGTGCCATGCCAGTGGGATGATGGATATCTTACCATATTGCAAAGGATGTTGATCAAGTGCAAAAAGGACCATATGATATGACATTATGCATGCATGTGATGTTAATCCTTTTATGCATCTTATTTTGCTTAGATCGTGACGGTAGCATTATAAGATGTCCCCTCTTACTTAATATCGAGATAATAATGTGTTCCTCCTCAGTATGCAACGTTATTAAAGTTCGTCGTTTCGAGACACCACGTGATATGATCAGGTGTGATAGACTCAACGTTCGCATACACTGGGTGCTGACGAGCGTAATATGTACAGACATGGTCTCGGAACACAAGCAAATACTACGATTCTACTTGGCGAGCCTATCATGTACAGACATGGCCTCGGAACACGTAACCGAAAAGTAAAGCATGAGTCTTATGGTTGATATGATGAACATGTCAATGTTCTCCTTTGCAACTACATCATCTCACGTGATGACCGTTTTCGGTGTAGTGAATTTGGTTTGTGTAATCACTAAAACGACTAGATGGGTGTTTTTTTAGTGGGAGTTCACGTAGTAATTTTTGAATTAACTTGAACTTAATTTATCATGAACCACCAATCAAAGTGAATTTGCATAAGTTGTACTAGTCATTGGCATCCACGAACTATCTTACACTTAGCTTGTTAATTGAGATATAACTGCTATGATCTGGTAAAAACCATTTTGGACTGGTACTATATTAGTGAAATTTAAAATTGAGTCCTATTATAGATTTTTGGTATAACCTACCTAGCTTCATATGATTAATGATTGATTGATTAAGGAGAAAATTCTACTTAGAATCCATGTCATGCTTGCGTCCATAATACTGGATCTTCAAAAGAATGTTTTGAGAATCAAGGTGATCAAGGAGCTGAAAAAAATTCTTTTCAGAAACAAGCGAGGAGTGAAAGTTATATTGATATCTAAAACCTTTTTTGTGGCAACATAAGTGAGTATAATTTAGTGTGACAATGTGTGCTTATATTTTTTGAATATACGCAATGATTGAAGACGCTGGTCGTTTGAATGTAACAAGAAGTTGGGCTCTAATATTATCCTATAAATTTCTTCTTTCGAGCTATAGTAGCTTCATCACAAATTGTTATGATGGGATGGATTAAAAGTAAGGGTAAAATTGTTTATCTTACTTGTATATTTCTAAGACTGGAATCCGGAAGAATGCTAATAACATGGTGATATTAGTAGAACAATCAACTTCAAAGTATGACACAATGGGTGATAGTATATGACTAACACGCTAAAGAAAATGTGTTAGTTTGACTAGAATTGTTTGATATTGAATGGTTCTTCTGTAAAGGAAAGGGAATATTTAAAATAGAATTACAAAAGGTATATGGCAGAAAACAAAATAACTCGAAAAGTCCAACTCAGGAGTATATGCTTGATATACAAATTATAGATGTATTGCTAGTCAACGAAGTATTTTTTTGTATTTTGATACCAGATTGGTTGGTATGATTTTTCATACAAAGCAACACAATGCAAGAAATACAAGGGCCTAAAAGAACTAGTACAAGATGTGATTTCGATCACGATAAGAACGAAAACTATGACCATATTCCATAATTGATGGATGAGATAATATAAATCGTGTTGGTAAATTAAAGATCTACAAGACTGAATGCTAAAGGTCGCAAGACGTAAAATTATAGAATTTCACTTAGATTGTGACACCACCATTTTAGTTCATACCGGAAAGGAAAACATGAAGTAACTCCATGTTAATGGAATTTCGGAGTCATTTTGTTTTGAATAAATTGACGAATGTGAGACCTCTTCCAAAAGATGACTCAAACTCCAACCATAGGCCAAAGTAGAATGGACGAATAATTTAATGTAGATTATACATATTGATGTAGGTCCATTATGTTTCCTTCATAAAATTCCACCAATAGTTTGAGTAGATAAATGAGTATATATTTTTAATTAGAAAGGAGTTTGACATTTTTGAATTAGTTCAAAGTATTGTTAGTATTAAGTTATAATCATCGTAACAAGAGAATCAAATATTTATGATTGGATCATAAAGGATAAATATTGAGTTACGAGTTTAGCAAAACATCTAAGGAGTTGAAGAATTGTTCTACAACTTATACTTCTCAAAAACCCCACATAAGTATGGAGTGTTCGAGACACATAATCGAACCTTATTGGACATGGTAAGATAAATAAAAATCCATTATATTTTTGTAGTTTATACATTAGAGACTACCGTTTTTACACTGAAAAGAGCGCCATCATGATCTGTTGAAATTGACACCATATAAGATATGGCTTGGGTAGTCCAATCACCGAACCAAAGACAAATGTTGTTTCTCAGTAAGGGTTGATTTCTCGAGAAAATAGTTCTTGCGAAAGAAGTGAGTGGGAGGACAGTACAAACTCGACGAGATTAGAGAATCTTTGTTATCATATCAAGAGTAGCACAACACTGGAAGTTGTTCTGGGGTTTCCTATCTTGACTAAGTAGAAGACACTACATGTGTTGTAGATATTTCCAACGGGTTTGTGAGCTGAACCACGAATTTCATAAACCTTTGTACTTAGACCAACTTGTAGGTTTGAGAATGAAGTTTTGTTTTGATAACAAAGGACCTGTAACTTATAAATAAAGAAAATGATGGGCCCTGACTTTGTAAATTGGCTATGAGCCATTATATCTAAGATAGTATCCCTGTATGAATATCAAGTATGTGACTTGGTAGTCCTTTCGAAAGGCATGAAGCCTAATGATTGCAAACGGGTCTATAAAGCAAAAAAGACATGGATATTTACATCCATTGGAAGTTCGACTTTTCTAAAAGATGTTTTCGACAAAGCTCAAAGAGTTGATTACGATAAGAATTTGATCTTCTGTAGTGATACTTTAGTCTTTCCAGATAGTTCTAACAAAATTTACATATTTTGATATGCCAGTTGAATAACAAAACCAACTTTCCTCTCTTGGAGGTTTGGTCAAGGATGTGTACTTGACAAAGTCTGAAAGTTTTGTCAAATTCTAAAGCTTTCTAGAAAGATTTGTAACCTTCAATGGTTAAAATAAACATAACAAAGTTGGAATCTTTACTTTAATGAAGTTATCAAAAGAGTTTGATTCCATCATGAACGGTAAAGATACTTGTAGAGTTACAAGAAATTAAGTGGGAGCTCTAAGACATATTTTTAATGCTTTATATAGATGACATATAGTTTATTGGAAAATATGTATTTTAAAATTGACATGGTTAAGATTTCATATTGGTGAAAGGCTTAGGCTATAGAGAAATCGGGCATCGATATCTATAGAGATAGATTGAAGCGCGTGATATGGTTGAGACAAAGTACATAGATGAAGTATTGAAGTAAGTCAATATCGAAACGGCAAGAAGGGGTTCTTGCCACATGGAAATGAATTGATCAATATTCAAGTGTTTAGATCCTTGATGAGAAAAAATGAAATTGAGATTTCAGAGTCATGTGTTCCATGATATGTACACAACCAGATGAGTGTTATAAAGTGTTATAGCAGGATTATTCTTATGATGATTGGATTACAGTGGGAGATATCCCTATGTATTTTAGAAATATTAAGGATATGTTTTCCTATGTAGTAATAACAAACTATTAGTTCTAATATATTACACTAATAATCTTTTCATATATTCAAATAATCTATATCAATTAAAATATGTGTTGAAGGGTGGAACAATAAGCCGGAAGTAAGTTCCATGCTGTATTTGAATGGGTTTAAAAAATCAAAGTATGGTGATGGATACTACAACAAAGGCTAAGTATATCGTTGTGTTGACAACAAATCTTAGGAGTATTTTGTGTCAATGAGTTCTTCATTGAACTTGCTGAATTTCCAAGAATGCTGACACTATAAAACTACATTTTCACAACGTTATTAACATTAGTTTAAGCTGAGGAATTAAGATCTTACCGGCTGACCAAAAATATACAAAGCCATCTCATTAGAGAATGAGTGATGCATGTAGGCTCAAAGACATGCAAATACAAACAGACCTGAATATGTCAGATCTTTTGATGGAGTTTGCCACATGAGAAGCATGGTAATAACACTGGAACCCATAGGCGTTAATTGCTTACTTATTGACTAGATAATTGACTCTAGTGCAAGTGGGAGACTGAAGGGAATATGCCTGAGAGGCAATAATAAAGTGGTTATTATCTTATTCCATGTTTATGATAACTGTTTATTTCTCATGCTAGAATTGTATTAACCGGAAACGTTGATACATGTGTGTCTAATAAACAAACAAGAGTTCCTATTAACGCCTCTCGTTTAACTAGCTCGTTGATTAACTGATGGTGAAGGTTTCCTGATCTTAAACATTGGATGTTGTTAATAACGGGGTCATGTCATTGGAAGAATGAAGTGATAAACATAGAACCAAAGTGTATATAGCAATGAGATCAGTTCATTAAGTTTACATTGTTATATCAAACATACGAAGTAACCTTAATTCGTAGACCATGAGATCATGTCAATCACTAACATCGGAAGAGTGCTTTGATGACATCAAACGTCACACTGTAACAGGGTAACTATAAAGGTGGCGTTAGGAATTCGGAATGTGTTAATTGAGGCTCATGGATCAAGAGTGGGATTTTTCATTCAAATGACGGAGATATGTACTTTGGGCCCTCTCGGTGATATCACATCGACACCGCTTGCAAGCACGTGACTAGGTCACAGGAATATCATATCATGGAACGAGTAAAAGAGTACTTATCGGTAACAAGATCGAACTAGGTATGGATGATACCAATGATCGGATCTCGGGCAAGTAAAATATCGCGAGACATAGGGAATTGGTTACGACGTTTATGGTTCGCACGGTCAGTAGATTCATCATTGAATGTGCATGAGTCATTACGGATCTCCAGGTCCAATTGTTGACTATTGATTTGAGAAATGTCTTGATCATGTCTACATCATTCATGAACCATAGGGTGACACACTTAAGATTCGATGATGCGTTAGAGTGGATACGCAATATCGGAGAAAAATTTGGACAAGACCAAAATTGGTTCGGGTATTTTTTAAATAGTGTAAGGGGATTTTTGTCAAATGGTTGTTAATAGAATTAACAACTGTCTCAAGGGGTTATGTGTTAATATTTGTTAATAGAATTAACAAATATTAAAATATAAAATAAAAATATTTTATTTATTTATTAAAGAAAAATATTTGGAATTTTTTAGTGAAGATTAAGTGGAGGCATACGTGGGTGTGAGTTGAGTGTCTACTTACATGTAGAGGGATGAGGTGGGGGCACCACCATGCCTAGCCGCATGGGGCTTTTGGCTGCCCCCTCCTCCTATAAAAGAAGGGTGTGAGCTCAATCTCCTGCACACACTTGGTATCATCTCCATCTTCATCCTCCCGCTCCACCTCATGTTCATGTGCTCGGCGAAGCCCTGAGCAAAGTTTTCTTGTAATTTTTTTAAAATAATATGTTTTTAATACGTATTTCGAAAAATAATACGCAGATTGGATAATTTTCGAAAATATTAGCGAATCGGCACAGCTGTGCCCGACTGCTTCCTGTCGGATAGGGCGCGGCCGATTGCAGCGAATCGGCAACGCGGCGGCCGATTAGTGGCCAGACCACGTCACCACGGCCAATCGGGCGACGTGGCGGGGGCCGCAGCACTAATCGGGTACGCCACGCCCGATTAGTGGCTGAATCGCTACGTACCGCGTCGGCCTCCTCTTCCTTTCTTCTTCTTCCGTGTTGTTCTTCCCTCCTCTCTCTCTTGAAGCTGTACCACGAATTAATCCGGCAATTTCAACTGATTTGCTCCGCATTTTCCACCATAAATAGGTTAGAGGGAAGGTAGGGAGACTAGGGCTGGCTTGATCTCATGATGGGATAGCTTGTGGGGATGGTTTTCATGGTGGTTTGTGTGATGGTGGTGGCATGAGTTCATCGTGGGTATAGTGGTGGATTGCGTGTTCGTGTTGTCTCGGTGACTTGATGCGCCCGGTAGAAGCACGCTTCAAGGGTAAGAATCGACCGATATTGCTCTTTTTTTATTGTTGTTATATACTTTTATAGACGCGTGGATATGTAGTAATAATTTTCGGTAGTGATGTGCGAATATAAGTTCGCGGCTGTGTGGATATTTAGTTAATTTATAGATGCGTGAATAAAATTTTGTAGACGCGCGGATATGTAGTAATAATTTTTGATAGTGATGTGCAAATATAAGTTCGCGGCTGTGTGGATATTTAGTTAATTAATATATGTGTGAATAAAATTTTGTAGATGCGGATATGTAGTAATAATATTGGGTAATACTATTATTCGGATATGTGGTAATTTGTAGTAATAATATATATTGAATATTGTTAACGATATTGAATAATTTTATAGGTCAGAAGAAATGTCCGATTCAGTGACATTCACTTTTTGTTACGGCCCTGGTAATATGCTGACAACAGAGAGTGGAGTTGATCTTAGCCAGTTTGCGGACATGGATGTACCCCTACAAGCCGCTAAAACATGGTCTGTTAGGCAGTTGAAAGATTGGTTGGCGCTAAGTCTTAGCCTTAATACTGAGACGCACACAGTTAGTGTCGAGGCATCGTGCACCCGGTCAAGAACAAATTTACAGTGGTATTTGAGACCCATAGAGCGGGACAGTCAGTGGTTGGTCTGGATAGAGGGATGTCAAAAAGGGACGTTAATCCTATTGCCCTATTGACTCCCGTGCTTAAGGAGGTTATCGGCCCTGAAGGCGAGGGAGCATACGAGCCTGGGGAGAGCAATGAAGGTTATGATCTGTCAAATGTTGGGGGAGATGGTTATGAAACAGTGCAGAATAGTCAGGCAGGAGGAGGAGATGGTACCGATGGTAATGAGAGTGGCGATGCAGATGCTGACGAGCTTTATGGTCATATGCAAAACCTGATGGTAGATGAGGACACTGATGGTGATAGTGATCTTGGTGATGATTCAGATGAATCTGATGAAGACGAGAACCCGGAGGAGGTGCCTATTCCCAATGCATGGAATCAGGACTACTCATCTGCAATGATCGTGAATGACATGCATGATTCTGCATTACAGTATCACCAGAACAATATTTCAAGGGTGTAGTTTATCCCAATAAATAAGCTATAAAGGATGCAATCATTCAGTGGGCAATGTCTACGCAGAGATTTTTTAGAACCAGAGTGTCGAGTCGGAAATACTTGACAATGGAATGCAAAGAATGGTATTAATTGGGTGATAGTGACTTAGTACATCACACGTATGTTAATACAAGCATCCCTCAAGATCATGGTAACCTTTCGTCCGTGCTTATTGCTCGCTTGTTTAATACCGAGATAGTGGAGAGCAAAGCAATGGAAGTGAGAGCAATCCAGCGTAAAGTATTTCTGAAATTCCCGTATCATATTTCGTATGGTAAGGCTTGGAGGGATAAGCACAGGGCGCTTGAGAGAAGATTTGGTTCGTACTTTGATGCATATGACTCTATTGTTAGGCTCCTGTACACACTCCAGGACCGTAATCCATGCACCTATATCGACATGCAAGACTTCCTCATGCCTGAGTTCCCAACTGTGAGGGTGTTGCATCGGCTGTTTTTATCTTTTGTTGTTTGCATTGAAGCTTTCCGCCACTGCTGGCCGGTTATCTGTGTCGATGGGACATTTCTGACAGGCAAGTACATGGGGCAGATACTGACCGCCATCGGTACAGGCGGCAATAATTAGGTCGTGCTGCTAGCATTTGCTTTCGTGGAGAGCGAGATATTGACAGTTGGACTTGGTTCTTCAGGAAACTGAAAATAGCAGTTGTGAAGAACACGCAAAATGTGTGCATCCTTCATGACAGACATGCAGGTATACTCAGTGCGATAAAGACATTGACAAACCCGATTCCTGATGAACAAGCTCCATGGCAGAAGATGCAGAGCCGTTGGTGCATGCGCCATCTGGGAGCTAATTTCTTCTCGCAATTCAGAAATAAGAACCTTATGGATTTATTCAAAAAACTCTGCAAACAGAACCAAGAATGGAAGTATAATCTGATACGTGCTAGACTTAATACGTGCACGCAGAGACATGTTGTTGACAAGAGGAGAGCTCGAGCAGCAGCGGTAGCGGCACATGCAGAGACACTAGCTGCAAATTTAGCAACAGGAACATCGGTCGTCGAGGATGAACCTGTTGGGCTATGTGACTTGCTAGGATTTGACCAGCCTGGTACTAGGCGAAGGCTTGGTAGAACAATCAAAACGTTCGAGCAGTGGATAGAACACGAGCCTATAGAGAGGTGGTCATTGTTGCACGATACACATGGAGCAAGGTATGGTGTCATGACTACCAACCTGGCTGAAACATATAAGGGCTCCTTTGATTCATAGGATAGAAAAAGTATAGGAATAGGAAACTTGTAGGATTAGTATGGCATGGCTAAATGAATCCTATGAGAAGAACAATTTTCTTTGATTGCGTGAAGGAATTTTTTCATGAGGTTGGACCTCATGTTCTTTTCCTATAGGATTTGTACTACAAGATTCCTAAGGGAATATTTCCTATAAGATATGATCCTATGAATCAAACGAGCAACATAGGAAAAATTCCTATAGGATCCAATCCTACAAAAATCCTACGCCGTTCCTATGAATCAAAGAGGCCCTAATTTTGTGTTAAGAGGAAACAGGGCTTTGCCATTTACCACTATCGTTGAGGGTATTTTCTATGGCGCGGTGAAGTATTTTAGAGAAAGGCGTGAAAGAGCTCAGAATCATACATTGCACTACCCAAACACAAGTTACTGTGAAAAGATTACGAAGTACATGAATGATAAGATGGAAAAAGCTAGGTCACACCAAGTACTATCCACAGGTAATCAATAGAGAAGGTTCGAAGTTCGCTTAGCTAACAACAAGTTTGGATGTGCAAATGAGATGAGAACACATGAGGTGACAATAGGTAATAAAGTAAGACCAACATGCCAGTACACGTGCAACAAACCAAAGTTGCTCCACCTACTGTGCTCACATGTACTTGCTTCTTATGGGAAAATAGGGTTGGATGTAATATCATTTGTGTCTCCATATCACTTGAAAGAGTCTGTCCTTAATACTTGGACAGGTGAGATGATGGGATTTTGGTCCATGGGTAACTTCAACACCGTTAACCATGCTGAAAGACAGTATATTTGAGCTCCAGTACTAATGCGTAATGGTAGAGGTAGACGACAGTTTCAACGCATTCAGAATGATATGGATGAATTTGAGGCCGGAAATCCAACTAGGCAATGTATTCTATGCAATCAATTTTGCCATAGGGATCCTGATTGCCCCGTTTACGTCACTATAAGAGGCATTGGCCGCGCACGCGGCAACCGGGGACAAAGAGGACGAGGATGGAGAGGAAGAAACTAGACTGCTTTTAAATTTGTTGCACGTTTGGAACTATGTTTAAATTTGTGTTGAGTATGGTACTATTTTTAAGTGTGGAACTATGTTTAAATTTGTATTTAGTTTGGAACTAAGTTTAAATTTGTGTTGAGTATGTACTATTTTTAAGTGTGGAACTATGTTTAAATTTGTATTCCGTATGGAACTATGTCTAAATTTGTATTCACTATGCAACTATATCTACATTTGGCACTATGACTACATTTGTATTCACTATGCAACTATATCTATTTTGCGCACTATGTCTTAATTTGTACAGGGATGGATGGTGCCTTGTTACTTAGTCAGGCCATTGATCAGAACCATCGTGCGAAGAAATAGGAGGAGAATGGCAAGATCGAGCCTCTCCTAACTCGTATGTAAAAAGAAAATTGGCGGATACACCCTTCTTGGGTTCAGAGATATATGTTTATACCTATGAGCCAATTATTTACGAAAAATATACACAATTAACTTTTATTCATTTTGGATATGCAGGTTGAAATGGGTTGGACTTTTACCTTTCACGCGGCTCATTGAGGCCACTGAAGATTCCACATGGCTAGCCATTGAGTCCTCTCTACTCACGTTCCTAGGGGACCGTTGGAGGCCTGAGACGCACACGTTTCACTTCCGATGGGGAGATATGGCTCCTACTATGGAGGATGTGTCCATGTTGCTTGGACTACCTCTGGCAGGCCATACGCCATAGGGCCGTTGGACTCACTGGTGAATTGGGACATGGCCATTGCAGAGCGGTTCCACGGTCTTTATCCATATGTTCCAGATTTTGAATTTCCGTGCGGCCCTCATGGACCAAAGCTTGATTGGTTGCTCAATTTTCAGGTGATTTTACATGTCTCTTGTATTATACTTAGCGCTTGTATTATGTCGTTCCATTTACTAACATATTCTATTTTCTCCATACAGATACAAAAGTTTGCTGGTTTTCTGTTTGTCCCGCTGAATGATACCGATCAGTAGGAGTCTGGAGGCATACGTATTGTGGCTTCTAGAGAAGGTGATGTTCACTGATAACCATGGTTGGACCGTTAGCGTGCGGTACATTCCTATTGCACTTGAGATCGCCTCCGCTCGGGGCCCTCAGGACATCACACCGAGGAGTTGGGGCTCTGCGATATTAGCGGCTACGTACCGAGGTTTGTGCAATGCTTGCCAGCTTGTGACGAAGGGGGCAGGCCTGTTTGGATGTTCTTTATTCTTACAGCTGTGGTCCTGGGAGACGTTCTCGAATTGACGATCAGATGTTTCTATTGAGGTATTCCCTATTCACAAGCTGGACGATATTGTTGATCGCATCGACATGCCTACGTTCGGTTTATGCTGGACATGTCGGAAGGTATGTCAATGCTTATAACGTATTGCATCTTCGGTATAACTCTACTATGACCGACAACAATATTTGCTTTTCTTACGTGATGCAGAGACGTTTTGCTAATGATCAGGTTACTAAATTCTACTGGGCATTTAGCGAGCAGTTCGACGTGTACACTGCCGTCATTTGGCATCCATACACAAATGACACCGTACACGCAAGATACCCTGGCGGCCTATCTAGGTTGTGCACAGATGATCGGGCGTACTGGGTGACGAAATCTAAGATCATATTTGACATCTACGTTCAGAAGATGGCCCAACAGAGAGTTATGAGGCAGTTTGGTCTACTCCAGGAGATTGATCCTCCGCCGACAGAGGAACCCTTGCCCAATAGAATTCACAAGTACGTCTATTCTTTTTCACAATATTACACGTTGAAGCACTAATTACTTGGCTAATTTATACTGCAATTTCAGGACAACTAGGAAGGGGTCGAAAAGGACCATCGCAGACTGGCTGACGAGGCTTCAGCCCTACGTTACAGAGTGGGAGACAGCGACGACACGACTCTGGCAAGAGTCTCGGGTGTTTGATATCGACATATTCAATGAATACCTCGAGAATTACATGACTGGGACAAGGCTACGCATCGTGGAACACCTTGAGCCGGAACAGATACCAGCCCCTGTTACATGGGATACGTACCCGGGCTATGATACTTCCGGCAGCAGACATCTCGTGGTAATAATCCTTCTTGTTATGCAAAAATTTGTCAAGATACGTACAATTTTTTTACTCAAGTACTAAAAATTATAACAATTGCAGGCCTCCATGACACTTGCCGTTCATGACGAGGTACAGGAGTTTGGACGTTTAGTGTCTTCTGGACGTCTTCTACCACGTCCGCCTCAGTTGGTGACCTGGGCCGAGCGCCTAGAGAGGAAGCTACAAGATATCTACCGGACTATCACGTGCACCCGCAGGTCGGACGTTGTTAACCAGCAGGTAATACACCGGCCCCCACGTCCTGCGACACAACAACATAGGTCCACACAGGAGCGGCACGAGCCGTGTCCACGTCTCTCCCCGCAACCATCACCGCGTGTAACATCCCAAGTATGAAAAACAACCTTTAGAATGTTTGCTCCTTGTTAATTTATGTTTTGCATCATGTCATCATAAGCTTTGCATTTGTTTTCCATTTGTTTTCCCTTGTTTTTCCATTTGATTTTCAAACCAAATTTCAAATTCTTGTTTCATACTTGTTCTGTTACAATTTTCAAATGAAAATTTCAAATCAAAACATCAAATTGTTTCCAATAAACTAGGAAGTTCAAACTATCAAATTGTTTCTTTTCAATAAATCATTTAACACCAAAATCACTCAAATTCAATTGAATTTCCAAACAGCAACCAAAATTCAAAATTTTGAAAACAAACACTTGCACAGCTGGGCTTTTGAAATAATCAACCTATAAAAATTTCTCCAAATTTTAAAACCCCAAAACCCCTCTAATTTTCTCTCTTTTTCTTACCTTTCCTTTTCAGCAAAAAAAAAAAGAGAAAGAAAAAATAAAACAAAACGTCTGGGGAAGGCAGACTGGGCCATCCCGGCCCACCTAACCCCAGCGCGCGCGCAGCACAGGCCCGCGGCCCCCTTCTCCCTCCTCCGTACGTCTGGCGTCAGCTGACGCCAGCACGCACGCAGCAGGGCGCCCTCCACCTGCTCCCTCCACCTTTTCCTCCCCTATTTCTAGCCCCGAGATCCCCAAACCCTAGCCCTAGTTTTCTTCTTCCTCCCTGCCGCCGCCAGTTCTTCTCCTCCCTCTCAGATCCCCTCCAATTCGCTTCTGAATTTTCTGAAAGTTTCTGGCGAGCAGCCATGGCCGGAGAGTGATGGGGTGGGTGTAGGGGTTGTGATCATCGTCGAGCTTCTGCGAGCACGGGAACGTGAACACCGGGCAGTCCTCTCCCTCCTCGCTTCATCGACAGTGCCTGGGAGGCATCAGATCATCGCCGCCGTCCGTGCCTCTGTCGCCGTCGTCGTCCACCTCCCCCGAGCACGAACACCTCCCTCCTTCACCCACGGTGAGCATCGCTCCCTCCTCTCCCCTCTCTGCTTCCTCGTGTCAACCACGCGCACGCCCACAGCACCCTAGCACGCACGCAAGCAGCAGCAGCAGCAGATCCTCGCCGCCGGTGACCACCGCTTCCTCGTCAGGTTCAGAAAGCCTGAACCTTTCGACAGTTTCAGTTAACAGCAGTAGCTGAACGTCAAAACCACGCGCGCGCTTCTCTGTCAACAAACGAATCCGCATCGTACTGGTTGGATCCAACGGCGTGCAACGCTGCGTCACGGGTTTGATCCCCCGCCGCGCAGATAAAACCAACCTTTTTGCGCTATTTGCCACGCGTGCACGCTGGCCCCACCTGCCATTGGCAGTGGTGGCCACGCAGGCACCCACGCGCGCGCCACGCAGCGCCAGCTGGGCACTGGCCCACAGGCCAGTGACCCAGGGGTCGATCTGCTGCGTGAAAAAGGGTTCCAGGGGCCTTTCTGTGAGATTCTTTTGCATCCAAGCCCCTGGACCAAATCTAAATGTTCTTAAAATTGCAGAATAGCCCCCGCATTTAAAATTCAAATAACTTTTGTATTTCAAATCCAAATAAAATAAATAAAATATGTTTTCTATACCAAATTTAATTCTCTACATGTTTAAATCATTTGTTTACTGTTTTGAACATTTCAAATGTTTTCAAAATTCAAATTCAAACAACTCATTTCAAATTTGGTTACTTTCATAACTAATTCAAATTTAATTCAAATGTCACATATAAAATATGTTTTCCATGCCAACTTGAACCACCTTTCCAAATATAAACTTTGTTTCCAGTTTTGAATACTTTAAATTGGTTAAATAATTTAAACCTTGTTTAAATCACTTAAAATTTCTAAATTCATAACTTGGTCAAATTAAATTCTTTTTGAACATATAAAATATGTTTTCAAACCAGAAAAGTATAAACTTTCCAAATATGAATCTTATTGAATGTTTTGAACAAATAAAAATTCAAATAAATTCATACTTGAATTAAATTCATTTAAATCTTGTTCAAACTTGTTTAATTCATAATTAATTCATTTTAAATCCTTTGTCAACAAATGAAACATGTATTCCACCTAAAATTTTGTGTTCTCTCCAAATATGAATTTTGTTATCTATTTTGAACAAATAAAATTGGTGAAAACAACAAATGCTTGTGTAACTCCTTTAAGAGGCCAAATTCCATAACTTAATAAATAAATTTCCAAACTTGGTAAACACCTTTTCAAATTGAAGCTATTGTTGTTTTCTCTTTGTTTTCCTCATCCATGCACCATTATAATCAACTTTCACATGATGGTTATTTGTAGATCATTTAATCCAACCCTAACTCATGGGCCTTTCCATATGCAATCCAAATTGCATATGGGTCCATTTAAACATGTTATCATGTCAACTAGCTTATTTTGATGCATCAGTTAAATTGTCATGCAGCATCCCATGATTGTGCATTATGCCATGTTATTGATTGTTTGTCTCTCTGCGTTGTTTGTTTGCTTCTTATCGAATAGACGACAACGTTGAGACAGACGAGGTTTACGACACTTCTTCTGAGGAGTTAGCCCAGTACCAGGCTACTGAGTTTGCAGGCAAGTATTCACTCACATGAACCATTGTGTCCTCCCCACACTGGATATCGATACTTTCCGTTGTCTATCCTGCTAGCCTTAAGATTTGTTGCTTGTGTTCCGATCCTATCACATGTTATCCTGTAACCCTGATATAGCCTATCCTCCCCACCTATAACCCCGTTGCTTGTTGCATGTGTCTTACTAGCATGCTTAGGGTTGTTAATGCTCGAGTCTGTTGTCCGTTATTTCTGTTACCTTATTTATTATGTTTTGGGGGCTCGATGTTTAAACAACAACCTGTTAATGTTTGAGGTAATGCTAATTTGATGATAAGGCACCGGCAGGAAGCCGGGTATGGTTTTTAGGCCTGCTAGTGTCGAACTCAGGAAAAGTCTTTGTCCTCTAGATCCATGATGAGCGCGATAACCGCATGTGGGAAGCGTGTATGGGCGGCCCCCCCTCAACTTTGATTCGATTCGCATCTCGTCCAAATCGCCTCATTTAGTTCGGGTTTTCCATTTGCCGCATGCATATGCAGGTGCGAACCCGAGGCCGGGTGGAACTTTTGTAGTCGGCATTTAGGGAGACACGTGCTTAGAGTGCTATGAGGGTCCCCTTTTCTTCGTGGGGCTTGATTAGCCGTGCGCTCAATTGCACGGGGTTCTTTGGGCTTGATGCGAAGAAGAGTTGGGTTGTGTTGAGTGCCTCGCTTGGTGGAAGTGCATTTCCATCTGGCGGGGTATTCTTACGTGTACGGCCAAATTGGTGCATCCCTGCAGGGTTAAATCTTCTCGAGAAGCCGTGTTGTCCGCGGTTATGGATGACTTGGTGATAGGGCTGGCTAACAATGATTAGACAACTTACACCTAATTAATGATAACTTGACTAGTAACAGTCTTATTGACACAATAACTTGAACCATCATTAATCTAACTGTGTGAGTTATCCTCGGATTGCTTCTTTGGATAAGGGGCGAGATCCAGGATGGGTTTGTTTGAGGTTAGTGGTAGTTGGTTACGATACGCTATCTTATCCCCTTCTTTTAGCCGGAAGTTGTAGTGTGTTTCTGTAGTTGGTTAGAGCAGCCTGCTGCCGCACTTTTGTATCACCTATTCTTCCGTTGAACCCAAAGCATCTGTACTTGGTGTTGCCGGGTACACTTTGATATCTTGTGAGTCTTGCTTGCCAGTACTTGTCTGTACTGACCCCTTTGGGGCTGTGGTTTCCGCAGACTACGTTTCCGAGGATCCCCATGGTGGCTACTACGTGGAGTATGACGAGGCTGCTGACGAGTAGATAGTGGACCCGGGCAGGATCCGAGACATTGTGGATGGGCTCCGTCTTTTCGTTTCTGGCCTCTTAGGCCTATTTGGATCTTGTCTGTACTCAGACACTTTGGATGCTTCCGCTGTGATGTAATGATGACTTGTTGGGACATGTGTCCTCTGGATGACTGTATTTGCTATCTCTGCTCTAGTGAGAGCCATTTGCAACTTATTTCTATTTCTTTGTGTCTTAGAGATTTGTTGTGATATCACTTGTTCAAATGTCGTTGACGTACCATGCGTGTATGTTGTGAAGTACGTCAATGGAAGTAGTCGGATTTCTATGGGATGGTTTACGCAGACGTTGGATAGTAGAGAATGGTTGTCACACGTTTACGTGTTGGCCTGCTCACATTGAGATGCGGGTGCCGGTATGCCCCGTAAGCCATTTATCTACTGTTTAGCGGGCTGTGAGTATTCTCTAGAAGTCCGGGTGCGACACCGCGGCCATCACCCAGGCCACCATCGCCTAACCAGGCGGGTAGTTCGGCATGGCAGCAGCAGGAGCAGACACCTAGGCCACCGCCGCCTTACCAGGGCGACAGTTCGGCGTGGCAGCACCAGCAGGGTCCCACGTCCGGCTTCCTGATTCATCCACAGGGTCCCACGGCGGGCCTCCTTTTCTAGCCACACCCACAGCAGCCACAGGGACCCACAGCGGGCTTCCTTTTCCTGCCACACCCACAGAAGCCACCTGGTATTTATATTCACATGCTCTTCATCTCAATATCCATTGGGATTAAATATTTATGCAGTTTTTATATGATCAACTTCAGGAGTCTATGGAGCTGAGGCGTCTATGCCCATGGCCAGGTCCTCGTGGAGCAGTGAGCACGATGCCGCCCACAGCTAGGAGGCTCCCATGTCCCAGTATGACGAGTGGTTTGGCAACATCTTTCACACTCTTTGATACGTCATAAACGTATCCTTAATTTTTGTTGTTTTCATGTTGTTTCCCACATGTTTAACTTACACTTTATATCATTTTTATCGATTTCCCGGGACTAACTTATTGAGAAGATGCCAAAGAGCCAGTTCATGTTTTCTGCTGCTTTTAGTTTCAGAAAAGTTGTTCTGGAAATATTCTCGGAATTGGACGATTCGAAAGCCAGAAGTCTTAGAAGTGATGGAAGCATCCAGAAGTCCCGAAGAGCCCCGGAGGGGGGCCACAGGGTGGCCACACCATAGGATGGCGCCACCACCCCCCCGGCCGCGCCACCTGGTAGTGTGGGCCCCCTGGCCACCCCCGGCATCGCCCTTTCGCCTATACATACTCCCCAATGCATAAACCCTAGGGGAATCGACCTTTTCCACAAAATACATCCGTAGCTCCACCGCCGACAAGTTTCGGGGGACAGATCTCTGTTCTGGCACCCTGCCACGGCGGGGAAGTGCCCCCGGAAGCCATCTCCATCGACTCCACCGCCATCTCCATCGCTGTTGTTGTCTCCTATGATGAGGAGGGAGTAGTTCTCCCCCAAGGCTGAGGGCTCTACCGTTAGCTATGTGGTTCATCTCTCTCTCCCATGGTGTGATCTATATGTGATCGTGAGCTTTGTAATCTAGTTGAATAAGTAGATGTTACTCTTCATCTTGTGCTACTCAAGTGTTTTATTAATATGAACTTTGGAGTCACCTTGTCCCGTGGTGTGAAGGTGACAGTGTGCACATCGTTTGTGTCTGCTCTACGAATTGTGGTGTTTGTCTAGTACCTTCTAGGGCGCTCATAGTTACAGCATGGGGTTAACTAGACATGGGGATGCCTACTTTAAGGAATGCTTTTTGCAGCCCTACGCAATGATTAGTGTTCGTTATCCAACCGGAGAGGGTTAAGAGTAGCACAGTGAAGAGAAGATATTTAGTTACTCAATTATGTGATCATTGTTGAGTGTGTCCACTAGTGAAACTAGGATCCCTAGGCCTTATTTCCAAGCATTGAAACACCGTTTTCCGCCTGTTCTGCTACATGTTTGCTTGCTGCCATATTTATTTCAGATTGCTATTAATACTTATAACCATCCATATTAGTCACATTTCGCTAGCACCAATACTTTTCTTGAACGAAAAACATCTCCTGATACTCCTGTCCATATGGAAAAAAAAAAGTTAAAGCACACACACTCTTTAGTAGAACTACCAGCAAGCTGGTAAGAATGTTTCCACTGCAACAACAACTACACTTTCTGGCTACCCAGGTTCACAAACTTAATTACTACATCCCTGTTGTGTAAAATAAACGAATAAATATACCCTTATAAGAAATCTGTGGTTTTTTACTGAAGAGAATAGCTTCATCCATGCAGTAAGCTTGAAGCTAGGATAAACATTATATTAAAGTAACTGAAATTTTGTCGATTCAGGCTATTATCATGAAGGTACAATAGTAGTGTGCTACACACACACTATATACATCACAATTTCAATATGCATGGTCACAATTGCAGGCTATTATCATGAAGTTTGTCGACATGTGCAGTCTTTACATCACAATTTCAATATGCATGACCAAATTGTTGAAAACATATATATTCCATGAAAGGTTCCTTCTACCTATCAATCCCGCCACCTGAAAACATATATTTTCAGCTTATGAAAACATCTTGGCCTAGTAGTGTACTACACACACACTAACGAACCAGGACAGAACATTTAGTACAATAGTAGTATAGTATTTTTTTTGGCGTAACAAATAGGAAGCCTGTTTTATTCTGTATGTTAAACAATCTAATTTACATACCTATATATGTCTGTCATAAGTTTTCCCTATGATATTGTTGGGCATTCAGGTTAACACTTAGCATAGAGTTGACAAAAAATAGTCCCTTCTATCATAATATAAGATGTTTTACGTTATTCCAATATGGACTACATAGAGAGAAGAATGAGTGAATTTACACACTAAAATATGTCTATATACATCTGTATACTGTCCGTATTGGAATACCTAGAGCATCTTACATTATGGTACAAAGAGAGTAGAAGACTAATAATAAGAAGAGTTGGGAAGGAGAAGGGAACTACAGGTTAAGTTGCAACAAAGACACAACGGTGTGTCTATGTAAATTCTTACTTAAACATGTAAAATTGTACGGACATAAAATTCTGCAAACAAAAGAGCGTAAATAACATGAGCTTATCCTGTTAGCTATAACATGCGCACATAAATTTTTCTCAAAGGGATTTTGCATTTGAGACAAAAATGATAAAAACAAACAATTTAAACTGGACACATACAGATGTTCCTAACAATCTGAAAGGAGCATAAGGATAATACGAAAAACTCAACATATGAATTTTGTTTATTCAACAGAATTTGAATCACTGCCCTGCAATACAGCAAGATACTAATAATAGATAAATCCGTAAATTATGGCAGAAAGGGGAGACAAGTACCAACTGAGGATTTTGCAATAGAAAGGGAAATGAAAAAAAATGATAAGGAACTGAAACTGAACCTACTGGTCCAACAACTTGATTGTCTGATATTCTTAAATGCCTTGGGTAGGTAAATTGCAATGAGCATAATCCACTCTCTGTTTTTCGTAGCTGTGAATCATGTCCAGAAAATGCATAAATAAATCAGTAAAAAAGGATATATATGCTACATAGTGATGCAAAGGCATACGCAATACAATTGACCTCACTGTATTATAAGCAACTATTTATATCAATAAGATGCAAAAATCACTTCCAGACAATCCGAAGGATGCTGAGGTGTATAAATACACATATCAATTTGATAGTTAGATGCATCCGCTTTATGTTGGAATCTTGACAAAACAAAACTGGGAAGTGATTGTAGAGGATAATTGCACTTCGTAACATAGTGCATTATTCAAAGTAATAAGGACCAAGTGCCAACATAGGTAGCATTAAATCAGTTGTTGTGTGATTGCAAATGCTGGACTATACTACTCTAGGAGCACAAAAGCAAACCAAACAAAGAACATATAAAAGTACAGGTCTGGGCTTGAGCAACCTATTCAGGTACCCAAGCTGATTCACTGGCCATGCCTAGAAAGGTACACAAACCCTTTGCTCGGAAAAATAACCCATGGAGGTATCCCTAGCGACAACAGCAAACTTACAAGCACTGAAGCAGGATTGGTACGGACAATCACCAGCGTCAGGAGCAGGTGAGTAGAAAATAAGCATAGGGCCCTTTTCCCTTTTTGTTGAGTTTCGCCTAACACAACTCAGCAACCACAAACTGAGCTGTAATACTAATGGGAAGGATTTTATCACGGAAGTAGACACTATGTGCAGTGTATGAAAAATTTCCAACAGAAATTACAAGCAGAGTATTTAGTACTAATGCAGCATGCCTCAATGAGCATCTTGTCCCAGCATAAGAATACATGAAATAGCTAAACAAACGAAGTGGCAGATAAATTTTCGGACCTCTGTTTTGGAGCGGCAACTGCGAGCATGCAAACCCACTATCTCGCCGTGTTCCTCTCCTACCTCCTCCTGGCCGAGGATTATTGACCTGTAAGAGAATCCTCAATCTGGAAAGGTAGGTGCTCCAAGCACATTCTCTAGCCTAAAACAACAAACACGCCCAAAAACAACCCGCAGCTCTGGCAAACAAAAGGAACATCAGAGGGAGTTCTGAAATTAATCTCGGCAGAAGGACAAGAGATGCTGCAGACACCAATGGCAAGAACAAATCCTTGAGGCTATGCGCACACAAGTCAAACAATTCACCTGGTAAAAAGACATGTTTCTTGTTTTCTCTAATCCCACGAGTGCCCAAATCGTGGCCGAGGTTCCAACCCGCCGGAGCAACCGATCTCCAAAAGCCAACAACCCCCACACGAGCAGAGCACACCCGTCACCGGAAGCCAACCACCCTGCGACTACATGCAATCTCACAAATCGGACCAAAATCACAGGAACAAAAAAAAACCCAGAAAGATCCGCTATTCCCCACAGCAATCGACCCAGAAAATGCATCTAAGCTAAACAAGATATATCACCTAAAAAGACAAGAGGAAGAAAAACAAACCGCCGAGAGGCCGGCACCGTCCGCGGCACAGACGCCGACGATTCGAGCAGACACGAACGGCGTCGCAACGGCCAGCAATCTCCCCAACGCCGGGAAAGCAGCCACGGCAAATCCAGCAGGGCAAGAGAAGACACAGCCGCCGCGGAAGAAAATGAGAGGAACGAACGCTGGCAGTCAAGAGCAGAGACAAAGAGAAGAGGAAAACCGACGCTGCGAACCGACTTCTCCTATCTCCCAAAAGTGACCACGTAAGCCACATGCACAGCGCGACCACAAAAAAGGGCCCACACAAACGACACGCTCGAAGGAGAGCAGCACCGGAACCAGACATGCACACTGACAAGTGGGGCCCGTACCAGGAGCGATTCTCAGGGGCTGAATAGCCCTGCGCTTAGATCTCTTAGAAGATACTGCGCTCCGTTTTCCCGTTACGGAGAGCGTGGCGTGACCCGGAAAAAAAAAAGGAGAGCGTGGCGTGAGTACAGCTACCCGTACGTCGCACCTCTTGTTAGAGCGCCTGTGCGCGTAGCAGCACCTTTTGTAGCATGAAGTAGACAACGAGCTCTTCGTCGGCGTTCAGGCGCGGCGCGGCACCTGCATGCGAGGACCATGATCGATTCGGCTGCGCGCTTCGTTATCGACAAAGCTAGGCGAGCATGCGAGGACCACTCATGTCTCTCTCTCTTTTTTTTTCCTCCAAAAAAAGCAAGGGAATTCAACAACTCGAAGGTCCCATCCAGGAAAGAGAAAAACGTACATGGCCAAATCCAAGGTTTGATATTAACCAGCTGACTCTTATTTGGAGACACTACCAGGATGCCATATCTGCACAAGGAAACAAGCGGATCTATCCATCTTTCTAAAACAAAATACAAATAAACGACGATGGAAACAAACCACTTGCATCTCGATAGATGAATAATCACTACTACTACTGCTACTGGAAACAAGAAGAACGACGAAACAGTTTCCGGGAAGAGTCAAAAATGGATCTGGACGATTACATCCAGCTACCTATATATCCTCACGAGCCAATCCAACAACTAACATACGGAGACATGATGGAACCAAGAGAAACACGCATGTTTAGGACGATAGGCCGGGGGTGGATTAATTACCTTCCGCACGCCACAGATCGAGTTGACGACGACGAACGAAATATATCCTCTCCTCTCCTCTCCTCTCCTCGCCAAGTCCAAAGTCACAAGTCACGCGCATACCGCACGCGGCTTGTGACCATGGACACCTACTTATAGGGGAGAGGTGAAGAAAGGCTTCCCTCCCAATTTTGGGGAAAGAGAACGGTTCCTAGGGCGGGGAAAATACAAGGAGCAGGTTTTCGGTCTTGCCCTGCTAATCTCCGTTGATTGTTTGGAGCAAGATACACTGGTGACGCGGATCAGTGACGTGGAGGTCTATTCATGGTGTATATAAGGCATGCCTATTTAATTAGGTGATGGTACGCGAGGGGACGTGGCCTACCTAGCAGTAATTGTGGGCACGATCCGTGAATTCAGCCATCCATTGAAAAATAGTTTCGTTTCCTAAAACTACGAGCCATCGTTAGTTTCTCCTCTTAATTAGCTAGAGTGCTTAATTCCAATCCTATATTCATGTTTCGCTGCACAATACTGCGTGAGTAGTTGTTCTAGGGTGGAGTTGAGTGTGTGCGATAGCGTCGTTGAGAGTATGTACATTGAAATCTCTCTTCTATAAAAATCTGGTATGCAATTGCATACCCTCGAAAAAAAATGTTTCGCTACACAAATCGGAGGAAGCCAAGATCTGGTCATCCCAGTATGCTTTTCATCCAAGGAGTTTTTTTTTAGACCCATGGGCACTAACACTTAGGGTTTATTTTTATAGAAGAATTGCTCCTAGGTGAGAACTCCGGACATCCAAGTTGTTTCATAGTACAAAAAACAAAGAGAGAGACTGCAACCTAAATCTTGATTTTTAAAAGGCTAGGACCGCATCTACTCATTCATTCATTCCCAAAGCGACAAGTCCCCGTCTCGTCTTCAGAAACATACATCATTTCATTAGTCTAACGATCAGAATAAGAACCATGCTGAATGCAAGCAAACAGGAAATTGACACGGTGATCATCTGGACTAATTTCAAGGGGATGCGAGGAAACGATAAAACCCACTATAGGAAAAATTAACAGGCTCCAATAGAAGAAAAACGTTGCGTACAAGCACATCATATATTTTCATACAAACTGTACAGCAACATCAGACAAGCGCAGAGCATAGAAGCATCATCAGGTAATCACACTGGGCGTCCCCCTCCTCTCCATCTAGCATCACCAACTGCGTCGAGGCCCAGCTCCACGCCAAGCTGCGCCGGTGAATTTCAAGTCATGAGATGAGAACAACAAGGAGTGGACCCCAGCTTGCTTGTACATCTCAAAATACAATGTTCAGAATGTCAGCTCCAGTGTACACAACATACAAAGCTACCTGGTATCCATCATTAAATTATCATGATATCAGTTTTGAGTAAACTAAAGGGAAAACTCACAGAACCAACCGCCTTCTCTGAACCACACTTCATATAGACCCATACAGCATGGTTTATTACAAATTGGTAGCTCAAATGCGTTAAAAGAAATTTGTAGCTCAAGGTTATAGCAGGGGAACAAATGATGCCCACACTAAACCTTCTAACCCTTGAGCATACAGCTAAAATCCTAAAGCTGCTCCCTCACTATAAATCCTACTATTTTAGTAGGGACTAAAATTAAATTGTACTATGTAACTAAAACTACATAGATAATATTAAAACAACAGCTGCGGGTCTGCAAGCTTACTGCAGATCCTTGTTTGCACTATCCCCGTGGAGTAAATTCAGATGAGACATGCCAGATATAACCTACAAATAATGGTTGTTCACAGGCACTCAGAAGATGATAGCCAATTCCTGAAATGACAATTACAAGTATGCAAAGTGCAAACTCATTATTTATCTTGCACTGTAGTTGGTTCATAGACCGTTTCTAGGGAGCAAGACACCTAGCGGCTAACGACAATTCACAAGCAATTGCTATACAATTTCTCCGAAATTCTAACCGCATAACAGCTTCAGACTGCTCTTTCTCCATACTGTAACAGCCACCTACCTAATTAATTGACGCAATTTCAAGCCAAGACCTCGTATGAAAAACAGTTATGTAGACAGGACCTACATCAAAACCTCAACATGCAATACCCCCGCCTTGAATTGAACCAATTAAATCCCTCTCTCTCACACGTGCAATACCCTTGCCTTTTTGTCGCCAATCAACCGACCCAGCAGTCGAACTTCTATTAGAAGAAAAAAAAACGTCCGCTAGCTTCTCTACCCAGCAAGAAACGCTAGCCACAAGTCGCTGGATGTGTCGTACTTCAGATCTAGAAACAAATCAGTCAATTGAAGAAATTATCTAGCAAGTTCATTTTTTTCCTCCCTGTTCTCTCTTCGAATTGGAACTCCTTGACTCAACTCGCATGCGAAAGTGCACGCTACTTGATTTTTATTCAGTAAATAAAGAAAGTAGTAGTATGGAAAAGGTTAATTAGCAATTAAATTCGGCATTACTTCCAAGCATTCACATCAGGAATGGAACACCTTTACATCACATCAAGGTGGTAACAATCTGAATAAAGGGTAAATTGGCACCAACTAAAGCTAACAGGAGCTACTATATTGGCAAAAGCTAGACGTTTTTTCCAATTAAACCTTTACACACAAGAAACCTTGAACAGACAGGCCCAATTGCCGGTGCACAACATTCCTATTGACCGATACCCCATGTATGGAAAATATAAAGGTATAGACCTGCTTATGCACACAACAAGTTTTGTTTTAGTGAAGTGAATTTCCATCAACTTCATACATGCATTTCTCTACGGCCTATGCACACATCCAACTCATCAGGGAAAAGAAAACATTATTTTGCAAGAATAAGATGGAGGAAGAGAGAGAGCTCACAAGAAGCAGCTTGTTGGGCAGCAAAAGCTCGGAGATGTGGCCACTGGCAACATCTCGGGGAGTTGTTGCCAGAATACGATACCACACGCAACAACCCGGGCAGTCAACCACCATCTCTCCCTCCTTGCTTCCCCGTCGCCATTTTTGTGGCACAGTGAACACCTCCCGTCGGCCGCGGCCATACACGACTAACTCGCGTGTTGATCTGGATCCCGAGACTTGAAGGGTAGTCCTGCAAGATTTAAGAAAGAGTTACTTGGCGTACTTAGTAAAAATTATACTAGTAACCCCACAAAAACAAAAACAAAAAAGGTAATAAAATGATGAAAACGCTACCATGATCATACTGCATCATGTCACAACATGCTAGTAAAGAACCCAGGTGTGGCCTTTTCCGGTTAAAACAACTAGTCTATTCATAGATGTAATCTACAATTGCGTACCATGTAAACAAAGCAGAGCAGCTATTTGAAAGTTGAGATTGCAGATAAATGCATAAATGGATTCTAAAGTTGTGGTAATTCCAAACAGGCGTATTACAACCGTATAAACCATCAAATGTAAAGTAACTCTGTCCTTTGCCACACACACAAAACTTGCACAGATATAATAGCTGAGGATCAAGATGGAGCCAACAAACAACTTGAATACCATGGATGCGAAAGTGGATCTCACCTATCCCACTTCCAGTTCATTTGGGGATTTTTAGTTCAAACTTTTGGCAGTCAAATGCAATATAAGTGGGAAAAGTGCGATCCCACTTTTGCATCCTTATTGAATACCTAGCCACTTGATATATAATTTATCCCCCAGTAAAGTCTGCAGCAACAAAAGCTAACATGAGCGGCGAAAAATAGTTTTCTCCAGCAAATTTGCGGCCTAATATCCACTTAATCATCAGATCATCCAAGCATTACTAGCAAACCCTTACCCTATAACACCATAAAATACAATGTATCGACATACATACAAGCATGCTCTCCACTGGTAACACATTCAACCAAATTAAAAGAAGCAAAATAACGCATGGAAGTGGAGGAGGAGGAGGAGAGGGAACCACCGGGAAGCTGCAGGATGTGGAGGTCGTCGGCAGCTGCGGGAGGGAGTCGTGGCCAGGAGCAGCAGGTCGGTGATGTTGCCAGCGCCAGCAACCCAGGGAGGTGGTCGCTAGCAGCAGCAGCTCCAGGAAGGCGACTACCATCTCTTCGTCCTTGCCGGCAAACGCCGAGCAACAGGAGCTTCTTCTCCTCCTAACCTGCAGCAGCGGATGTCCAGGGAATCGGGTGAGTTTCGCATGCAAGTCTGTGATGTAATTTAATTTAGAAATTATAGCCCACAACGGTTGGCAAGCTTAATAACAGATCGAGGGTGCAAAGCAGAAGGAAATCATCACCCAAAATCATCGGATATGTAATATACTACTACTAGCAGGGTGCTAATCAATAGGAGCATTAGCACATAGAGACCACCGAATCTATACATGTTGAAAAGGTTGAGAGAGAGAGGTGCATGGATACTAGGCATGAGTCTGCAACAGTACGCGCAAGCTATACATGCTCAATCGATTTATTTTGGATACCAGACATGGAACCGCAGCCCCAAACGTGAAAAGAACTACTAGCATTTTCTGCTCCCAGATGAAAAATACTAATTAAAATGTGGGTGGACGGCTACAGATCATTTGCAGCGATGTACTGGAATCTAGGAGGCTATCAAATTTTACTGCAGGATTAAATCCTAGGAGGCCACTTGCTAGTACACGTGCTGCTGCGAGATGAATCTACAAAAGGGGATGGGATCCAATCGGACTGCAGTAAAAATCGTGATTTGTTTACATCGTCCTTCAAGGAGGATTCATCCTAGCTAGGGGGTGGGGGGAGAGGATTCTCACCGGCAGGGCGGCCTTGTCTTGTTTCCCGGCGAGCACGGAGGAGGCGCTGCCGCGGCGGACGAGAAAGTCGCCGGATCCGGCGTCGGTGAAGGAATCTCGCCTTCTGCGTCGGTCGCCGCCGCGTCTTGGTGGCCTAGCTGGCGACGCGTACCGATGAGGTCGACGGCACCGCACGCATCGTCCATCAAGCCAGACGTGTTGTCTCTCTGGTCCGTCAATCTGCTGCTGGAAGGGACGGGGCCGGAGGGGAGGTGGGTGGTGGCGGCGATTTGCGTCTGTGGGGAGTGGAAGAGGATCAGGAATGAGATGCGTCGCGTGTGAGCGGCGGCCGCGGTCTAGGGCATATCTTTTTTTTTTACTGTCGGGCAGAAACGGGGTGCGTGCGTTTTGTTTGTGTTCTGCAGGCGTTGGATCGGTGGGGAGTTGGACGGCTCATTTGGCGATCCGTGGGTGACGGGATTCTGCCATCACATTGGCTCCCAAAATCAAACTTAGGAGACGCACACTTGCACATCGATCGTTAGCTAGGTCACCACATGCATGCACCTAGGTACGTGAGTCTCCTTCGCCAGCTAGGAAGACAAGCATCATCCTTCACCTCTCTATCTAGCTACACTCCAGCGCCTTGTGTGTCGTCCCGTGTACCCCGACGACGACGGCAATCGGCCTAACTTTCATGCATGGACACTGAGCTTATGTCCTCGATGGGACTACTCCTAAAAAATAATTCAATTATGCTTCTTAATTAGCCGTGGGTGTCCAGTTCTACTCTTAGTTTGCAGTCAGATCATCACTCACGCCCTCTGTCATGTGCTCGCCAATGGCTAAACATGCTCGCACTCACCTCGATCACGCCCACGCCAACAAAGAAAAAGAGCGACGAGCCACTATGAGAGACGGAGGCGAGTCTGAAACATGGGGGCGGGTGAGGGCACCAGCACAACATGTCGGTGGTGTCGCTCTTCTAAGCAAAATGGTTTCATGACATATCTGTGAGACTAACTAGGTAATTCTAAGGAGCGTTAGCCAATGGTCATTTGAAACCAATGCTCGCATGTCATCTCTTACCCTAGTTGGCTGTACGATGTCCCGAGGGCGACGTGCTTGCTGTTGGGGATGGTGGAGCGACGAGGAGAAATAGCCTTTCCTATGTCGGGAAGAATGTCGGATGCGCCATGTCGAAAGGAGAACTCGAGGGGCATGATGACGTCCCGATAGTCAAGCCATGGGCATCGCCTTCGCGAGGACATTGAGTGACGCTCTAGGGACCTCGTGCCGCTGTTGCTGCCATGGCTGCTCTCGCAAAGTCATACTCTGATGTGTCCGGTTCTGGCTCGGAGGAGTAGGACGTCGGTAGGGCGGAAGAGGCTTATCGAGAGCTTCACGGAGGAGCAGTTCTAGCAGAAGAGGCTGGCCCGACATTTTCGGGGCAAGCTCGAGGCCAACATGGAGGAAGCGCGCAGGCATTCACTTCAGACAACGGCGGAGGATCAAGAGGCGCACCTGGTTCGCAATCAAGCGGCGCCTCCTCCTCCTTCTCCTCCTCATCGAGGTCGTCGGGTACTCTCTGAGCGAGTCAGAGGTCTAGTCCTTGATGTCGTACAGCTGAGGCACATGCGGCACGAGGATACGGCGCGCTCTCAAGCGCCACCCCACTGTGAGCCTGACCGCCGACCATGGTAGCGGGGTACGCTCCCGCTAGAACTGTGATGCCATGTTACGAAAACGTGGACCGTCACAGTCGCTCGGCCACCAAAACGGCGGTTGTCGTCGCTCGCGATGTCTCCGGGAGAGGAGCTAGGGTCTTGGGCGAGGGTGGAGTGGAGTGAAGTGGGAACGAAATCGACGTGGTCCTATTTAATAGGACCGGTCAAAGGGAGGCGAGGCGGCGTCGAGAGCCTTCCAGGTGGGCCAGGTAGGACGCGGTTTAGGCCACGTTTGGTCGAAAGTTGGCCTGTCCTCCCCTCCCCCTACCCCCTCCGCCCGCCCCCCACGCGGTCTTTTTGGGGAGAGCCGTTGGGATGGGTTGAAATCCCGGGCCGCGGACCAAAATGGACGGGGGCGCGTTGGGTTTGCTCTAACCCATGCACTCCAGAGCAGCTAGCTACAGTACTGCCATGTGCTCTCTTTTGGTATGCTGAATAGCTTGGTCTATGCATGAAGTTGGTTATAGGAGAGAAAATCTTTGATTGGGATGGAACGTCATTTGACTAGTTTCTCGAACCCTGCTAGCTAGTTGATTTTGATATTAGTCAGATGTGTTCATTTCTCGCTCCTAATTGGAAGCATCCCGCGGGTTGGTCTTCCGCCATGCAATGATGTCCGATGCCTTGTTCTAATCCAACTCCATCGACCACCCTCGGCGCCTTCCAGTCAAAGAGCCAATAGCCATGTTGTAATAAATGAAGAGAAAACAGCAAGCCCAAAGGGCCACTTTATTCTCAAGCTAATTACCACGGTGCTACTCCATATGAATGATGCATCGATATTCCTGTAAAAATAATGATGCTTCGATATTATAACCCAAATGAAATTAAATAAATGTTGTCTACTAGGTGGAACTAGGCATCAATTTATTTAAGTTATAAGTGAGGAACGTATCCAACCTGTTTAGCCGAACATCCAAGCTGTTAATCTAGTGAGTTGTACTGTACCTTAGTCTTTTTTAAAGTCAAATGATGTAAATTTTGACAAATTATATGTAGGAAAATTTATCAACATCTACAACATTAAAATCAATATTACTATAATCACCATAAAATATACTTTCATAGTATATGTATTTAACATAGTAGGTATTATTATATTTATATATACTTGGTTAAACATTTCATTGTTTGACTTTTAAAAAACTAATATGCTCTACATTTTGGCATAGAGGGTGTATCATGGAGTAAATTATTTAGAAGCGCCACGTGAAGTCCGTAGTAAATCTAGCTTGCTTAAAGTGGCTGGTCACCTTAATTCAATTATGCTTCTTAATTGTTCGTGGGTGTCTGGTCGTGCTCTTTGTTTGCAGTCGATCATCAATCACGTCCTATGTCATGTGCTCGTCGATGGCTAAACATGCTCGCACTCACGTTGACCACACCCATGCCGACAAGGAAAAAGAGCGACGAGCCTCTATGAGAGACGGAGGCGAGGATGAAACATGCGGTTGGGTGAAGGCACGCCGGAACAACATGTCGGTGGTGCCGCTTTTCTAAGCAAAATGGTTCCATGACATATTTGTGGGGCTAACTAACTAATTCTAAGGAGGATTAACCAATAGTCATTTGACACCAATGCTCGCATGGCAACTCTTCTACTGCCACAAACCCAGAGTACGAGGTGCTATCCAGTTAAACCCCTGGACGACTTTTTCGAATCAAGTAAGTTGTACTCCCTCCATAATAAAATGTATTTCACCTTAGTTTCTTTCTCAAAAGTCAAATTATGTAAATTTTGACCAAGTATGTAGGAAAATTTATCAACACCTACAACGTCAAAGTCAATATTACTATAATCACCATGAAATGTACTTTCATAGTATATGTATTTAACATTGTAGATACTTTTATATTTTTATGCATACTTGGTCAGACTTTCCACCGTTTGACTTTTGAAAAACTAATACAAATATGCTCTACATTTTGGCATAGAAGGAGTGTCAAAATGGCAGCCAACTTCTTGCATAAAATCGAGTAAATTATTTATAAGCGCCACGTAAAGTCGGTAGTTAATCTACCTTGTTTAAAGTGGCTAGTCAAGTTAAGTTCTTACAATTAAAATTGGAGGTGCTTAGAAAAAAAAGCTAAACAGAGTCCTACGGTAATTTGGCTCAGCTTGAACCAAAGAGCGTGCCAAGGTTAAGCTTAGCCTTGGATTCAATTGATTTTGAGCCAAACACAACTCAATTCAGCTAGCTACTCGCGTGTATACTCAAGTCACATGCATTTTAGATTTTCTCCCTTGGGTCGATATCCTTATTTATTTCATAAAAGGTAGTAAAATAAGATTCTTATTTATGATAGGATAACTAAGTAGACAAAAAAAATCTGAAAGAAATGAACAACAAAATAAAGAATGCAGAAAATACAACTCAATAAAATGCAAATTTAACCACATGGCATGGTATACCAGACTCCATGGTTGCGTCTAGGCTGCAAGACACAGCTATATATTGCACGATAGATCGAGCAGCTGGCTACACGTGCTCATTACTAAAAGATCGATCAAAACATGTAAGTACTAGCCTCCTTAGAGCATCCATAGTGTGTGACAAATTTGGTTGCCAAATATCAAATTTGGCTTCTGGCATCGGTTTGCTACATTGTAGAGCTGTCAAATCTTGATGTCAAAGCCAAATAATTTAGCGTGGGAGCAACTAGAAGATCCAATGCCAAATTCATTATAGTGAATAAAATAATAAAATGGAGGGATGAAGAAGTGAGCAGCCCAAAATATTTTATTATTACTTTGTACTTAGTAGGCCATACATTTAGTGATTTTGGCATTTGGCTTTGGATTTGGCACATTGTAGCTAACATAGTAAATTTAGCACTGGTACCAAATAAATCTATGTGGCAAATTTGACTTTGGCAACAATGTGGATGTCCTTATGTTACGTGCATGCATGCATGGACATAGTATTCCCATGCAAGCTTATCGTGAACTCCATCCGAAAGATGATAAAAAAACATGCATGCAAGATTATTTTGTTTCATAATCATTAGTTTGGCTAGTTTTTTTAATGGTGTTTCCTACAAAGTGCTCAAAACTCCATGTAATAGCTCTAAGAGCAAATATAATAGTAGAGCCCGTTATTGGCTATACGAGATTGCCAAGTCATCTATAACTAGTCTAATAGCCGACATGTACAATAGTTAGATATATGGATGTACTATTTTATCCATGTATGGCTCACCGTACACTCTCACAAGCTTTATTGGAGCTCGTGCTAGAGCTGACTCTTATCCTACATCCTGCTTCTCTTCTCTTTCCTTTTCTCTCTCTTCCAACTTAGCAGAAATATTGTATTGAAACCATTATAGTCCGCCTATGTGGCCTTATTGTACTTGCTCCAAGGCTAGATAGGTTTCATGCAGACTAACAACGCACGCAGAGCATAACACCCTAGCACGCTACCCTAAATACCCTCGACATGATGAGTATGCCTGGAGCGTTGAGTTTCTCGAACTTATTAGAAAGGCTTTGGTCTTAGAGCATCTCGACCGACACCCCCCCCCCCCCAAACGCCCCCCATTAGCCTCTCCGGACAAAAAAAACCGCCCACAGCAGCACCCCCATGCGTGTCCACCCATCAAGTTTATGTCTGGCCCCCCAACCCACCTGCCAAACTTGGGGGTGCCGGATATTTTCTGGTCAGCCTACCCGACGGGAGGGGCCCGCTCGTCATAAAGGGAAGTCGCGCCCAATTCCTCTACATTGGCGCTCAGAACGGCAAAAAGGCTACTCTTCCCTCCATTTCCCCACTTTCCCTCCACCACCGCCGCCTCCTACTTTCCTTCCTGCACCTTGCCACCAACGAGACTCGGTCCCCCAAATCCGACGGAGTCGACTTTGGCGCCAAATGAAAGAAGCAGCCGATGAAGCGGGAGCATCCAGATCTACTGGTGGAGCTGTCGGAGACACAAAAAAATATCGTCGCATCTTCCCTTCGTCAAAAGTGTCGCCTACGGGCGAAGAATAAGGCGGCGAACAAGACCGGCGATGTGCTGGTGGCCTTGAGCCAAAATGCCACATATGTCGGTCCCAAGGTAGTTCGTCGTCGTCTTTCCTGCGCTACTACGCTGACCCGCTAGGTGCCGACCACACAACAATCCCATTTCTCCATCTCCCCCGATGAGCCGACGCAGTCAGGCGGCACTGATCTCAACAAGGAGGCCCTCTTCGAGTTGCCACCGCTGCATCAAAGTGGAGCCACAAGCGGCGACCAGACGATATCCCGAGGCGAACTCTTCGGCGAACTAGGTGCGAACATGATCTAACAAATGACGCAACCGAACGAGGTGCATTAATTATTGTTCGAATTATGTTTGTGTGCATTAATTGTTGCTCAAATTTTTCTGCCGTTATGCATGTGTGAGAGGCCGGCTGGTCAGGTGAGCTATGTGTTGATTGCCAAATGTTTGATAGGAGGCGGTGCATGGCATTGCTCACAACTCCACGGACTACTATGACACCGATTAATTCTGGCAAGGTGATGGTGGCCAGGCTTACGACGATGTCCATGACGAGAATACCGGCATGGATGAAGAAGATGTCCATGACGTCGACACCAATCAGACCATCAAGAAGCTGGGATCCCGAGACAAGACATGGTCTGGCTTGAAGGATGAACTGTTGGCCGAATCATGGATGTTCGTGGAGCATTAACGTCAGCAAAGACACACAACAAACACATGTTGCGTATTGGAAGCACATTTTGAAAGATTTCAACGAAATGAAGACATACCAATAGCACGTCTACCTCCCCGATTGCTATGCAAAAGTAATTGAAAACCGTTGGACCATTCTTCAAGGGCTTTTCAAAAAAATTCATGGCTGCCATGAGCAAGTCTACATGAGGGACGAGAGTGGTAAGAACGATGAGATAAAAGTAAGAAGCCTTTCAAGTTGTTGCCATGCTTTTTTTTCTAATTTAATTGCTTATTATGATGTTGGCCTGTGTGTAGATGAAGGATGCTCACAAGACGTACGTCGGGCTAAACAAGGATAGCAAGAAGGCTTTCAAGTTCATGCATGTTTGGACCAAGATTCAAAACTGTCCAGGAAGGAAGAGTTGGTGGCTCACTTCGGCCGACAAAGGGGAGGACGGGGGTGACGTGGAAGAAACCAAGATGCCGGGAAGAAACACCGAACGACATATTGGGAACAAAAAGGCAAAGGCAGGAAAGAAGTCGGCAACGGCAGGCGGCATCCAAGATGCCATGACCGTGTACATGAAGGAGGTGGCCGCATCGACGACGAGCAAACAGAAGATGCACGCCGATAACCAAAAAAGGTGGAACATATTTCTTTATTTAGCCACGGACAAAGCCAAGGCGGCCGACAAGGCCAAAGAGCGCTCGATCATGTCAACCAACACGGTTGACATGAGCCCCGATCAAAAGACCTACTTCCAGGATGAAAGGCGGCGCATCACGGCGGCAAGAGCGGCGAGGGTGGCGGCCGAGACGGCTCTAGCTGATGCGGCTCTAGCATAGGCCGAGAAAGAAGAGGAGGGCGGAGACGGAGAAGAGGAGGCCGAAGAGGTGATCGAGCACTGAAATCGCATGCACGTGATGGTGGTGCCCTTTTGATGGCCAAACTTGTGTTGGACAAGGCGATTATTTTTTGTATGGCCGGACTTGTATTGGCCGAGACTTTCATTTGATCGTCGCCACGTGTGGTTGTAGGATATGTAGGCGGCTTCCATTTTTTTGAAAACAAATTTTTTTGACTGTTTGATCGGGTCGTCGTTTGGGGGGGTCACCGCTATGTACGACACCCATCAAATGTGCGTACGCATGCCCCCCCCCCCAAAGAGGGATCCATTGGGGGTGCCAAAAACAAATAAAATGGGTGTCGGTGGAGATGCTCTTAGACTGTTGAAAGTGCAAACGCGCTTAAATCATCTTGTTTTGGTGTTTGTTAACAACACATGTAATCTAATAGGTGTTTGATGTATTTCAGGGGTTACTTCAACATATTATCATTTGTGGTGATGAGGTACAAAAAGGAGCCGTTGTCCAATATCTCTGCTCTCTGGAATTTTCTCCAGGCCGGAGTCTCCGGTCTACCAGACCGGAGTCTCCGGTGTGGATATTTGCTCAGGGATTTTGGCTAAGGAAATTCTGGTGTCGCGTACTGTACCCACACCGGAGAGTGTCCGGAGACTGTCCGGAGTCTCCGGTGTGGGCTTTTCTTCAAGGTTTTCTCTAAGGACTTAGTGGTGTCGCGCACTGAACCCACACCGGAGTCTTACCGGATACTTACCGGAGTCTCCGGTGTGAGTATTTGTTTCCTTCGATCGCAAGACCACAGACATACTCTCTGCATTTTCGAAGCACCAAGACCGGAGTCTCCGGTCCACCAGACCGGAGTCTCCGGAGTGGATTTTCCCTGAAGATTTGTGACACCGGAAACTGTCCGGAGTCTCCGGCCCAGACCGGAGTCTCCGGTCTTTACACCGGAGTCTCCGGTGTGACTTTCGCCAGAAAAGCTCCAACGGCTCTTTGCATTTATGGGGGGTATAAATACCCCCTCCCCTCCACCAACCTCAAGTCAGCTCGACCAGACTTAAAGACTCCATTGTTGAAGCTCAACCACCTTGCTAGATCTCCCAATCCAACCACCCAAAAGCCTAGATCTTTGGTGGATTGAAGGAGAAGGCCCCGATCTACGTCTTCACCAACCGGATTTCATTTCCCCTCTCCTTTGCTTGAGGAATCTTGGCCTAGGGTTTCCTCATGTGGAGAACCTAGGCTTCTTGCTACTCATTGGTGATTTGTGAGTGTTGGGAGCCCCCAATTAAGTTGTGGGTGTGTGCCCCAAACTTGTTTGTAAAGGATTCGATCCCCGCCTCAAAGGGGTTCTATAGTGAAAGGTGAACTAGGCCTTTGTGGCGAAGTTCATCGGAGAATAGGGTGAGGCCTTTGTGGCGTTGAGTAGGCCTTCGTGGCGAGCTCACACCCCTCCAACGAGACGTACTCCCTTAACAAGGAGGAACTCGGGAATACATCGTGTCTCCGTGTGCTTCCATCGGTTATCTCGTTCCTCCCTATTTACTTCTAGTACTTGTCACATTTATTGTTGTACTAGTTGCATTAAGTGTTGTTTTAGTTGTCTTAATTGCTTGCCTTGTCATATAGGTAAATTCACCCCTAGTTGCATAATCTAGAGAATTTACCTTCTTGTCAAGCCTAAATCTTAAGAAAAATTAAAATTGGTCGTAGCACCTATTCACCCCCCCCTCTAGGTGCCTATACTTTACTTTCAATTGGTATCAGAGCCTCGGCTCTTCTATCGGGCTTAACCGCCTAAGAGTTTAAGTATGGGTGATGAGGATGACGCTCCGTCCGAAGTAAATGTGTCCATGAATGATCTCAATGCTTTGAGAGAATCATTGACCTCATCCATAGACACTAAATTTGAGGAGTTGCGTCTACTCATGACAACACTCCTCAAAACCAAGGAACCGGAGGTGGTCGACTCATCCCCTCCGGAGACGGAGGGTGCCAAGATTGGGGTTGATGGTGAACTACCTAAAACTGCTTCCGCCGAACAATCCTCTAAGAAGGGTGCGAGTGGAAAGGAAGGATATCGTGCCGTAGAAGGCTCATATTCTCCCGATCCTCCCATTCCTTTTCCTCATATAATTCCTAGGGGAGATCCACCTAAAATTGATGCATATTCTTTTCGTGAATGGCAATACTACATGGAGACTCACTTGAACTCTTCTTGTATAGATCTTTGGAGAATCACTCGTGATGGATACAAGCCATATGATCCCAAGAATCTCACAAGAAGAGAGGTTGTAGATTGCCAACTCAATTACACCGCTTTATCCATCCTTCATCAAGCCGTGGGCCCCAATCACATGCCGCATCTTCAACACTTCTCCACCGCCAAAGAAACATGGGATGCACTTGTCATCATGTTTGTTGGGAATGAAAGCATGCAAAGAAATCGCTATGACACCTTGACCAATGAGGCCGAAGGATTTTTCATGCGTGATGGAGAAGATCACGTTGACATGTATCGGAGGCTCAAATCTCTTGCCACCGCTTTCTCTAATGCGGGTGCAACACATATTGATGATGCTTGGATCAAGAGGAAGTTCATAATTGCCGTGATGCCTTTTGAGGGCACGGATATGAAGAGCATTCAAGGGAGACATGATTTCTCCATCATGACCTCTACCCAAGTCATGCAAGAATTGAGCTCCTACAAAGTGCAAACCAAAAATGCTCTTGACAACCGTGCTAGGGCCATTGGGATGCATCAAGGAGCTTCCGTTGCTTTGAAGGCCAAGGTGTTGGCAAGAGAAGTTGAGAATGATGAAGATGGTGAAGAAGCATTGCCTCCTTTGAAGGAACAAGAATATGATCCCGTTCTAAAGGATCTAATTGCTCTCACCGTGCAAAAATTTTGGAACAATCCCCCAAAAGGCAAGAAATTTGTTGAGGAAAAGACCAAGTCTCGGTATGGTAATGATGGGGCTCAAAGAGTGAGATCTTGCTTCAATTGCCAAGACAAGTACCACTTCATTGCGGAGTGCCCCTATGAGAATAGAGAGAACCATAGCGGGAAGCTCATCCGCAAGGACAAGTCCAAGGTTGAATACAAGAAACCTCACTTCAAGAAGAAACCTTTCAACAAGAAGACCCCCACCAAGTTTGTGCTCTTGACTCGAGAGGAGTATGATTCCGGGAGTGATGAAGAAGAAGAAACCACAAGTGAAGTGGCCGCTCTAGCTATTGCTTCCACTCCATCTTCGTCATCTCTCTTTGAATCCCCCAATGAAAATCTTCCTCAACGCAATGCCAAGTGCTTCATGGCTAAGACCACGGAGGTATCATCTTCTCCTAACTCTAAGACCCCTAGTGAACTAGAACATATTGCTAGTCTTAGAGAAGAAGAGGAAAGGGCCTCTTTGGACCGATTTATGTCTAACATGCAAGGGGAGACCAAGAAGTACTTTGAGCATCTCATGAGGCAATTGGGAGAGGCCCAAGAGTCTCTTGAGAAGAAAGGTGAGATTGAGAGAAGGGATGCGGATGAAATTGCATCCCTCTCAATGACTCTTGAAGAAGAACATGATGGTAGAGTTTCTCTAGAAGATGAACTTGAAACTATTGAAACTACCCATAATGAACTTGTCTCTAAAATCATTAAGGAACGTGATCTTGCTATTGCTAAATATAAAAAGGCTAAAAAGGATAAAGTAGAGTTTGGGGTTGGTCATGGTAAACTAACCGAGGAGTTTGAAAAGCTAACCATTGCTCACAAAGCTTTGGAAAGCGAACACTCATCCCTCAAAGAGTTGCATGAACAACTTCAAACTCAACTTACTCAACTTAACCATCCTAGCACTACCTCTTCTTGTGATCATGCAAATATTATTGAAGAAAATGCTAGGTTGAAGGATGAGCTAGCAAGGCTCAAGGGCAAAAGCACTCAAGTTGAAAAGGTGGTGCTTGCCACCCCACAAGTGGTTGCCTCAAGCTCTAATATGGTCATTTCTAGATCACAATTGAGTGCTCCAAGGCAACAAGTGGGCAAGCAAGGTCTTGGCTATGTAGCCAAGAAAAAGAACAAGAAGAAGAAGAACAAGAATGGTGCTTCGGGGGGTATTGTCATTAGGGACAATCCTACTCATAGCACCCCCGCACAAGCAAGCAATGGTGCCTCAAGTAGCAATGTCATGAGGGACAACACTACTCGTAGCACCTCCGCGGGAACTAACAACCCACACCATTTCTTATATGTTGATTATTATGGTGTTGTGCAAGCTAAATATGTTGGTCCTATTGAGGGTTTTATTGACTACACTATATGGGTTCCAAAGACCCTTGTTGCTAACATGAAGGGACCCAACTTGGGTCCTAACTATAGGCAATGATCTCTTGCAGGACTATGCTTCCGGTGGGACTAAATGGATTCTTGATAGTGGATGCACTAATCATATGACCGGAAGCAAAGAACTTGTGACGGAGTTGCAACCAAACGACATCCAAGCAACCGTCACCTATGGGGACTCGTCCAAGTCTAAGGTATCCGGATTTGGCAAGGTTGTGGTGGCTCCCGATATCACTATCGTGAACGTCATGCTTGTCGAATCCCTTGGTTACAATTTACTTTCCGTCCGTTCTCTTAGTAAGATGGGTCTTTCCGTCTTCTTTGATGGTGATATTGTGGTCCTTTTGAGAAGCAAGACTCTTGACGTCGTTCACGTGGGACATGTTGAAAATGAGTTGTATGTGGTGGACTTTTCGAAGTCAACCAACACTCAAGCAATGTGTCTTTTCGGGAAGGCGGACTTGGGATGGTTGTGGCATCGTCGCCTATCCCATGTCAACATGAGAACTTTGCAAAGTCTTCACAAAAGTGGCCTTATTGTTGGACTAAAAGAAAATGTTTCCTTTGCAAAGGATCGTGTTTGTAGGTCGTGTGTTGAAGGGAAGATGCATGACATTGTGCACAAGGCCAAGACTATTATTTCATCAAAGAGGATCTTGGAGCTTCTCCATGTTGATCTCTTTGGTGCCGTGCCCGAAGCAAGTCTTGGCGGCAAGAAGTATTGCTTGGTGATTGTCGATGATTACTCAAGATACACTTGGGTTTATTTCTTCAAGTGCAAGAGTGAGACCCAACAAACCATCATCGACTTCTCCAACGAAGTGCAACGTCAACACAATGTGCAAATCATGGCTATTAGGAGTGATAATGGTTCGGAGTTCAAGAACTATACATTGAATGAATTTCTTAGTGAAGAAGGCATTCGCCACCAATACTCTGCCACTTACACTCCTCAACAAAATGGTGTTGCCGAAAGGAAGAATCGCACTCTCTTCGATATGGCAAGGACCATGTTGGCGGAGTACTCTTCTCCCCAATATTTATGGGCCGAGGCCATATCCACCGCATGCCATTCCTCCAACCGCCTCTACATCCGCAAAGGCTTGTGCAAGACCCCATATGAGATCCTCACCGGCAACAAGCCCAACGTATCCTACTTCCGGGTATTCGGTTGTAAGTGCTTTTATTTGATCAAGGGTATTAGGTTGTCGAAATTTCAATCCAAAACTATTGAGGGTATTTTTGTTGGTTACGGTGCCGAATCCCACACTTATAGAGTCTATGACAAAGCCTCACGGATTGTCATAGAATCTTGTAGTGTGGTTTTCGAGGAAAATGACGGCTCCCAAGTGGCGCAATTTCATGTTTCAAATGTAGATGTTGAAATGCCTCAAGAAGCCATAGGAAGGATGGGTGTGGGATTCTTCCGCCCCATCGAGGGACACCTTATGGCGACTCGAGAAGGACTATGCTCTACCCAAGTGGAGCCCTCCTCTACATTTGAAGATCAAGCCAAGGAGCCAACCACTACACCTAACCGAGAACATATTCAAGACCCTCCTCTCATTGATCAAGTGACTCCGCAAGTCGTACCCACTCCTCTCACTAATGCGAGTCAAGATCAAGGCCAAGATCATTCTTCCTCGTCATCCTCTTCTCAAAATGAAGCTAGTGTTGAAGATATTGTTGTTGACAATGTTGATGATCAAGGCCATGATGGTCAAGATGGGGACCCAAATGATCAAGATGATCAAGTATCTCCTCCTCGCAATAATGAGGAGATCGAAGCCCGTCGCATCAATAGGATAAGAAGAGCTTTGAAGCTAATTGATGCCCAAGATGACAAGGTCTTGGAGGATGTTCAAACTAGAAGATCCACTAGAAGGCAACTGGCTCATTTTTGTGAGCATCAAGCTCATATCTCTATGGTGGAGCCTAAGAAAGTGTTTGAAGCTCTTGAGGACTCCGATTGGGTTGAAGCTATGCATGATGAGCTCAATAACTTTGAGCGCAACAAGGTTTGGAGATTGGTTGAGAAACCCAAGGATTGCCACAATGTTATTGGCACCAAGTGGATATTCAAGAACAAGCAAGATGAGAATGGCATTGTCATTAGGAACAAGGCAAGATTGGTCGCTCAAGGTTACACCCAAGTTGAAGGCATTGACTTTGATGAAACCTACGCGCCCGTGGCTCGCCTTGAGTCCATCCGTATCCTCCTTGCTTATGCATCCTCACATAATTTCAAATTACAACAAATGGATGTGAAAAGTGCTTTCTTGAATGGTCCTCTAAAAGAGGAGGTATATGTCAAGCAACCTCCGGGGTTTGAGAATCTCAACTTTCCTAACCACGTTTACAAACTTGACAAGGCTCTCTATGGTCTCAAACAAGCACCTCGTGCTTGGTATGAGCACCTTAGGGAGTTGTTAGATGATCGTGGTTTCGAAGTTGGGAAGATTGACCCCACTCTCTTCACCAAGAGAGTAAAAGGAGAGCTTTTTATATGCCAACTCTATGTGGACGATATTATCTTTGGCTCAACTAACCAAGCTTTCAATAATGAGTTCTCTAAGCTTATGACTGACAGGTTCGAGATGTCTATGATGGGTGAGCTTAAATTCTTCCTTGGCTTTGAGATCAAGCAATTGGCCCGTGGTACTTTCATTTCTCAAGCCAAGTATACTCAAGACATGCTCAAGAGATTTAACTTCCAAGAGGCAAAGATCAAAACCACTCCTATGCAAGTCAAGTGTCATCTATCACGCAATCCTAAAGGGAGTAAGGATGTGGATCAAAAACTTTATCGTTCTATGATTGGTTCTTTGCTCTATCTTTGTGCATCTAGACCCGATATCGTTTTGAGTGTAGGTGTGTGTGCAAGGTATCAAGCGGCTCCTAAGGATTGCCACTTAGTGGCGGTTCATAGGATCTTTCGTTATTTGGTTCATACCCCAAGATTTGGTTTGTGGTACCCAAAGGGGGCACAATTCTCTCTCAATGGTTATACGGATTCCGATTGGGCGGGTGATCAAGATGATAGGAAGTCAACTTCCGGGGCTTGCCAATTTCTTGGTAGGTCCCTTGTAAGTTGGTCCTCGAAGAAACAAAATTGCATTTCACTCTCCACCGCCGAAGCCGAGTATGTTGCCGCCGCTAGTGCATGCACCCAATTGTTATGGATGAGGCAAACTCTTAAGGAATATGGTGTCCATTTGGACAAAGTGCCTCTTTTATGTGACAATGAAAGTGCCATCAAGATTGCTTACAACCCGGTGCAACACACAAGGACGAAGCACATTGAAATTCGCCACCACTTCATCCGTGATCACGTGGCAAGAGGAGACATTGCACTAAGTTATGTGCCCACCAAGGACAATCTTGTGGATATATTCACGAAGCCACTTGATGATGCAAGATTCTTGTTCTTGAGGAATGAGCTAAATGTGATTGATTCAAGGAGCTTGACTTGACTATCTTGCACACACCCCTATAGATGAAACGCTTTTGAGTCTAGATGTAGGCATGGACATAGGGGGAGTGTTATCCTAACACATTGGGTTCTTCCTCCTCCCATTATGCCCAAAGCAAAAATTCATTGTAAACTCTCTTTTTCTAATGTTGAATTGTGAGCTTCAATGTTGAGTAATGGCAATGCCCCCAAGATATATCTTCGCGGTTGCATACCATAAACTCTTACATGGTGGCCTAGGCCACCAACCTCTTCCGTCGAGCATTGGTTCTTTTTTTGCGAGCTTTTGGCATTTTTTTGTTAAGGGATGTACTCACATTTGATGTTCTTCATTTCCTTCTCATTGTTTTTTGAGTACATTTTTCCCTCCTTGAGTTGCTTCTGAGTTTCATGCCAAAAACTCATATTTGGTGTTTTCGAGCATTACATGTTCTTTTGGGTCGTTTTTCTGGTGAAAGGCCGGAGACTCCGGTGTACCATACCGGAGACTCCGGTCAGGCCGGAGACTCCGGTGTTAACACCGGAGACTCCGGTGTGCTGCGAGTGCTATTTAATCTGGGGGCTGAGGGAAGTTAGGGTTTCATTCCCCACTTCCCCCACGCCCCCCCAACGCACTGCAGCGCCGCCGCCTTCACCAGGAGCCGTCCCGGGGCGATTTCCTCCGCCCCCAACCTTCCCCTTGCCTCTCCCATCCGTGGAGAGACAATGACAGGCCAAGGAAGCAAGGGTACATCCTCTCCCCCTCGTGTGTTCTCTGTTTTTTCATCTAGATCTGAAAACCTAGGTGACCTTTTTGGGGATGATGCACTTTCTGTTGGTAGAACTTCCTATGGCTAGTTTTTGTGTGTAGAGCTTGCTTAGATTCATCAGTAGAACCCTCTGTTAAGAACCCTGCACCTTGCTGTTTATCAGACCGGAGACTCCGGTGTCTCAGACCGGAGACTCCAGTGTCTCAGACCGGAGACTCCGGTGTCTCAGACCGGAGACTCCGGTGTGGTTCTTTCAGATGCGTCTGCTGGTGCATCTGCAGTGTTTCTGCACCTCATTGGACATGTATGCTCATTTTCCTTGTTTTCTCTGTTGTTGTTCTGTTTGTGTTGGTTTTCAGGAAAAAAGCTGAAGGCCGTGGTCAAGCGAAAGTCTCGCCCTCACTCCCGCAACTATATGGTTGTTGATGAAGCCACCGGTCGTTATGGTCAGAGGGGTGCCTTTGAGAGTGAGAGGCGTCAGAAAAACAAGCACGAAAGCAGAATGAATGCTGAAATTGCAAAGAAGGCAAGATATGATTCTTTATCCTCAGTGGTTTCCTTGAGCAAGAAGGAGTACAGGCTTATGAGGGGTCGTCCTTTCTTCGAGATGCCCCGCACTGCTCATACAGCCCACTATTGGAGGAGGGAGTCCGAGTTGATCATGGAGGAGATCTATTCTCAGTTCAGGCAGCCCGTGTGTCCACAGAAAGTCCTTGACTTAGAGGCACTTGAACGATCTGAGTACTTTGAGGAGGCAGTCTGGATCACTAGGAAGCTGGGTCTCGAGCAGCTTGTGGGCATTCAGCAGAACTACAACCCTCCTATTATCCAGCAGTTCTTTGCCACTGTCACTCTTGCTGAAGATGAGAAGGTCACTATGAAGTGGATGTCTGGGACAGTGGAGTGCGAGTCGTCCATGGAACGCTTTGCTGAGCTTCTTGGTTACCCTTGGGGAGAAGGGAATGGTGAGCGTATGCACGTTCATGGAGTTGCTTATGATAAAAAGCGCATGGCTCCTATGTATGACAAGCTCTCCAGCTGCGGCACTGCCAAGAATCTGAAGAGGGTCTACAACATTTGCCTTCGTCTCTTTCGCTGCAACATTGCTCCCAAGGTGGGGAACGTTGATGCTATTCGTGGTGGCCTAGTGAACCTCCTTTATCAGGCTTTCCAGTGTCACCTTGCCGGCCCTGATGGCGAGGGATTTGAGATTGACGTGATGCACTTTATCAAGGAGGAGATTTACTGTGCCATGATTGAGATCAAGAAGGTGCCTGTCTATGCTCCATATGTGATGAGGCTCATTCTTGACCAGCTGCCTGGCTTAGCCCACGATACTGTTCACCCTGTTGGCTCCCTCCAGATTCTGTCCGGACGCTCTCGTGATGATGATGACACTCCCATGGGGGATGTTGAGGCACCTTCTGGCTCGAGGAGGAAGAATGCCGATCCTCCCTCTCGCCGCTCTAGCAGGGAGGAGACGCAGGATGAGATGAAGAAGCTCACGTGGTTCCAGCGTAACATTCTTTGCATGACTGTAGCTGTGCACAAGGAGAACCATGTGGCTTATAAGGAGAGACGTGAGCTGAAGAAGATGATCACCAAGCTGCATGACCATGCGGGCCTTGGTGCTACCCCTCCTATGGGCACTCCTCCCACCACTCCACCCACCCCTCCCACTGCTTCTGTGACTATGTCCTATGAGGGGTGGAACATTGATCAGTTTCCTTGGGGTGACTTTGAGGATGTCACCTCGGCTCCTTCCACCTCGACTCACCGTGCTAGGACCCCGGAGATTGAGGAGGACTTCGTTGATGATCAGCCTGAGGATGATCCAGAGGATGAGGACCTTGGTGACTTTGCCTCCGGTGATGATGATGATGATGCTGGGAGTGGAGCTAATGATGATGATGCTGGGAGTGGAGCTGATGATGATGATGGTGACACAGAACCAGGGGAGGATGATGATGAGGACTATGAGGATGAGGACTGAGCTTGTTGGACCACGGTGTTCTCTTCGCCCCTTTTTGGTGTCTCGATGCCAAAGGGGGAGAAGTAGCTTTGGCTTGGCTTCTCCTTTTTGCTTTATTTGCTTCGGAACACAAGTCGTTGAACTTGATTTGCCTCTTAGGGCTTGTGTTCCCACTATCCTAGTTGATTTCGATTTTAAGTGCTTAGTGAACTATGGTTGTTATTTGTGAGAGACCTTGTGGTGAAGCTATCTTATATTTATCATATCCTTGTCTCTACTACTTGTAATTGTTCACTAATGTTTGTTCAAGTGGGGCTTTGTTTGTGAAAAATAGGGGGAGCTCACTTTGTGAGTGCTCTATCTTTTACAAACAAAGCCTAGCTATGATCTATTTGCCATTTTATGTGTGTTGTCATCAAACACCAAAAAGGGGGAGATTGAAAGTGCAAACGCGCTTAAATCATCTTGTTTTGGTGTTTGTTAACAACACATGTAATCTAATAGGTGTTTGATGTATTTCAGGGGTTACTTCAACATATTATCATTTGTGGTGATGAGGTACAAAAAGGAGCCGTTGTCCAATATCTCTGCTCTCTGGAATTTTCTCCAGGCCGGAGTCTCCGGTCTACCAGACCGGAGTCTCCGGTGTGGATATTTGCTCAGGGATTTTGGCTAAGGAAATTCTGGTGTCGCGTACTGTACCCACACCGGAGAGTGTCCGGAGACTGTCCGGAGTCTCCGGTGTGGGCTTTTCTTCAAGGTTTTCTCTAAGGACTTAGTGGTGTCGCGCACTGAACCCACACCGGAGTCTTACCGGATACTTACCGGAGTCTCCGGTGTGAGTATTTGTTTCCTTCGATCGCAAGACCACAGACATACTCTCTGCATTTTCGAAGCACCAAGACCGGAGTCTCCGGTCCACCAGACCGGAGTCTCCGGAGTGGATTTTCCCTGAAGATTTGTGACACCGAAAACTGTCCGGAGTCTCCGGCCCAGACCGGAGTCTCCGGTGTGACTTTTGCCAGAAAAGCTCCAACGGCTCTTTGCATTTATGGGGGGTATAAATACCCCCTCCCCTCCACCAACCTCAAGTCAGCTCGACCAGACTTAAAGACTCCATTGTTGAAGCTCAACCACCTTGCTAGATCTCCCAATCCAACCACCCAAAAGCCTAGATCTTTGGTGGATTGAAGGAGAAGGCCCCGATCTACGTCTTCACCAACCGGATTTCATTTCCCCTCTCCTTTGCTTGAGGAATCTTGGCCTAGGGTTTCCTCATGTGGAGAACCTAGGCTTCTTGCTACTCATTGGTGATTTGTGAGTGTTGGGAGCCCCCAATTAAGTTGTGGGTGTGTGCCCCAAACTTGTTTGTAAAGGATTCGATCCCCGCCTCAAAGGGGTTCTATAGTGAAAGGTGAACTAGGCCTTTGTGGCGAAGTTCATCGGAGAATAGGGTGAGGCCTTTGTGGCGTTGAGTAGGCCTTCGTGGCGAGCTCACACCCCTCCAACGAGACGTACTCCCTTAACAAGGAGGAACTCGGGAATACATCGTGTCTCCGTGTGCTTCCATCGGTTATCTCGTTCCTCCCTATTTACTTCTAGTACTTGTCACATTTATTGTTGTACTAGTTGCATTAAGTGTTGTTTTAGTTGTCTTAATTGCTTGCCTTGTCATATAGGTAAATTCACCCCTAGTTGCATAATCTAGAGAATTTACCTTCTTGTCAAGCCTAAATCTTAAGAAAAATTAAAATTGGTCGTAGCACCTATTCACCCCCCCCTCTAGGTGCCTATACTTTACTTTCAACTGTGACCGAGTGCAACAATTATCTGAATGAAGTTATTTTAGTCCTAAAAAATACCCCTCGGCAAAGGCTACCACCACGACCACCTGTGAGATCAAGATACTAGGTCTATTATGGGAAATGCAGCTCTCTATGATAGGGTAGCATTCTATATCATCAGATGAGAAGAATATGCTTGCATCATATTGACCCCGGATTTAGGTACGTATCCTCCGGTACACTGTCATTGTTTTGGCACTACCATTCTAGGGTTAGGAGCACACTTTGGCTTCCCCCTGTTTTTTATCATTGATTGATTGATTGCTGACCTCCAAGTGTACTCTCCTCCGGCAAGTTTTGCCTCAACATTATTGCTGACATCCACCATCGGCACCACGTGACTAAAATCTAGGCCCAACGCATCCAATGTGTGCTCTAGCGTGACAAAGCTACACATGCATGATTGTCGCACCCAATCACCCTAAACTCGCCAGCTAAATCATTGGGTTATTATTCATGCTAAGAGATAATTTGTATTTAACATTTCATGTGTCTCACATTAATATGGTCATCATTTAATGACCGATGATAGTTAATACTACTAATTATTTCATGTGCCATATTGTTACACTTAATTGGGACCCTTACCTTATGTTACAATATGATTATTACCTATTATTCTCGTGTGTTCACGGTTGTTATTTTATGCAAGGAAATAAAAAAATCCAGTTACTTTGAAGTAGCACTTCCTTCACAAACATAACTATCTAATGAATTGGAAAACTAACACTTCGAGGTAATTAAAACACTATTTGTAGAAACTTCGCCCCTATTCTTTTTTTTAGTTTTCTCTTGTTTCTATACTCTATTTTATCATTGAATATCACATAAAATCACCATTTTGGATGAAAGATGTTGTAATTCCATTCTAGAGTTTGCATAACAAGGGAACACATTAAACCATGTCAAAAATATTGGAATGACTATCTCTTTGGCATGAAATCCTAATACAAGCATATAAGCTTTAAGGAAAAGAGAAAAATCTAATAAACAACTTTTAAGCGACACCTTTGCAAAATGGACTATCTCATAGGAACTTTCTTGACTTGGAGTGCAAGGTTCCCACTTCGAAGCAACCAAATCAAACTTGGTAACAACTTGACCTCTTCCTGAGTAGATATTGTTCCAATGCCCTATTATATTACTAACAAATGCGAAAGTCCCATAAAATCACTACTTTGTATGAAAAGTTATCATATTATTGTTTCAGGGGACGTACAATAGGGGAAGATACGAAATCATATAAAAAATGCCGCAAACACTAACTATCTGGCGTGGAGTACTAATATGGGTACATGGGTTGGTGATAAAAAAAATACAATACACAATTTTGAGGTGGTACCCCTTAAAAAACTAGACCATCTCACACAAAGTTTCAGAGCTTGGATTGTTGGCGGCATTTCTCGCAGACCTTTCATTTTTCAACAGGACTATGCTGGCCGCATGACCGATGTACCAAACGAGGAAGCCATACTCGGATTAGAATTATATAACAAAAAAAATTATCAAGGAAAATGACACTTTAAATGATAGGAAACAACTACTCCCTCCGTTCCTAAATGTAAGATGTTTTAGCCTTTTCTCCACTTTCACACATGTCTACATGTATCTAGACAACTTTTAGTGTATATGTTCACTCATATTAGTATGTATCTAAACAACGTGAGTAATACCTACAACATCTTCTATTTAGGAACGGAGGGAGTATAACTTAGCATAAGATGAAACGATTATTTAACTCTATCCATCTCAGATGTAGTATTCCCCACCTTAATTGTCAACCGAACTTAATAGTTTGTTTTTTCTCCAACACGTATAATTGATTTAAAATTAGTAAAAACATGTCGATGCAACAAATTATTCCTTAGTTTGTTTTGTACATGAAATATTAGGCGGTAAATATATCGTAGCATGAAATGACGTTATATGAAAGTGTAACATGCATAATAAATAAAAAATATAGTTGAATATAACATATTAGACGTGATGGTCAACACAATCAAACTAGATCAGAAAGGGCATCAAACATTCTCAAACATCTTCTTAAAACCTGTAAGATCAAGCAAACTTTGGGTGACACAATATCTGACGATGCTGTGAGACCGCCTGATGGTTAATGATTTGATATTTAAAGGAAAAACATGGAATATAAGGATATAATTATTTTTTGAATGATGGAAAGATATATCCAAAGTATTACACAAGCGACTAAAATATGGGCACGATCACTTGTGCATCACACGATCCATCTTGCTACCTTTCTTACGTCCAAGGAGTGCGAAGCTAGTCGTCACTTCCTCGTGTCGAACAATTAGTGGATTATTTTTACATCAGCAAGCCAATTATATTATCTCGCATGGTACTTTTCTAATTACAATAATGCATTTAATAATTTGGATATATGTGGTACATTATTGTAAACAATATTATAAAGTGTTATTTTATGTTTTAAAAATACACATCCTATTATTTCTCACCTAACTTGCTTACAGTTGTAAAGACACTTCTGGTCGGCTCTAGTTTCTCTTTTGCGTTGATACATCTGATTTGTTCCATGCCCGCCTCCGCTCCAGCTCGATCCAGGATCACATCCATCGTTAGTCTATGTTCCACGCCGTCAACGTCTTCGTCATGGTCCAGACTTGCATCGTTGTCACAAGCTCTGTATCGATGGGCATGAGTCCATTGTGTTATCGTACAAAACAACTATATCTTGAGTTGTTTTAGTATTGATCATCGGGATAATAATCGGGGTCCATGTAATACTGAATGAACTCGATGTAGCCCTTGGTGGCCAGGTTCACCTTGATCTTCACCTCCGAGAAGGAAAGCGGCGACAGTGACGCTGCTGCCCGGATTGATCTTGGAGTTTCCCCCAGTACGCTACAAGAGGAGGGGAAGGGGTACACCCGACGCTCTTCATGAAGGACGACCACGCGGGAGGAAACAACCCTCATTGACAAGGGGCGTCAGGACCACGACCACGCGGGAGGGAACAACTTCCACCGCCATAGGCAGTAGCCGACCGGACACAATGACATGAGCACACCGGGTCATTGGAGCTGGAAGGCGGCGGCATCACGGCCACCTGGAGGACGTCCTCCACCGCCAAGGGCGGGTGCCGACCGGACGTGACATTAAGGACACACCTGGCGGAGGCCAGACCGAGGTCGTAAAGTCCCCGCTGCCACGCTGCTACACGTAGGTCGTCGCCACCGCTACCCTCATTGGCACCATAGAACCGCCCGGACCGACTACCTCCACGAAGCCCCCGCTGACGTGCTGCAGTAGGGGCAGTGTCATCGCTGCCAACCATGCCACAAGCTGCTTCGAACCATCCGGAGGCAGCAAGGCCACACGCCCGGCCCGTCCTGACCCAGATCGAGCCCAAAGGGCTCCGGTCTGGGCTTATAGGGCTCCGACCGAGCCCTAGGCACACCACCACGTCGTACTCCATCCGCTCGGGAACCGTCCCCTGCTGGCGCAGAGGCGGGCCTCCGCCGCATGGATGCATCGCCCGACACGTCCAAGCACGCCACCGAGGGGGAGAGGCAGGGGGCCGCCGCCACTGGCGGCGCCCGGGCCTAGCCCGTGACGAACGTCGGCGACGGCGGGGGGGAGGGGGGGAGGAGAAGAGGAAGGTTGTTGTGAACGGGCACCGGCGGTGCAGCCCAGTTGCCCGCACAGGGGCCAGGTCGCGAGTCCTCGGGAGGGGAAGGGGAACACATACCCAGATCTATTTCAATTCTAGATACATCTATTTACGAGTCATCTAATATGCTACGGAGGGAGTACATACAAAGCTAGTGCACTTACCAATAGGAGGAGCATATTTTATTTTTTGCAAAGTTGAAGATACGTACGTACGTACAGAGCAAGTGCATGCAACTTGCATCACGTGTCGCATGCCTGTTTTCGAGCGGGAACAGAAAACTTGGTCCCGAGAGGGAACATGGGCTCGGGTCCATGTTATCTTGGGCTTGAACAGGTGCTGCATCCTGGATCCGAAACTTGGGCCCGAGCTGGCGCCTTGGGATATTCCTACCCAAAAAACGCACGCAAGGCTCCTCCCTTTCACTCTCTCCCGAGCTCTCTCCCTCTCCCGCCGCCGCCGTTGGTCCCCTCGCCTCCCGCGCTGCCGGCCGTCCTCCCTACCGCCCACCCCTCCGCCGTCCGCCCCAGTCCCTCACGTCCTCCCCTCCCGCATCAGATCGATCCCCCCACCGCAACCCTAACCCTAGCCGGACCATGGCGTCGCGGCCGATTTGTTCGCCGGCGCGCGCGTGCAGCGATGCGCGCGGCTCCGTCGAACTCGCCGTACCGCGTCGCGCGCATGTAAGAGGGCTATTGGTAGGGTGCGATGCGGTTGTCGTACGCCGGCGACGGCCATCTTATCCACCGGTGCTGGCTGCCGCACGATCTCGCCGTTCATCCAGCCCTTCTCATGCGCCTCCGGCTTCCTCGCGCCTGGAGGCCTTCTCCAACTTCGCCGTGCGGATGGAGCTCTCCAGCGGGCCGTGCTGCTCATGTTGACGCGCCCACCGGCGATGATGTCGACCACCGCCGGCCTTTCGGCGGCCCTCTCTGGCTGGCGTCCGCTCCAGAGGCTCACGGTATGAGTTCCCCCCAACCCCCGATCCAAATCTCTTCTCGCCCATCTGAAAAACGATTTTTCCTTTAGCTGCAGGAGGAGTGGACGGGTTCTCGGAGCAGTATGACCGCCGGTCTGCCCCGACAAGGTCATTTTTCACTTCCGATGCCTCTTGTGTCTCCCGAGAGGATTCTAGTCTCATGTATATCTTGACTGCTGATTGTTTAATCACTACATTTCTCTGAAAATGCAGCACACCATCATCCTAATCTTTCAAAATGCTCACATACTTGTTTGAGTAAAGTATACAACAAAGGAAAATGGGTCTAAATTATAGCAAACCATCATCCTATATGCTTTTAGCTGAAGTTGGTAGTTGTTCATTCCTTGGTTGCTATGTGTCACCTTCCGTTGTTATTTTAATCATCAATAAAAGTGGTCTGCATTTTGTACTGGCATGCAAGGATTTAACTTTGTACTTTTATTGGCATTGACTGATCAAGAGAATAAAACAATATCTGCACGAAATGAAATATAACTTGGGTTGCTTATCAAGTTATAATTGCATAGACCTGCCATTTCCTTTTGTAAGATGTTTCATCCTCTGTTGATCATGGTCACTAACTTCAATTCTGTAATGTGACAAGTTCCAGTCGCCAATAGTGCCATGGCTGTCTATTTTCTTAAGAGTCATCAAGATATGTGAAATTTTTGTGATGAATCGCTATCCATTTTCATAATTTTAAATCTGACCACAATTTTTTTGTGAGGGGCATCGTCCGGAGCGTGGAGCGACTGGAAATGGGTGAAGGCAGCAGTGCCGCTTCACATCCGCCATCGCTGCCTGGGATTGCGGTGAGTTCAAAACGCCGCAACCGTGGCAGCGGTGACGTCTTCTTCATCTCCTTGGTTTAGGTGAGCTTCCGCTTCTTCCCTTCTACCCTTTTTATGCTCTGTGACACCGTGGCCATCGACCCAGTGACGGTCTACTTTATTTGCTGTGGTTTGATTCTGATAATAGCATGGATAAGAACAGAATACTACTGGAGTTTGCTCTTAGCTTATTAATCCTGCATGCTAGTATTCTTTCTTCACTTAATCTGCTTTCATGTCCATGTCTAATAATTATCGGTTTATCTAGCAATATTATGCTAAGTAGTTTTTGGAATATATGCCTCTGTTGGCTGTTAGAAGAACATGCTGTTTGTTTTTGCTTAAGATGAATTTTATTCAGGTTGGAGGATTTCCCAAAGTCATGTCATGACTTTCCTATCAATTTGATAAGAAGAGCTGTACTTCTCTCTTGCTAGTATTGTGTCATGTCACTGGTAGGTGCTGTTGTAGCTAAGCACGTGTTTGATGGATCTGTGTTAAGTTCGAGTGTACATATTCCCATTCATGTTTGGTTCAAGCGTTTTCCCTGGGTTATGAATGATTGAGGAGTGGCAAGCCATCTTCTTGTGATGGAAATAATTAATAACCGTGTGTAGCCACTTGCACCCTCAGGTTTAGGTTTGCTGCATGCATAGCATAGGTCTGCAGTTATCATCGCAATTCCGGTGACAAGTGATCTGCCATGGTATATATGCCAACGAGTGTGGTTCTGTCTACAAGTTTAGGTTTACTTTTTTTCCTCTCTGATCGAGCTTCAGTTTATTTATTCCTCTGAAGAGCATTATTTATGGATATTGACTCGGCTTGGCTTGAGGGCTGAATGATGTTTCATAGATAGAAAGACATGTCTTTTTTAGTTGTTTATTACTTCTGGGCTTGGTTTTAGATAGAACAAGAATTTTACTCGACCTGGAGCTTGACGTATTCTTGTTTAAGATGGCCAGTTTTGTGTGTATAACTAATGTGGCTTGGTCTTTTGTGTGACTGGAAACAATTTAGTTGGCTGCCTAGGAAGAAGTATACTTGGCTTGTCATATTGATGCATGTGCTGATGCTCACCGAAAGTCGGTCTCTAAAACTAGTGTGACTTGGAAACCATTGGTAGCTATATGAATTTCCTGCAGTTTTAATAAGAAAGAAAATTGGCGAGTTGTATGAATTGCCTTTAACCTGGCTAAAAGCGAGGAAGGAGATGATTTAACTTTGTGCGTGCTTGGCGTGGATGTAGTATAATACTGTATTTACCCAAGCTTGGTCTTGTTTCTGCAGGGGATGTAGTATACATACGACACGGCCTAAGCTTTTCTTCTGTTGGAGCCTGTTATTTTTCTTCCTCCAGGGGCGAACACGAATTAAGTATGTATTTACCCCAAGCGTGGATGTAATATACATACGACACGGCCTGGCTCGCCTCTAGCTGCTTTGGTCCGGCCTGACCTGGATGTGCCCGCTCCAGTGGTGGTGGTGGCTCCATTTGTCTTTTCGAAATTACTCCCTCTTGTCTCATATTAAGTGTCATAAAAATGGATGTATCGAGACATGTTTTAGTCTAGATACATACATTTTTTATCAAATTTTGTGACACTTAATATGAGACGGAGATAGTATAAGGTTTGAAACATAAGTTGACTTGGATAAATTTCCATGCCTTAGTTTATCTTTGCTGCATGAATGGGTAGCATTACCAATTTGCAATTTGCTCTTTGCATGATACAGTAGGAATTGTCTTGATGACTACCACTAATACTTTGAGGTTATTCAAGCGGTTGACAAATCTCGAGCTCTGATTTGGTCGAGTACACGAAGGCCTTGCCGTCTATGCTCCCAATCTGATAACAATATCTCTTTAATTATTTAACACTGCCGTCCGAAATACCATTTCTATTGTGCCTAAGCCGTCCGCATGAACTCAAAATTCTACTCCGCACCGCTCATTCTCAGGCCATCCATTGGCTGCTATGCATGTCAACGAAGATACGATATTTCTTAGACAAACGAACGAAGATACGGTATCTCTGTGAACACCTAGAGAAGAACAGAAGCACTCTCTACTATAACTGATAGTCGTTCCCTCTCTCCAGGAAAGAAAAGAAAATGCAAATCAATGAGGTCTTGTAAGTCAGACCAGGTGGAGGGGAGCATGTTTGCTTTATTTTTTTAGGCAGAGGTCAATGGATTCTTTGCAATTTTGAAAATAAAAACAGTTGAAAACACTCCACTCCTGCCCTCCTTTTGTCAGCTCTAGCAGCATCAAGGATCACACCTATAAATATGTAGGAGCTGTAGACATGAGAGCACACACACCAAGATCTCTCTTCCAACTCATGCAAACAGCAAACTCAAGCTACACTTCTCATTTCCCAGACATCTGTTGTTGTAGCAACATGCCGATAGCTCGATTAGCTACATTTCTCATGGTCGCCAGTTTTCTCTCCAACATCGGCCATTTCGGAGTGCTCGTATCCGGCGCTCTCGATGATGATCTCTTCGCCCTCGACATCGTGTCAAAAATCCGTACCGACTTGAGCTCGACATCCAGGGTGTCCTCCGACTTTGGCCACATTGTGGAGGCGGCCGCCCCAAGGGGGGTTTTCCACCCGTCGTCACCCGCCGACATAGCTGCTCTAATCCGCTTCTCGCTCGACCGACGGACACCCTTCACGGTGGCACCACGTGGGAAAGGGCACTCCTCTCGCGGACAGGCCTTTGCCCCGGGCGGCATTGTCGTCGACATGCTCTCGCTGGGACGTGGCGGTTATGGTGGTCACCGTGTAAACGTGTCCATGGAAGGAATGTACGTGGATGTCGGTGGCGAGCAGCAGTGGATCGATGTCCTCCATGCCACGCTGGAGCACGGCCTGACGCCGCGCGTGTGGACCGACTACCTCCGCATCACCGTCGGCGGCACGCTCTCCAACGGCGGCATCGGCGGGCAGGTGTTCCGGCACGGCCCGCAGATCTCCAACGTGCACGAGCTTGACGTGGTCACAGGTACCGGTTTTCTGCCTGCTGGTCGATCGTACGCAATCTGCTGAATACTGATGACTACCGTCCACGTCGCTTTTTATTTAGTTGCAATAATCAACTGTGGTGCACACGAGTGCAGCAAGCATCATCATAGACTAATAAGAAATGGAATTATTATTCGTTGCAGGCACGGGAGACATGATCACCTGCTCCCCGACCAAGAGCTCAGACCTGTTCTACGGGGCGCTGGGCGGGCTGGGCCAGTTCGGGGTGATAACCCGGGCACGGATCGGGCTTGAGCGGGCTCCGAAACGGGTCAAGTGGGTGCGGCTCGCCTACACGGATGTGCACTCGTTTACCGCTGACCAGGAGCTCCTCATCTCGAAACGATCAGGGTTCGATTACGTTGAGGGGCAGGTCCAGCTGAACCGGACCCTGACGGAGGCATAGTTTAAAAAACCGAACCGGTAATCGAACCGGTGTGGCTGTAGGTTCAGGTTTTCACTGGTCGGACCATCGGTTCATCGGTTCATTTGCGACAAAAAACCGGAATATGTAAGCTATTTTTTAAAAAAATTGACCTCGAAACAAATGATTACACATAATATTTGATGCAATGATTACACATAATATTTGATGCAATGCATTAAATTATCATAAATTGGCGCTAGCATAGATGGTTGCTGAGCATGTAGTGGACCTTGAGTCAAGGTCAAGAGTTCAATTCCTTTTTATGCACCATTTTGAATTTATTTTTCTGGTTTTTTACTAAAAGACCAATGCTTGTTAAAAAACCGGACAAGGCTTCGGTTCTTGGTTTTTCCGGTCGGACCGCCGGTCCGGTTCGGTTTTTAAAACTAGGGACGGAGGGCCGAAGGTCGTCCTCCTTCTTCTCGGCCTCAGAGCTTGCTCGGCTCACGGAGCTCGCGCTGGACACCGGATCAGCCGCGATCTACTACATCGAGGGCGCAATGTACTACGATGACCACTCTGCTGTCGCCGTAGATCAGGTACATATACAACATGGTGTCTTTTTTTTCTGTCGAGCTGATGAGGTTCTCTTTTGTTTCTGACACGAAAAACTTGTTTTGGTTGCAGAAGCTTGAGGCGCTACTGGAGGAGCTGAGCTTCGTCCCGGGGTTTGTGTTCGCCAGGGACGTGTCGTACGTGGAGTTCCTCGACCGCGTCGGGCAGGAGGAGCAGAAGCTGCGGTCGGCCGGCGTGTGGGACGTGCCGCACCCGTGGCTCAACCTCTTCGTCCCGAGCTCACGCATCCACGACTTCGCCGACGGAGTGTTCCACGGCATCCTCGGGGACACCAAACCCGTGGGGCTCATGCTCATGTACCCCATGAACCGAGGCAAGTGGGACGACCGGATGACGACGGTGACGCCCCAGGAGGAGGAGGTGTTCTACGCCGTCGGGCTGCTCCGGTCGGCGGTGGCCGCGGGAGACGTTGAGCGGCTGGAGCGGGAGAACGAGGCGGTGCTGGATTTCTGCGACCGGGCCGGCATCGGGTGCAAGCAGTACCTGCCGCACCACGCGTCGCAGGAGGGGTGGAGGCGGCATTTCGGGCCGAAATGGGGCAGGGTCGCCCAGCTCAAGGCCACCTACGACCCGCGGGCGATCCTGTCGCCTGGGCAGGGCATCTTCCCGTTCCCGGCCGCCGCGACCGGCACGGCACCGGTTATGATCGCCGCGTCCTAAAATTTTAGGTGTTTGTTCACGTTGAAAGGTTAACTTCTCGCGGCTTAAGCAGCGATGGGAATTGTTCGTCTGTCGGAAAAATATCCGGCCGTGCAGGTAGAACCAGCGAGCTGCGCTGGTTGGTCAGTACCAGTTGGTGTACTAGCTCGGTATGTAATCACAGCGTAGGAGAGGCGTCCAAATGGACACGTAGTGGATCAAAGTGACTCTGTCTAGTTTAACGAAGAATACTGCTCCGTTTTGCCGTTTGAGTGCGTGGCGTGAGTGCAGCTACCGATCGGTCGACGTGCAATCATGTTACCTGTGCTTTATCAAAAAAATCATGTTACCTGTATTGTGTCATGATTTATTCCGATACTGCTGATCTGCACTGTATTTTATTTTTCGGAACCCGATTATGTATGGAAGTGCAGTACGAACCAATTATGTGTAGTCATCGCACCTCTCTACAACATGCGTTTTTCTAAGGACCGAGAGGCATTCTTCTCTATAAGTTGCATTTCCTCTATGCTAAAGCTTGACCAAGTATATATTCTCTCCATCCCCAAAAAAAGGTCTCAACTTTGTCCAAATTTATATGTATCTACACACTAAAACATGCGCAGGTATCATGCAAATTTGGACAATGAGAAATCCTTTTTAGAATGGAGGGAGTAGAAAAGCTACTAGACTCGGCTGTGTGCATTTCATGATGCAGAGGCCAGGTGTAATGCTTGAACCTTTTAAGTAATAAAAGCCATTTATCAAAAAAAAAAAAAAAACTAGTGGACACAACAAATTAGGCATGAATTTAGCAGAAAGTGGTTTTGCCTCCTGTCACCGGTGCTTTGGCTATTTTAAAAAATTGGACAAAAACATTCAAATGTTTTAAAACATAATTAAAAAATATGAATATACATATCGGTGTATCCTATAAACATGCAAATTTTATAGTCAGCCACAAAGTAGTATGGACAACACAAAAATGACAAAATGCTAAAATCTAGAGATTTAAAAAGGGACATTTTACAGTACATCAAATGAATACGGGCCGTCCATTGGGCCTAATCGGACAGCTCCTATCCATTTTACTACAAGTCTCCCGTCGTACAGTATATTCCGTCACGGGGGGGGGGGGGGGGGGGGGGCATTTTCAAAATTTTACATGGATTTGAATCTCCTGCCTTCGGTTTTGAGGGATATTTTCGGGATTTCACTTAGAACAAAGAAGGGTGCGACGGTCTTTACACTAGTATCATTTCGATCCCTAGAAAAAAATTCATTTCGATAGCCGTTTTTCTGTCTCCTCTCATTCGACGGTGTTGGCGCGAGGGTTTGGGGAAGCGCCGCCGGCTCCCCCGTAAGCGGCGCGTTCTGATTCCTCGCTGCCACATCCAACAACCACCACCCCTGCCCCCTTCCATTAATTAAGGGCCTCTTTAGATTAAAGGAATTTCATAGAAATTTTGGAGTATTTTAAACCATAGTATTTTTTTCTATGGAATGTTTTTTGATTGTAGGATTGACACCATCAAATTTGGAAGAAATCTATTCCTTTGCCCTCCATTCCATAGGAATCTCAACATAAGGTCCAACCTCTTTTATTTTTTCCTTTGAAAAGTCCAATGCACTCATACTCTATTTCTCTCTACTTTCTCCCTATTCCTGCAAAATTCGTGTATTTGTTTCCTACTCGCCATCTAAACATATCTCTTACCAAATTTCTGTGTTTTAAAATCATGTAGGAATTGAAGTGCATGACATTGCAATCCTTTTGTTTTTCCTATTCCCATGTTTTAAAAATTCTTTAAACCAAAGAGGCCCTAGCCTAACTAGGCAAATCTTCTAACTCCTTTAAAAAAAAAAGTGGCAGAGAAAGCGATCCCCTGCTTCATAGTAGAGCAGGGTGACGACTGACGAGCTGGGCAAGCGCAAATATCCAGCAGGAAGATCACCAGGTGAAAAAAACCTAAAAGTGGTGGTTTAGCGATTCCGTAAATTAAATGAAAGCGCAACACATCCATGGGTCTATCAACTGTCCTGCCATCCGTTATCACGTAAGCACGTGTGGGTGCAGCTACGAATCCGGATGAGCGGATAAGCCATCGCTGCTACTGAGGATGAAGATAAGCTGTTTATCTTAGCACGCAGCAGCAGCACCATCAGTTCATCGCTCAGGCCATCCAATCAGCGAAGCCATTGGTTACGGCTTACGAAAATATATCTGGTGCACAACTGAATTGTTAACTTTATTTGTCCGGACCAGAACCAGGAACCATCCCCGTCGAGGATTTCCCACGACGGCGACGGTCAGATCGAGGCGACGACGTGCGTACCAGACCCCATGGTTCCAACACGCGGCGTCGCAGCCTCCAGGTCGCCGGCCAGTGGCCGAGCAAACGAATCCACATAAAAGCCCCGGCGAAAACTGGAGCTATGTATATAGGGCCGGGAAGAATGAATTAATCAGGCCAGGAAAGCAACAGCACAAGCCGTTCAAGGAATGCGGGGGGTGGATAGCCGGCCGGCCGGGCAAGAGAGATCGCGATCGTGTCTGGTCTGGAAGCATCAAAATGGGCGACTCGGAACCACGGAATCCAGCGCGACAATTTGTCGCTCGCCTTTTGGGGATCACTAAAAGTTTCAGCTAGAGCTAGCTTCTTGAGAGGCTTCTAGGTTTCAGCAGAGATGTGTGAGTTGCTAGCTAGCTAGCCCTCGAGTTTGTCTTGTCAGGCGAATGTGTTCAGGCGTTTCCCCAGATATTTCCAGGACATCTGTGCCTCGGTAATTGTTAGCAGAGACCAGAGAGACTTGCTGACTATGCAGAGGTACAAGACAACACATAGGCAACGGCGTAGATAGTCTTCTAGTTGTACCTGAGGTAAATAAATAGAGTATATGCAAACAAATGTAACAAACTATCGAGGGTTTAAACTTTGTACACAGACATAATGCTCCGGAGCTAAATAAAGCATCATAGTACAGATAGTGCAACCTAGTATCATCAGCACAAATTTCTGAGGGAGTCTACCGAAATGCATAATCTGCCTCAGTTTTGGCCGCTAGTACGGTGCGATCTAGCGTGAGGGGCGATGATCCTGGCCCGTGACCTTGCCTTTGCTACTGTCATACTGATCCACTGACAGTGTATTGCATGTTTGACCACTCTCTTTCGCGCCTGCAAGCTTAACCGTGGCCCCGTGCAAAGTGACAAGAAAATTGCTTGACTGGTTTCTATCTTCTTTCCGGAAATCAGAGTACAGTAGTGCCGCCGCGGATTCAGTCGTGTCAATGCATGTATGCCTTTTTTTTTTGTCAAGTGCAACCATTGTACATTCATTTGGCTGGCATACTAAACTGATATATGGATGCGGTCATGGTTGCAGTGTCTAATATGCATGATCGATCATGTTTGATTTAGTTTATGTACTCCCTCCGTTTCAAATTAATTGTCTCAAAGTTGGATAAAAATGAGTTTATGTGTATGTAGCTGCAAACATTCAAGTTTGCGAGCCAACTCATTTAGGTGGCAGTCTAGTCAACACACACACAAAAAAAAAAAAAATCAACGAAACTAATAGCTCAGTGCACAACAACGAGGAGTTTGCATGGTAACAATCGTGAAGTAGCGCAGAAACACGATCTTCCTCTTCCGCAGAGCGCTGCGTGCTTGGCGCTCAACCGCGGGCCTCGGTAGAGCTGCTCAATGTTAAACCATTTGGTCCACCGGGAGTTCGCATGGAGGGACCCCTCTGTGCGAGTGGTGGAGTGCAACGACTTCTGCTGGACGCGCTCCACTAGCTCGTCGTCGTTGGTAATTGCGGCGAGCTCATTCGCGTCGTCGTCAGTGGTGACCTCCCACTTTTCGTTGTCGATGTGCGAGAATACCAATGATGGCAGCCCTGACCCCTCCGCCGCATAGCCGAGGCCGGCACCGCTTGGTGGAGGTGCATCGCCGAGGCTAGCATTTCCCGGAGGAGGCAAACCACTGTCACCAGAACCACCGCTTGGAGGAGGCACACCACCAAGGCCGCCGAATCCGTGCTCCATTTGGCTGCGGATCCACTAGAAATTGCTCGCCAGAGGTATACCATGCATATAGTACGAGGCGAGAGGCGCATTTTAGGTGTCCCCGAAAAAATTCCGGGCCGGGCCAATATGTGGTGTCAGTTCAAGCCGTAAAAATGGCCGAAATCACAAATCGGCCGGAAATTCCAGGGCGAGGGGCCTTATTTGGGAATTGCTATGGATGCTGCCTTGACACCTTCCCCATGCTCTACCCCTCCCCCCATTGCACACAGTGGTGTCAGCACCCCCTCGTTGATGGTCCTCGTTGGTTAGATGTTGGCGAAGTTTACTCCGGCACCTTTCTCGTGGCCCGCCCCCGCCTTGTGCATCCCTATCTATTATGAACAACCTCCCCTTCATTGTCTAGAGCTTCGGATGTGAAAATGCCCGTGCATTGCTAGCTACTAGTCCTAGGCTAGGCTATTTGGCCCCAATCTGCTAAGGGCCCATCTCCCGAGTGGTTTCTCGTCCAATTGTGGATGAATGTCATGTGCCCCCTCAACCTAATCATGTGGTAGCTCGTCGTGAGTCGCACCATGCCCAACCTCTTGGCCCACCATCTTTCCTCGTGCCCCCAGCCCCCGCCCGCCATTCCAATAGGACCCCTAGATGTGACTCGTTCCCACCTTGTCTCCCTCTTAGGTTTACCTCCTGCTCCAACTACAACCCATCATCCCTTCTTCTATATTTCCCCCCATTGACCAGAGTTATCCGGATGGATGGCCGTCAGGGAAGCGACACTTTGATAACTTAAACAAGCAGTTGGTCTGCCGTTTTGAAACCGAAATATTTTTCTAGCTGGAGCATGAGTAGAACTCCGACCACCGTGGGAAGAAGTAGCGTGATGCTCTACTCCTCCAAATATAAAAGGCCGTCAAGATGCGGTGAACAACCACCACCCGTTGGGGAACCCAAGAGAAAGATGATGTAGCATAGCAGGAACTTTCCCCCCAGTTTCTGAGACCATAGTTATTGAAATTGTACGGTTTCAAGATCTTCAAAAGGTCTTGTAGTGGACCTAAACATAGCACAAAACTTTTATTTTCCCTAACATTTTCGCAAGGTTGTCTCAAGCTTCCCGTCTTGCAGAAAAAAGAGAGTTAAACATATAGTGTGTAAATATGGATGAAAACAATAAAAGTGGAAACAAACCAACAAACAAGTAATAGTAGAAAGCAAACAAACGAGACTGTCAATGTAAAAGAATGGAAAGGAGGACATAGTTTCACTAGTGGTGTCTCATCAAAAGATAAAGAAGCAAACGTGTTGAGTAAACACATTACAACTGGTCAATTGACAACATTGGAAGGTCAATATTATGACAGCAAGACTGTTCACGGCAATGTTCATGTAGGCATTATGTCAAACATATATAAACCGCTATCCAACATGCATCTATAACTAATAATCCACAAAGAGATCACTATCCAACATGCATCTCTAAGTATTAAGTTGCAAAGCAGCGAATAATTGAATTAAGAACAGTAAATAATATAAACAGTATTTATTATCAATAAATAGACATAAACATCGCTTTACCCTTAGTGGCAACAACATATGGTCGACCTCAGACGTTTCTGCCACTCGTGTCCAGATAAGGAGGAGGAATGAACCCGCTATCTAACACAAACTTCCTCTTGGAGATCAGAGAGCATGCAAAAATATAAATAAAGCTAGCACAAGATAATAATAGTAAGAATAATAAGATCACATAAGAAACATGAACAAATCGATCGTAACTTAACAATTCATCGGATTCCAGCAAACACAACAAGTAGTAATTACGTAATATTGATCTTAATCATGTTAGACCACTCACAAGATCTTGACATGGTAGCACAAGGAGGAGAGACAATCATCTAGCTACTGCTATGCACATGTAGTCGAAGGCTGAACTACTAACACATCACCTTGGATGCATTCATGGCGATCAACAAGCCTCCAGTGAATATTTCCCCCTCCGGCAGGGTGCAGGATCATGAATATGGGAACCCTGGATTGGGGTTTTGGCATGACGGCGGCTCTGAAGATGTTTCATGGAAAATAACTCTGTCCCTCAAGGTTTTATGTAAGAGTTGTATATATAGGAGAAGAGGCGACCTAAGGAGAGCAAGGGGGCCCATGCAGCCAGGGGCACGGCTCCACACTAGCCCACGGACCAACCCTCCTGAGAAGGTGGTGTCCTCCCCTGGTTGCTTTTTGGACTCCTCCTTCCTTTTGGGTAAAAACTGTGTCGTGGTTTTTCGCAGAATTTTCTGATGAATTTACCTTTAGAAATTTTCGTAAACTTAGAAACAACAAAACAGGAACTGGCAATGGACATCTTGTTAATAAGTTAGTCCGGAAAATAACCTAAAATGAAAAAAAATTTATAGTAGGAACATGTAGAAATGATATAAAACAAACATGGTATAATCAATTATTATAGATACACTTGACACATATCACATCCAAGCTAAGATCATCTTAGACTCCTAACTAGAAGGAAATATCCAATTTTAACCAGTATGGAAACAACTTGGTAGAGGGTGAGCTCACAGCGAGGAGATGAACAGAGGAGTCGTGCACGAGCTCGGTGGCGGCGTTGGTGGCGGAAACGGGATGGCGGCGGCGACTCGGAGGGCCTCCGGGGAAACGGAGGGGACGGCGAGGAAGAGGGGGGATGGGCGGTTCCGTTCCCGGCCCAAGCACGGCCGGGAGGGCACCGTGGCGGCGGCGATGAGCCGGAGAGGGCAGCGGTGTTGGAGGTTTCGGTGGATACATAGAGTAGCGAGAGAGAGCAGCGTGCAGAGGGAGGAAGGAGATGGAGGCGCTCGAGGAGAAAGGTGGAGAGAAAGAAATTAGGGCACGGGGGAGCTCGAGGGCAGGTTAAGAGGAGGAGGTGGAGCTGCCGATCACCGTTCTTCTCTGAACCTGTCGACGTGGGCAGTTCCATCTGCCTGCCGTACATGAGGTAGGAGACAACCGAGGGGGTACCAGGCCTCTGCTAGTTGGGCTGGCCCAAACTTGCTGGATGCCCTTTGCCCCCCTCTCCTTTCTTTATTCTTTTTCTCTTTTTTTTTTGCAGATTTGACAAAGGAGAGAAAAGGAGATGTTTTGGGCTAGAGAAACTTTTTAGGGAAAATTTTGTAATGATTTATTTATTATAAAAACAGCAATGCAACATTTTGTTTCCCAAATAAAATTCAATTTATGTTGTGTTTTGGAATTTAAATGAATTGAGCAATTTTGGTATCACAAGAATAAATGCCACTTAAGCCAATTTAAGTTTTTGATTCCAATTTTAGTGGAACAAATTATTTGTTTGTTTTATAGTTCTTATTTGAAACATGTAACATAACAAGTATGAATAAAGGTTTGAATTTTTGTTTGGAATTCATAAGAAAACAAATGGAATCAAATGAAATCAAATGCCAAACAAATGCAAACAAAAAGCAATGAATATGATGACATGATGCAAAACAATAATGAAACAAGAAACAAACATCTAGGGGGGAGATTTTCATACTTGGGATGTTACAACGCCTTTCTTTGGGTTGGTTCAAGGGAGGTCACCGATGGCAAATGCAAGATCAGTTGTGAAATGGTTTGTAGGCCAACTACCTTTGGGGGGCTAGGGATTATTCACCTTGAAAATTTTGCTCGTGCTCTCCGTTTGCGGTGGTTTTGGTTGGAGTGGAGGGATTCCAGAAAATCGTGGGTGTGCTTGGGAACCCCTTGTGACACGGCCGACTTGGCTCTCTTCTATGCAGCCACCACCATTTCCATTGGCAATGGAAGCCTCGCTCCTTTTTGGGACTCCCCTTGGATCGATGGTAAATGCCCTAAAGACATAGCTCCCTCATTTTTTAGGCCTCCACGCCCAAAAAATAGAAAGTCAAGCAAGCATTGCATGAAAATGCAAGAATCTCAAAGATTAAGATGGACACCAATTTCACTTAGGCTCACCTCCACGAGTTCGTCCACCTTTGGTTGGAGCTAAATAGTGTGCACCTTATCGAGGGATTTGAGGACTCGGTCACTTGGAACCTCGCGGCGAATGGGGAGTACTCTTCGGCTTCCGCCTACAAGGCCCAATTATTTGGATCCACCATCACATGCTTGGATAAAATGGTTTGGGCACCTCAAAAAATCAAATTTCTCTCTTGGTTAGCCATCAATAATAGGCTATAGACCGCATACCGCCTTGAGAAAAGAGGGTGAAAAAATTGCGGCCTTTGTCCCCTTTGCAAACAAACCCAAGAGACGACGGATCACATTTTCTTCCAATGCCGATACACCAAGAGGGTTTGGGGCATGATCAAGGAATTGCCCGGGCTCCTTTTCTTTTCCACGACCCGGTGGACAACGCAATTATCCATCAACTCTAGGTGGACCTCCATGTCAAGTGCAAACATATCAAACCGCAAGCCGATGGCGTCGATCACCATGCTCACTTGTTGGAAAATTTGGAATGAGAGATATGCTAGAGTGTTCCGCCAAAAATCCACCCCCACACGATTCTCCTAAGCAACGTCAAGACCGAGGCGCGTCTTTGGGTCCCCGCGGGTGCGAAAAATTTGAGTCATGTAATATTGGGAGAGTAATCCCTTTTGTACTACAATTTTACTTTCCATGTAAAAACACACTCTCTCTCTCTCTCTCTCTCTCTCTCTCTCTCTCTCTTATTTAATGGATAGAGCCAAAGCTTTTGCCTCCGATTGAAAAAAAAAAGTGAAGTGTGACAAAAAAAACATAAGAGAAAATATCAATATCTATATAGTGACAAATTTATACAGGAAAAAAGTATATTTCATGATGATTATAGTGACTTTAATTCAATATTGTAGATTTTGGTACTTCCTCTATATAATTGGTTAAACTTGACAAAGTCTGACTTTGGCAGAACCAAATATAAGGAGTAAAATGTGACAGAGGGGGTATATAGTTACATTTTGCTGTCTTTCGAAATTATAAGTTGCCAAACTGAAGTTGACTTGGATAAATTTCCATGCCTTAGTTTATCTTTGCTGCATGAATGGGTAGCATTACCAATTTTCAATTTGCTCTTTGCATGATACAGTAGGAATTTATGGAATTGTCTTGATGACTACCACTAATACTTTGAGGTTATTCAAGCGGTTGACATATCTTGAGCTCTGATTTGGTCGAGTACACGAAGGCCTTGCCGTCTATGCTCCCAATCTGATAACAATATCTCTTTAATTATTTAACACTGCCGTCCGAAATACCATTTCTATTGTGCCTAAGCCGTCCGCATGAACTCAAAATTCTACTCCGCACCGCTCGTTCTCAGGCCATCCATTGGCTGCTATGCATGTCAACGAAGATACGATATTTCTTAGACAAACGAACGAAGATACGGGGGTATCTCTGTGAACACCTAGAGAAGAACAAAAGCACTCTCTACTATAACTGATAGCCGTTCCCTCTCTCCAGGAAAGAAAAGAAAATGCAACTTATCAAATCAATGAGGTCTTGTAAGTCAGACCAGGTGGAGGGGAGCATGTTTGCTTTATTTTTTTAGGCAGAGGTCAATGGATTCTTTGCAATTTTGAAAACAAAAACAGTTGAAAACACTCCTCTCCTGCCCTCCTTTTGTCAGCTCTAGCAGCATCAAAGATCACACCTATAAATATGTGGAGCTCTGGACATGAGAGCACACACATCAAGATCTCTCTTCCAACTCATGCAAATAGCAAACTCGAGCTACACTTCTCATTTCCCAGAGATCTGTTGTTGTAGCAACATGCCGATAGCTCGATTAGCTACATTTCTCATGGTCGCCAGTTTTCTCTCCAACGTCGGCTATCTCGGAGTGCCCGTGTCCGGCGCTCTCGATAATGAGCTCTTCGCCCTCGACATCGTGTCGAAAATTCATACCGACTTGAGCTCGACATCCAGGGCGTCCTCCGACTTTGGCCACATTGTGGAGGCGGCCGCCCCAAGGGGTTTTTTCCACCCGTCGTCACCCGCCGACATAGCTGCTCTAATCCGCTTCTCGCTTGACCGGCGGACACCCTTCACGGTGGCGCCACGTGGGAAAGGGCACTCCTCTCGCGGACAGGCCTTCGCCCCGGGGGGCATTGTCGTCGACATGCTCTCACTGGGACGTGGCGGTTATGGTGGTCACCGTGTAAATGTGTCCATGGAAGGAATGTACGTGGATGTCGGTGGCGAGCAGCAGTGGATCGATGTCCTCCGTGCCACGCTGGAGCACGGTCTGACGCCGCGCGTGTGGACGGACTACCTCCGCATCACCGTCGGCGGCACGCTCTCCAACGGCGGCATCGGCGGGCAGGTGTTCCGGCACGGCCCGCAGATCTCCAACGTGCACGAGCTTGACGTGGTCACAGGTACCGGTTTTCTTCTTGCCTGCTGGTCGATCGTACGCAGTCTGCTGAATACTGATGATGACCACCGTCCACGTCGCTTTTTTGTTTAATGCAATAATCAACTGTGGTGCACACGAGTGCAGCAAGCATCTCATAGACTAATTAATAAGAAATCGAATTATTGTTGGTTGCAGGCACGGGAGACATGATCAGCTGCTCCCCGACTAAGAGCCCGGACCTGTTCTACGGGGCACTGGGCGGGCTCGGCCAGTTTGGGGTGATTACCCGGGCACGGATCGGGCTTGAACGGGCTCCGAAACGGGTCAAGTGGATGCGCCTCGCCTACACGGATGTGCACTCGTTTACCGCTGACCAAGAGCTCCTCATCTCTCAACGATCAGGGTTCGATTACGTTGAGGGGCAGGTCCAGCTGAACCGGACCCTGGCGGAGGGCCGAAGGTCGTCCTCGTTCTTCTCGGCCTCAGAGCTTGCTCGGCTCACGGAGCTCGCGCTGGACACCGGATCAGCCGCGATCTACTACATCGAGGGCGCAATGTACTACGATGACCACTCTGCTGTCACCGTAGATCAGGTACACATCGAGGGTTTTTCTTTTCTGTCGAGCCCAAACATGGCCTGGTCCAAACACAAGCTGTTGAGGTTCTCTTTTGTTTTTGACACGAAGAACTTGTTTTTTCGTTGCAGAAGCTTGAGGCGCTACTGGAGGAGCTGAGCTTCGTCCCGGGGTTCGTGTTCGCGAGGGACGTGTCGTACGTGCAGTTCCTCGACCGTGTCGGGCAGGAGGAGCAGAAGCTGCGGTCGGCCAGCGTGTGGGACGTGCCGCACCCGTGGCTCAACCTCTTCGTCCCGAGCTCACGCATCCACGACTTCGCCGAGGGAGTGTTCCACGGCATCCTCCGGGACACCAAGCCCGTGGGACTCATGCTCATGTACCCCATGAACCGAGACAAGTGGGACGACCGGATGACGACGGTGACGCCCCAGGAGGAGGAGGTGTTCTACGCCGTCGGGCTGCTCCGGTCAGCGGTGGCCGCGGGAGATGTCGAGCGGCTGGAGCGGGAGAACGCGGCGGTGCTCGATTTCTGCGACCGGGCCGGCATCGTGTGCAAGCAGTACCTGCCGCATCACGCGTCGCAGGAGGGGTGGAGGCGGCATTTCGGGGCGAAATGGGGCAGGGTCGCCCAGCTCAAGGCCACCTACGACCCGCGGGCGATCCTGTCGCCTGGGCAGGGCATCTTCCCGTTCCCGGCCGCCGCGACCGGCACGGCACCGGTTACGATCGCCGCGTCCTAAAATTTTAGGTGTTTGTTCACGTTGAAAGGTTAACTTGTCGCGGCTTAAGCAGCGATGGGAATTGTTCGTCTGTCGGAAAAATATCCGGCCGTGCAGGTAGAACCAGCGAGCTGCGCTGGTTGGTCAGTACCAGTTGGTGTACTAGCTCGGTATGTAATCACAGCGTAGGAGAGGCGTCCAAAATCCAAATGGACACGTACTGGATCAAAGTGACTCTGTCTAGTTTAACGAGGAATACTGCTCCGTTTTCCCGTTACGGAGTGCAGCTACCGAACGATCGACGTGCAATCATGTTCCCTGTATTCTGTCATGATTTATTCCGATACTGCTGACCTGCACTGTATTTTATTTTTCTGAGCCCGATTTATGTATGGAAGTGCAGTACGAACCAATTATGTGTAGTCGTCGCACCTCTCTACAACATAGGTTTTTATAAGGACCGAGAGGCGTTCTTCTCTATACTATGCCAAAGCTTGACCAAGCATATACTCCCTCCGTCCAAAAAAAAAATGTCTCAATTTTGACCAAATTTACATGTATGTACACACTAAAACATGTGTAGTTAACATGCAAGTTTGGACAAATTTGGGAAATCCTTTTTAGAACAGAGGGAGTAGAAAAAAAAACTAGTGGACAATTAGGCAAGATTTTAGCGGAAACTGTTTTTGCCTCATGGCACCGGTGCTTTGGCTATTTAAAAAAAATGGATTTTTTTAATGTATTAAAAAATTTAAAAATATGAATGTAGGTATCGATGTATCCTATAAACATGCAAATTTTATATTCAAATACAAAGTAGTATGGACAACACAAAAATGATAAAATGCTAAAATCTAGAGATTAAAAAAAGGAACATTTTACGGTACATCAAATGAATGAATATGGGCCGTCCATTGGGCCAAATGGGACAGCTACTATCCATTTTACTACAAGCCTCCTGCGTGTAGTATATTCCGTCCTGAGGGGCATTTTTGAAATTTTACATGGATTTGAATCTCTCGCCTTCAGTTTCGTGGGATATTTTCAGGATTTCACTTAGACCGAAGAAGGGTGCGACGGTTTTTACACTAGTTTCATTTCGATCATAAAAAAAAATCGTTTTGATAGACGTTTTCCTCTCTCCTCTAATTAGAAAGCGCCAACACCACGGTTTGGGGAAGAGCCGCCGGCTCCCCTGTAAGCGGCGCGTTCCGGTTCCTCGCGGTCGTTTCCAACAACAACGATCCCCGCCCCCGCACACAACAGAAGAGACGTGGCACGACACGGCGTAAGTGCTGCTGGCGGCGCGGAGGAGGTCGCTCGTTGACTCGTGGCGCGGCGACGAGGAGACGCGTAGGATTCCAGGAGGCTGCCCCGCGGGCACGACAAGGAATGAGTCGAGCGTGACGGTGTGCCGGAGATCTTCGACCTCTACCACTACGAACTACAAAGGTATGGGGAGGGGGGGGCATCCCCTCTTTGTGCGTGATGTGGTCGACCGATTTCAGTCCACGGTTTAACTTACGAGTTGTTTTGCATTTGATTTGTGTCGTTAATTATGGTTAATTACCTGGCGCAGACCATTGCAGATCGGATCGAGTGGATACAACGGCGGCAGATGGGACATATGAATACTATGGGGAAAGGGCGCATGAGCTATGGCGGTCAGCAATTCGCCCATGAACATAGAGTGCCAGCTCCCAAATTTTGGAGGACAACAATATTCACTTCTCGAGGTGATTTCTCAGCCAATTTGCAGAATTTAGGGGGCAGGATGGAAAGGCAACCGAGAACTAATTCCTGAATCAGGGATGTCAGATGCTGGGAACTTGAATCGGCTGAATCAGCTGAATGTAAAGCCGGCGTAATTTCAGTAGAAAGTAAAATTAGGATGAACAAGACAGAATATATGGCGAAAAACAAGTACTTGAAGGCTATCGTAGGTGAGAACACAATGCCGCAGTACTTAATGCAGTGCCAAAATTTTCATACTATACTAGGATTCTGGTAATGGATAAAGATACTCGTTTCAAACGGAGTTTGACTCAAAGTATAGTGAAAAAGTAAACTTTTTTATTGAGTTGTTACATAATTCAGTTTCTTAATTGAAAATTGGGGCCGTGTGTCCTCTTCATTAAAAAAAATATTAAGATGTGACACATTGTGTTACGAGCTGTTTGGCATCTGATTAATTTTATAGTGTACCACCTGATTGTTCTTTGTATGAGAGTGTGTGAATCATATATAAAAGGAGTTGCAAAACCATTTCCATTCTAGATGTATCTAGGACTTATTCATATTTCAACTATTCAACATGATTATATACTTGTAATAGTAGTTTTTTCTTCCTTTTTGCTACAGAAGTCCAAGGCAAGGTGTTGTTCTCAATCTGAAAAAGGAATTAGCATGACAGTACAAGTTGCTGTCACCTTGAGTCTGAATGAAGAATTTTACATGCTATTTGCATAATCTTATAAAATTGGACATCCGATGATCAAGAAATATGGCCTTCCTAATATAAGACGTGTGTTTGTGGAAACATAAGTGGCAGAGAAAGCGATTAAGATATTTCAGCAACCCCCTCTTTAGTGGAGTAGAGTGACGAGCTGGGCATAGGCAAAATATCCAGCAGGAAGATCTCACCAGGTGAAAAAAGCTAAAAGTGGTGGTTTAGCGATTCCGTAAATTAAATGAAAGCGCAACACATCCATAGGTCCATCAACTGTCCTGCCATCCGTTATCAACCTAAGCACGTGGGTGCAGCTTCGAATCCGGATGAGCGGATAAGGCATCGCTGCTACTGAGGATGAAGATAAGCTGTTTATCTTAGCACGCAGCAGCAGCACCATCAGTTCATCGCTCAGGCCATCCAATCAGCGAAGCCATTGGTTACGGCTTACGAAAATATATCTGGTGCACAACTGAATTGTTAACTTTATTTGTCCGGACCAGAACCAGGAACCATCCCCGTCGAGGATTTCCCACGACGGCGACGGTCAGATCGAGGCGACGACGTGCGTACCAGACCCCATGGTTCCAACACGCGGCGTCGCAGCCTCCAGGTCGCCGGCCAGTGGCCGAGCAAACGAATCCACATAAAAGCCCCGGCGAAAACTGGAGCTATGTATATAGGGCCGGGAAGAATGAATTAATCAGGCCAGGAAAGCAACAGCACAAGCCGTTCGATGAATGCGGGGGGTGGATAGCCGGCCGGGCAGGAGAGATCACGATCATGTCTGGTCTGGATGCATCAAAATGGGCGACTCGGAACCACGGAATCCAGCGCGACAGTTAGTCGCTCGCCTTTTGGGGATCACTAAAAGTTTCAGCTAGAGCTAGCCTCTTGAGAGGCTTCTAGGTTTCAGCAGAGATGTGTGAGTTGCTTGTGTTGCTAGCTAGCCCTCGAGTTTGTCTTGTCAGGCGAATGTGTTCAGGCGTTTCGCCAGATATTTTCAGGACATCTGTGCTTCGGTAATTGTTAGCAGAGACCAGAGAGACTTGCTGACTATGCAGAGGTACAAGACCACATAGGCAACGGCGTAGATAGTCTTCTAGTTGTACCTGAGGTAAATAAATAGAGTATATGCAAACAAATGTAACAAACTATCGAGGGTTTAAACTTTGTACACAGACATAATGCTCCGGAGCTAAATAAAGCATCATAGTACAGATAGTGCAACCTAGTATCATCAGCGCAAATTTCTGACGGAGTCTACCGAAATGCATAATCTGCCTCAGTTTTGGCCGCTAGTACGGTGCGATCTAGCGTGAGGGGCGATGTTCCTGGCCCGTGACCTTGCCTTTGCTACTGTCATACTGATCCACTGACAGTGTATTGCATGTTTGACCACTCTCTTTCGCGCCTGCAAGCTTAACCGTGGCCCCGTGCAAAGCGACAAGAAAATTGCTTGACTGGTTTCTATCTTCTTTCCGGAAATCAGATTACAGTAGTGCCGCCGCGGATTCAGTCGTGTCGATGCATGTATGCCTTTTTTTTTTGTCTAGTGCAACCATTGTACATTCATTTGGCTCGCATACTAAACTGATACATGGATGTGGTCATGGTTGCAGTGTCTAATATGCATGATCATGTTTGATTTAGTTTATGTACTCCCTCCGTTCCAAATTAATTGTCTCAAAGTTGGTCAAAAATGAGTTTATGTGTATGTAGCTGCAAACATTCAAGTTTGCGAGCCAACTTATTAGGTGGCAGTCTAGTCAACACACACACCAAAAAAAAAATTATCAACGAAACTAATAGCTCAGTGCACAACAACGAGGAGTTTGCATGGTAACGATCGTGAGGTAGGGCAGAAACATGATCTTCCTCTTCCGCAGAGCGCTGCGTGCTTGGCGCTCAACCGCGGGCCTCGGTAGAGCTGCTCAATGTTAAACCATTTGGCCCACCGGGAGTTCGCATGGAGGGACCCCTCTGTGCGAGTGGTGGAGTGCAACGACTTCTGCCGGACGCGCTCCACTAGCTCGTCGTCGTTGGTAATTGCGGCAAGCTCATTCGCGTCGTCGTCAGTGGTGACCTCCCACTTTTCGTTGTCGATGTCCGAGAATACCAATGATGGCAGCCCCGACCCCTCCGCCGCATAGCCGAGGCCGGCACCGCTTGGTGGAGGTGCATCGCCGAGGCTAGCATTTCCCGGAGGAGGCACACCACCGTCACCAGAACCACCGCTTGGAGGAGGCACACCACCAAGGCCGCCGAATCCGTGCTCCATTTGGCTGCGGATCCACTAGAAATTGCTCGCCAGAGGTATACCATGCATATAGTGCGAGGCGAGAGGCGCATTTTAGGTGTCCCCGAAAAAATTCCGGGCCGGGCCAATATGTGGTGTCAGTTCAAGCCGTAAAAATGGCCGAAATCACAAATCGGCCGGAATTTCCGGAGCGAGGGGCCTTATTTGGGATTTGCTATGGATGTTGCCTTGACACCTTCCCCATGCTCTACCCCTCCCCCCATTGCACACAGTGGTGTCACCACCCCCTCGTTGATGGTCCTCGTTGGTTAGATGTTGGCGAAGTTTACTCCGGCACCTTTCTCGTGGCCCGCCCCCGCCTTGTGCATCCCTATCTATCATGAACAACCTCCCCTTCATTGTCTAGAGCTTCGGATGTGAAAATGCCCGTGCATTGCTAGCTACTAGTCCTAGGCTAGGCTATTTGGCCCCAATCTGCTAAGGGCCCATCTCCCGAGTGGTTTCTCATCCAATTGTGGATGAATGTCATGTGCCCCCTCAGCCTAATCATGTGGTAGCTCGTCGTGAGTCGCACCATGCCCAACCTCTTGGCCCACCATCTTTCCTCGTGCCCCCCCCAACCCCCGCCCGCCATTCCAATAGGACCCCTAGATGTGACTCGTTCCCACCATGCCTCCCTCTTAGGTTTACCTCCTGCTCCAACTACAACCCATCATCCCTTCCTCTATATTTCCCCCCATTGACCAGAGTTATCTGGATGGATGGCCGTCAGGGAAGCGACACTTTGATAACTTAAACAAGCAGTTGGGCTGCCGTTTTGAAGTTGAAATATTTTTCCAGCTGGAGCATGAGTAGAACTCCGACCACCGTGGGAAGAAGTAGCGTGATGCTCTACTCCTCCAAATATAAAAGGCCATCTAGATGCGGTGAACAACCACCACCCGTTGGGGAACCCAAGAGAAAGATGATGTAGCATAGCAGGAACTTTCCCCCTAGTTTCTGAGACCATAGTTATTGAAATTGTACGGTTTCAAGATCTTCAAAAGGTCTTGTAGTGGACCTAAACATAGCACACAACTTTTATTTTCCCTAACATTTTCGCAAGGTTGTCTCAAGCTTCTCGTCTTGCAGAAAAAAGAGAGTTAAACATATAGTGTGTAAATATGGATGAAAACAATAAAAGTGGAAACAAACCAACAAACAAGTAATAGTAGAAAGCAAACAAACGAGATTGTAATCAATGTAAAAGAATGGAAAGGAGGACATAGTTTCACTAGTGGTGTCTCATCAAAAGATAAAAAAGCAAACGTGTTGAGTAAACACATTACAACTGGTCAATTGACAACATTGGAAGGTCAATATTATGACAGCAAGACTGTTCACGACAATGTTCATGTAGGCATTATGTCAAACATATATAAACCGCTATCCAACATGCATCTATAACTAATAATCCATAAAGAGATCACTATCCAACATGCATCTCTAAGTATTAAGTTGGAAAGCAGCGAATAATTGAATTAAGAATAGTAAATAATATAAACAGTATTTATAATCAATAAATAGACATAAACATCGCTTTACCCTTAGTGGCAACAACATATGGTCGACCTCAGACATTTCTGCCACTTGTGTCCAGATAAGGAGGAGGAATGAACCCGCTATCTAACACAAACTTCCTCTTGGAGATCAGAGAGCATGCAAAAATATAAATAAAGTTAGCACAAGATAATGATATAAGAATAATAAGATCACATAAGAAACATGAACAAATCGATCGCAACTTAACAATTCATCGGATTCCAGCAAACACAACAAGTAGTAATTACATAATATTGATCTTAATCATGTTAGACCACTCACAAGATCTTGACATGGTAGCACAAGGAGGAGAGACAATCATCTAGCTACTGCTATGCACATGTAGTCCAAGGCTAAACTACTAACACATCACCTTGGATGCATTCATGGCGATGAACAAGCCTCTAGTGAATATTTCCCCCTCCGGCAGGGTGCAGGATCATGACTATGGGAACCCTGGATTGGGGTTTTGGCATGACGGCGGCTCTGAAGATGTTTCATGGAAAATAACTCTGTCCCTCAAGGTTTTATGTAAGGGTTGTATATATAGGAGAAGAGGCGACCTAAGGAGAGCAAGGGGGCCCATGCAGCCAGGGGCACGGCTCCACACTAGCCCACGCGACCAACCCTCCTGAGAAGGTGGTGTCCTCCCCTGGTTGCTTTTTGGACTCCTCCTTCCTTTTGGGTAAAAACTGTGTCATGGTTTTTCGCAGAATTTTCATGATGAATTTACCTTTAGAAATTTTCGTAAACTTAGAAACAACAAAACAGGAACTGGCAATGGACATCTTGTTAATAAGTTAGTCCGGAAAATAACCTAAAATGATTTAAAAAAAAATTATAGTAGGAACATGTAGAAATGATATAAAAAAAAACATGGTATAATCAATTATTATAGATACACTTGACACATATCACATGCAAGCTAAGATCATCTTAGACTCCTAACTAGAAGGAAATATACAATTTTAACCAGTATGGGAACAACTTAGTAGAGGTTGGGTACATCTCATGTAAGCTGGCTGGAGGGACGCACTCCCAACGCCACAACTAACTATCCCTGTATTTTTTCCATGGCTCCACCCTCTCCAATCGCTCTCTCCTTGCTGGATGAGGCCTCTTCATACAAGGTAGATCATATGGATTTCATCTTTCTCCCATGTAAACCTTTGAAACTTCCAGAGGAAGACACATGGCTTATGGGCTAGGAAAGCCTAACTCATTTAGACACTAATGAGAAGATCCTTGTAGAGAAAACCTAACAGAAAGGCTTGTGTGTTTCCTCCTATTATGCACAAACCCACCTCCCTTAACCTGTTTGATCAAGCTGCGGCTACTACTCTAGGGACCAGAGCAAAGATATCCAAAGTGACTTAGGTCATCCCAACAAGATGAGGATACGCCTCCCTCCTCCAAGAACTCCAAGACTAGTGCAACTCATTCCTCAAGGGAATCCTCCACTCATGCAACTTTGACTTGTCGTAGTACCCGACGCAAAAGTCTTGATGCAAAAAACATTCTTTAGACATTTGTGTACATAGATACGGAGAAGAGTACCTCGCTTAATCCTGTTTCTTTTTATGTGTCTCTAACTCTCGACTTATCTCTACAACGTGTGACAACTTCATTGCTCTTGGTTTGCACTTATTTTTCTCTAAGGATTTTATATATCTAATGGATGCCAAGGATTTGATGGAAGATATCTTAGCGTAAGTCATCACTAAGAATGCAACGCTCGAAGGAATACCGAAAGAAGAGGTTGCTTTGTTGACAGAAGCGTAGGCTTCCAGTGCAGCTCCCCTCCCTACTTAGGCTAACATTTTAAACCCTTGAATCATGATAGTGAGATTCAAATAATGTACCTCTCGTCAAGATGTTGACAAGGAATAAAAAATACTCACCCAATCCCAAAACCTGCCGACTCCCCAACCTTAAGAAATCCCTAGCATACCAAAGGAAGGTCCTATCCAATAGATAAAAATCAGATCATGGGCTGAAAGATCAGGGGTTTCTGTCAGAAGGGATATTAAAACTAACTCGGCAAGTACTTGAAAAGGAAAAAAATCGATGTCATTTATCTCCTAGAAACCATCAAAAAATTCCCCATAGACCACAAACTCTTGAGCATAGATTTTGGGAGCAAATATTTCTGGATTTGGCTATCAACGACTGCTACTTCCGGAGAACTTTGTTGGTAACCCTAGGTGGAAGGGATGATATAGCCCAACAACATGTATTTTCCTCGATTGAGAATGAAGGTTTGTATAATCTATAGGAACTAATGATACTTCAACCAAGTTAGCATCATATGCACACAAATAGAAACCAACTTGTCTCTGAGGTTCTAAGAAGGATGTCAAGATTCTTGTCCAGCTAGTCAAAATGATTAAATGTATGGTCTGATATGAAGTGATAAATAATTGTAAATAGAACGGACTAGATTGTAGATGATATTAAACCGTGAAAGAATGCTGAAAATAATAATAAAATATAGAATACTGGTGTATGCTACATAAGTTAAAAAAATCCCTGCGTAACCGCCAAGATCATTATGTAGAAAACGGTGCATGCAAATATATGCATTGATCAGGATCACGACTCACGGGCAGCGGAATCGATGTAAACATAAAAAACTTATGAAACATTATAGATCCTCGCAACTAGGCCTAGTTGTAAGGGGATGTCTGATACGTCATAAACGTATCCTTAATTTCTGATGTTCCATGTTGTGTTCATGCCATATGCTATATGTTTTTCTTATACTTTATGTCATTTTTATCGATTTTCCGGGACTAACCTATTGACAAGATGCCACAGAGCCAGTTCCCGTTTTCTGTTGTTTTTAGTTTCAGAAAAGTTGTTTTGGAAATATTCTTGGAATTGGAAATTTTGAAGTCCGGAAGTCTTAGAATTCCCAAAGGTTCCACGGAGTCTCGAAGAGGCCCGAGGGGGGCCATAGGGGCCCCACACCATAGGGCGGCGCGCCCCCTGGCCGCCCCTGGGGGTGGTGTGGGCCCCTCGGGCGCCCACCGCCATCGCCCTTTCGCCCATATATTCCCCCTGATGCGTGAACCCTAAAAATATACCACTTTTATATGAAAAACATCCGAGGCCGCCGTCATCATTGACCCGAGATCGGGAGGGTTCTCGAGTTCTCCCTGGCACCTTGCCGGGAGGGAAAATTATCACCGGAGGGATCTACACCACCATGCCCGCCTCCGGAGTGATGCGTGAGTAGTTCATCCTTGGGCTACGGGTCCATAGCAGTAGCTAGATGGTTGTCCTCTCCTCTTTATGCCTCATGTTTAGATCTCGTGAGCTGCCTCACATGATCGAGATCATCTTACTGTAATGATACATGTTCACTACTAGAGATTTGCTTGTAGCAGTATATCCTACCACAGGCGAACAAGAAAGCCTGTGCGCCTGGGTTAATTAGCGCAGGCGAAGCGCCAGCAAGTGCGCCTGGGGTAGGACAGTTACCCCAGGCGAACAGAAACCGGAAGCGCCTGGGGTAAAGTGTGGCAGGGCCAACCACGGCCGACCCTGGCACGCTTCCTTTACCGCAGGCGAATAGATTCCCAGTTCGCCTGCGGTATAACAGATACCACATGCGAGTAAGTAACGAAGCGCCTGGGGTAAAAAGTGGACTGGGGTAGCTCCCTTTAGCGCAGGTGCACAGGTTCGTTGTTCGCCTGGGACAAAGAATAGCCTGGGGTAGCACCACTTAGCGCAGGCGCTTCCCGTAGCATATTCGCCTGGGGTAATATTTGTCCCCAATATAAGTGCGGCCAGCCACCCACCACCACCCCTATCCACCCCACTCACTCACTCACTAGTCCAAACTCGAGCCATTAGTGCTCCTAGCTCAATCCCCATACCCCTCCACCATTTTTAGCTAATTTAACCAATCATGTTTGTTATATTTTAGCTAGTATGCTACCCCACTTTCCCTCTTCCAAATCTCTCCACTAGATATATTAACCGGACACTAGATCTCACCACAAATGCACCACTAGCTACTTCTAGATCTATCAATCTCTTATCGGTCGTCTCTTCGGTGATCTTCGACGTCGTCATCGCGTCTATATATTTTGCATTGTGTGTCATCTTAATAGGTGCGTGGGATTGGTCGGTGGATGAGAATTCGTTCTCTTTTTCATTTTATTGTGTTGCCATGAGGATGAGTTGCCAATGTTTTGCCGAAATGTTGATTCATTTCCTTTTCGGCAAATTTCTGGCGCTCCGCGTTACACCTTTTGTAGGAAGGTCATGCCGAATTTTTCCGTGAAAACCGGATCTAGTTAATGAAACCTCTCTCTCTTGCATTTTGTAGCAATGGTCATTGCGATGAGGACAAGCGTGGTGCATAGGTACGTGCGACGCGCGACGGCCGAGATGCATCGAAACAACCGCACCGAGATAGAGTGTCCGTGTCGGAAATGCAAGCTGGGGTCTTTGTTCAAACCAGATTCTGGTAATGTGGAGAAGCACCTGCTCAGGTATAGTTTCATGGAGGGCCACACTAAGTGGATGGATGACGATGAAGACGATGATAACATCAAGACCAATTGGGCGGCGACATGTGAAGATGATCAGGAGGAGTCTGAACATGGCAATGGAGAGGACGAAGAGGCGGCTGTCCACGGAGACGACTATAATGAAGAAGAAGGGAGTCATGGTGATCAGCAACATGCAGACGAGGACATGAACACTCCGCTAACTTCAGTCGTGCGCGACCCTCATGTTCAAGATCTTCTTCTCAAGAACACGTCGACCGACGCCAGACGTAAATCTAAGATCACGCAACTAGAGATAGACTCTGCAACTCCGTTGTATGACGCAAGTCGCGGGGCGGAGGAGTCACGCTTGAGAGTAGCTCTGGATCTTCTTGAGATGAAGGCCAAACACGGATGGACCGACACAAGCATGGACGATCTTCTGCGATACCTCAAGACGCACTTACCTGAAGGGAACACATATGCTAGTAGTCTATAGGAGGCCAAGAAAATCGTGTGCCCCCTCGATTTACCGCACACAAAATACCACGCTTGCGTCCGTGACTGCATAATTTACCGTAACGAGCACGCGGACCAGATCAAATGTCCGGTGTGCGGTGTTGATCGTTACAAGAGGGGGACGAAGAAAGCTCCTAGGAAAGTTGTGTGGTACTTTCCACTCATTCCCCGTCTGCAGCGGTACTTTGTGGACCCCAAGGAAGCAAAGCTCATGCGCTGGCACGAGGACAGAAAGAAGGCGGTGCTGAGCGATCCAGAACGTGTTGAAAAACCAGTGCTAACACACCCTTCGGATGCACGTCAGTGGAAAGCATTAGACGCATTCGATGAGGAATTCGGGAACGACCCAAGGAACATCAGGCTTGGTGCGAGCACCGACGGTCTCAATCCGTTTGGCAATCAGAGCAGCAAACATAGCACCTGGCCCGTGTTTGTATGGATGTACAACCTCCCCCCATGGTTGTGTCTGAAGAGGAAGTACATACACATGAGTATGCTGATTCAAGGGCCGACCCAGCCAGGGAGCGATATCAACCTGTATCTCGAGTTATTGAAGGAGGAGCTAGACACGTTGTGGGAGGAAGGGGTGGAAACATGGGACGCCTTCAAAGAAGAAACTTTTCGTATGAGAGCCGCACTGATCACGACGGTGCAGGACTATCTCGGATACGGATATATTGCGTGTCAGGTGTGCCATGGACACAAGGCTTGTGTCAGGTGCATGGAATTTACCCCGTTTCTACAGCTACACAAGGATCCCGGATCTTCTAAAACCGTATACATGAGGCATCGAATGTGGCTACCACTGAACGACCCGTGGAGAAAGCGCGTAGACCTTATCAACGGTAAAGATGAGCTCGATCTACCTCCACGCAAGAGAAGAGGAGAAGAGATCGATACTCTATTGAAGAATTGGAAAACGTGTCCTCCGTCGGGAAAGGTACAAAAGCGGAAGCGAGGAGAGAAAAAGTGTCCTCCGCCAGAAGGACCGCTCTTGGGGGTATGGAAAAGGAGGTCCGTGTTTTGGGACTTGCGGTACTGGCCAATCCTCGGAGTGCCTCACTGCCTTGATGTCATGCATATCACGAAGAATGTGTGTGAGAGCTTGCTTGGCACCCTGTTCAACATGCCAGATAGGACCAAAGACGGGCCAAAATCAAGATACGACCTGATGGCCCTGAATATCAGGAGCGAGCTTCACTTACCGCCTTCTACGCGTGAACAGACGGAGGAGGACGAGGATGGGGTGGAGGAGATGGACGACCGCAAGCGGAAAACGGCTAAGAAACACCAAACTCACCGCCTGAAACCCTCTTGCTTCACTCTAAGCCCCGACGAGCTCGCGCAAATATTCACATGCCTCCTCGGAGTGAAATTTCCCTTAGGTTACGCGGGGCTGATAAGCAGATACCTAGACGCGGAGAAAAAAATCTTCAGCGGGATGAAGTCTCATGACTGTCACGTGATGATGACGCAGATACTTCCGGTTGCAATCAGAGGGATAATGGAACCGCACGTCCGTCAAACGCTCACTGGCCTTTGTAACTTTTTCGATATCATCACTCGGAAGTCGATAAGCGTGAAGAAACTCGGAAGGCTGCAGGAAGAGATCGTCACCATCCTATGCGAGCTTGAGATGTATTTCCCACCTGCCTTCTTTGATATTATGGTACATCTCTTGGTCCATATCGTGGACGATATCACCAATCTTGGGCCGGCATTCTTGCACAACATGATGGCGTTAGAAAGAATGAACGGGATCATCAAATCATTCGTTCGTAATAGGGCACACCCGGATGGAAGCATCGTCCAGGGATTTCTCACCGAAGAATGCATCTCTTTCTGCAAGAATTTCCTAGGCGATGAGAAGCCAGCTGTTGGTTTGCCCGCGAACAAGCACCTTGACAGGTTCATGGGGGTAGGCCACAACACTGGCAAAAGGGTAATGGACGCGGACTCCTGTGGTCGGAGAGCCGACTTTGAAAGGGCCCACCTAGTAGTGTTACAACACATCGACGATGTCGACCCTTGGATAGAAGAGCACAAAACCGCGATAAAAAACAGTGCTCGCAGGCCGATGACGGAAGATGAGATATTTAGAGCACACAACTCCTCTTTCGCGACATGGTTCAAGAAGCAGATTGATGCCGATCCCCCGCCAATGACATGTGAGAAAGATAAAATTGTATTGGCCTTGTCATATGGCCCCGCGCCCAATCTGATGACTTATCAAGCATACGACATCAATGGGTACACATTCTACACGGAGGAAAGAGACAAAAGTAGCGACTATCAAAACTCGTCTATAACGATGGAATCTTACACGGGCGAAGAGGTTAGAAGATACTACGGAAGGATCGAGGAAATCTGGGAGCTTGACTACATTGGGGTAAAGCTGCCGATGTTCCATGTCAGATGGTCTACAAACGTCACGAAAGAAGACGAATATTTCACCACTATGTCGATGTCTGAAGCCAACAAACCCAAGTCCAAGAACCCCACCGCGCAAAATGAGCCCTGGGTATTGGCTAAGCACGTGGAGCAATGCTTCTTCATAACCGACCCGGCAAAGCCTAGTCGTGTTGTCGTAAGGAGAGGAAAAAGGGCCCTCGTCGGAATGGATGGAGTCGCCGATGAGAAGGACTTCGACGGCTTAGTCGGAGACCCGATGATGGAAGAACCCGGTGAAGACGATGCACCATACACCACAAGAAGAAGCAGGACCACACTACCTAGGGCAGGCCTTCCATTCACAAGAAGAAGTCACAATATGGCGGTCACGTATTCAACATCGACCAAGAAAGGCAAGACTAATATTGTGACGAAAGGTTGAGAGAGGGAAATACTCGCGATATAACATGCTAATAGCTATATGTACAATGTGTTTTTAGAGAGAAACACTTGCGGTATCTCGCTAAACCAATCTATTTACGCTCGATGCGACATTATTTTTTTTTGCACATGTTAACTTTCATATGTATGTATTTTTTAAGTGAAAACCAACGTGGGGGAGCCACATATTATAGCATTCGTATTGCTCGATGTGTCCCAGGCCGCGGGGCTGTGTAATTTAGAAAATCTTAGCACAGGCGCATCATCGAGAAAATGCGCATGGGGTAATCTTTTTCACAAGCGCTTTTGGCAGGACATGCGCCTGGGGTAATGCCATGTGGGACCGCGCAAACCAAAATCCTACGAAATTTAGCGCAGGCGCATTATCTAGGTAACGCGCCTGCGGTGCCGCAGGCCTTTAGGACCGGTTTGTATCACAAACCGGTCCTAAAGGCCTGCGGCCATTTGCTGCGGGTAGGTAGGGGGCCCAGGGGACAGATCCTTTAGAACCGGTTGGTACCACAAACCGGTCCTAAAGGCCATGAGGCCATTTGCGGCAGGGTGTGGGGCCCAGTGGACAGATCCTTTTCGAACCGGTTTGTATTAGAAACCGGTGCCAATGTGCCTAGCTCAATGCTTTAGTATTCTAAGTGACCAGATCTCACCCGCACCCACACGAACCCACACGCCGCCGCCGTCGCCAGTGTCGAGAGGAGCAGAGCAGGTCGTCGCCCACTCCGTCGTCGTCGTCGTCGTTGATCCAGGTCAGCCCCTCTCCCTCCCATCCCCCCTCCATCCCAGCCCACTCCGGCCCTCCCGTCGTCGTTGTGGAGGATGTGCGCCTGCTTCTGGTGGCCGCGGTGCTCCCGTCGTCGTGGATCCAGAGGAATGTGCATTATATCTCCAGGATTTAGTGCTCTTAGCGGATCCTTGTAGTGCATTTTTTTAGACTAAAAGGGGCTGCCCCCCGATTTCATTGAAATCACGAACAACAAAGTTTTAGCAGGTTCCTTACAAACGGCAAAAGCCGTAGAACAAAACACAGCACCACACACAGGTGGGCAAG